>CM035099.1:6087636-6100136 GCA_020205505.1 Panax japonicus
GTCTCTAGAGGACTGATTAACTATCTGTATTTCAATGGATCAAAATAAAAACACACCGTAACTCGGAGACTAACTAGGGAAATAGTATGCTACCTGCCAATGTCAATAGCAAAGTCACCACGGATGGTTGCCAGGAGCAGATGTCAGCAGGGTTTGTTGCACCAATAATCTTTCGGACCTGTTGTAACTACATTCTTACCCTCCCAAACCATTGCCAACAACAGGACCAGAGACAATATAGTCAACCAATTTAAGGAAGAAGGGTTTTGCAGAGCAGGTCAGCATAGTGCTTCTCAGCGAAAGACTGATCCCAGTAATGAGCTTCAAACCTAATTCTCCGACATAAATTCATTTAGTTATTCATAAGCATTATCAGAATTACAAATGCAACTATATACATATAAAGTTAAATTAAGAAATGAGCAAAGATCTCCAGCTCTCCAACATGACCTATCTACAAACAAAATATCATCATGTCAACATGGAAGGATCAGGATGACAAACACTGGTCTTATATCCTTTTCAGGCTCCAATAAATTATGATCTAAAAGTTTGTACAACGATTCCATTTTTTAGTGAAACAACTAGCCATCTCATCTATCTCCAGTGGTTGAAACCATCATGGCAAAGAAAATTCATTAAATGGAAAACCATCGAGTAGGTGCAAACTGTCTCTATTTAAAAAAAAAAATTAAAATAAGTTTTAATAGAACAATTCCATTTTTTAATGAAACAATCCAACTAAATCAAGTGGTTAAAACATCATTTCAAAGACTCAAAGCCAGTACGCTCAATGGGTAATCTTCCAGTGGGTCCTGAGTATTTCATGCTAACATCAATGAATACTACTACTAATTATGTGATCAGAGTTAAAGAACATCTCCCAAATAACCAAAAGGTACCTTTCAGTGTGAATCCTTTTCTTCTCAAATCTGCCAATGATTTCACCAACCTGGGTCAATAATAACAATTATGATACATAAGATGATGTAAAGAAGCTCAAAATGCAGTGATCAAACATTTGGATAAGTTCACTAAAGATGTTCACTTAATTGATTCTAAATTCAATAAAAGTTTCAGTTTTTATTTTTATTGTTTGGTTAAGTGAATTTCCTCCCATAAATTTCAATACCACCCAAAGATTTCACACTTAAAAATACAGATCATCAAAATAATCAAATTTTCTAATCACTCGCCTACTTTCTCAACATCCAAACAGTACAATTGCCAGATTTCGCATGATTTTTTTATTTTATTTTTAAAAAAACAACTAAAACCCACAAATCTAAGAACCAAACTTGGCTAAGATCCAACCCAGAATGAAAATGGGAATAAAGTGGATAAAGAACTAACCAGGCCTCTTTGAACCCCATCAGGCTTAATCATGATGAAGGTCTGTTCCATCTCTATTAGTTTGTATAATTTCAGCTACCCACCACTCTGTTTTTTGGGGTTTTAAATTGTAGCAGCTGATGAGTGAGAAATTGAAGAGTTCAGATGAAGTGACAGCGAATTGGTATACGTGTGGGGTTAAAAGCAAAAGCAATCGCTAAACCTAAAATGCTGGAGGAATATCCCTCTTGAACGGCATCTGGGAGACCTGTCAAACGGACCCAAATCCGCTGGCCGGCCTGGTCCGGCCGTTAAAAAACGAGTTTTGGGTCGTATTTTTTTGACTCACAGAAATTTGAGTCTTTTTAGCCGGTCCGATCCATTTAGTTTAAGTCCAAAAATAAGTATAAAATAATCTCGACCCACAACCCAGCCCGCCCGCTAAAAACCGAGTTTTGAGCTTGTATTTTTTGACCGGTCACAAGATTCGGCCTGGCCATAGCTCGGTCCCGTTTACCAGATGTATCTGTGAGATTTGAGAAGGTACCAACAGTTCTTAACATATTTTCACAGCCTATTTCTTAATATATTTTAACAATTACATTTTTTTATATTAAAATATTTTTTAAATAATTTATACTCATATTTATATCTTAACTATTCAAAAAATCTTGTAAACTCTTAAAAGACATTAAACTATAGATCGTTAAAATGTACTCCATTAAGATAAAATCAAACACCAAGTTTAGCTCGTTGCTTAAATAATAGGTCTTGATTCGAGGCCGACGATATCTCGATTCTCAGAGAATTAATTGAGGACAAGCTTAAGTGAGTCGAGAATTTTTTTTAGAAAAAAAATAAAATCAATAGGGGGTAATATTGAAATTACTTGAGAAGTGAATACGCCTCCGTCTCAAAAAAAAATTTGAAGTACAAAATTTTTATCTTATAAAAATATTTACACTACACAATTCTAATTTAAAATATCACAATATATATATATGGGATCCCTCTTAGAATATTTTATTCCTTATGTGGCCTTTACTATTTATGTAATTATTAGGCTTACATATTGTATTAATTTAATAACTTTATTTATGAGTTTGGTAATTAATTATGTGGCCCATAAATATTATTACTAATATTAATTTGGCATAATGGCCCTAAGGTTTCATAATCTTGATGGACGATTTTGACCCTTAGCTATTCTATAAATAAAACAGTTAGGGTTTGGTCCCAATTGTCGTCTCAAGAATTTTATACACACCTATACATCCATCCTAAGATTGAGAGAGGCAATTGAAGACCTTCACCCTTAAGCGCAGCGGAAGCGTGATACACACAAAAGGTCTTCTCTCAATTCATGTAAGTACTTATTATTATGATTATTGATTATATTTATTCTATGCAATAGAACGTTCCTGTATAATTTATTTTAACATCTGGTATCAGAGCATGGTTACACTATTGTATAGAATAAATTAATTATATTGTCATGCTAGAAATTTTATCTCCGCATAACCTCTATATTGGGTATGTTCCATGAAAAGGAATTTCTGAAAATAACGTAAATCTATTTTTCGTTCGTGATTATAATTTCAATTATAAAATTATGGAAAAATTGGTAAATCCGGCTAGTCTGTCTGCGAAAATATAAAAAGTTTAATGGACTTTGTGTTGCCTCATCAATCAAACTATAACATGTAAATATATATTGGCGGTGACATGCATGTGTTGGGTAAAGCACAATGATTACCCAAATGCTGTGAAATTCATTAACTGAGTTCAGGTATACATGTTATACATTATTAATGTTAATTATAGTATATATATGATTATGAAAATTTTGTCATATATGTCTGCTGATTTTAATTACGTGAAAGTGGGAATGATACCTTGGTGCTTGCATGAAAGATTAAAACATTATTGCTATATACTAGATTATTATTATATTCATTATTTTGTTATTTTGTCAAAAAGATTGTGCTAGTTGTCTCCCCAATTTTTAGTATAAATAGATTGCTTAGATGCGAAACAAAACACACCATCACTACACTAAAATATAAAATTCTTTTACTATAATATTGTGAGTATTTCTGTTGAGTGTAAGGTTACTCCAAATGTGGATAAGGAATGCAAGCATTGTTTAAGTTGATCAATTTCATAGAAAGCACAATCAAGTCACATGCTAAGGTAATGGGTATCATTTTTTTTTATGATAAATGAATATCATTTTCTTCATACTCCATATTATGGTAATATATTATTATTTGTTTCGTTAGCTTATCATTAAATGGTAAAAAGTCCTGAAATGATTAGAATATCCTTAATAGTTCGTACTTCATCTAATATCTTGACCTGAATCTTTCTATTCAGTTTTAAGTTATTATTTTTGAGTTGGAAACTTAACATTACTTGAACTTTATATTCTATCAAGAATTCTAATCGAATTTCTTGATATCATGTTGGCAATTTGGACTCTGTATAATTAAGTTGAAAATCACGAAGATCTATTTTATCATATTATTCTGATTATTTATGTCCATTCATTATATATCATTGTCATCATCCTCAGACTTAAATTTGTGTTGGAAAGTTATCTTTAGCCCGCAGTGCAAAGATGAACTGTTGATTGATATGATTATGACCAGGAATTATGTATTGGTATAATCATGACCAGAATGATGTATATGTATAATCATGACCATTGATGTTACAGTTGTATGTCTTTGGCCCATAGTGCAAAGATGGTCTGTTGATTATTGGTGTTACAGTTGTATGTCTTTGGTCCGTAGTGCAAAGATGGAGTATTGATTATTAGTTTTATAATTATGTCTTTGGCACGTATTACAAAGATTGACTATTAATTAGCATGACTATTGGTGTTACAATTAAATATCTTTGGCCCGGAGTGCAAAGATAAATTTAATGACATAATTATAAACATGAACTGTGAATTGGTATAACCATGATCTTTGGTGTTTTAGGTAAAGACAGGTGGTGAAAGTTCTCTTTGTCTTAGGTACAATGAAGAACTGTGGATTGAGGCTACAATAATAAAATATTGATGATGGATTTTTAATTTGAAAAAGATAGTAGACATTATGTTCTACTTGACTATTCTAATAGATTGTTGATTCATCTGCAATTATGGTTAAAAACTTTTATCATCTATCATATATTCTAAATATTTGATTTATTACTGATAAAGACTATTGATAATTTAATTATCTTTAGTCATAATATTTTTTATTGGGCTATTTGTGCTCACCCATTTTTTCATTGTTCTCTTTAGAAAATAAGAATATAGCTGGGACTAATCGTGAAATAAAGTGATAGTCCAAGATGGTTACTATAGTAGTTCTCACTACTCTATAAAATAGTGTGACAATAATTGTAATGAGTACTTCATTTGAGTATGAATATTGTCGTATTATGTACAGTGCAATATTTGTATTCAAACTTTCAGCTTATGTGTTATTATATTTTACACGACAGTTGTATAATAAAATTTTATTTGAATTATGTACTATGTATTTTGGCGACTCAAAATAGGTTGTGTGGAACCTATTTGGGGGCGTCATAGTTACTGTAATAATTATTGAATCAATAATATGAGATACTATGCAGCAACTACTGTGATAATTATTGAATGAAATTGAGTGACTTTTTACGTAATCATCAATAATCAGAGATACTGTGCAATATCGTGTGCTACTGTGCAACAACGTGTATTACTGTACTTTTATCACCGGTTATTTCAACAGTTTAACGATAAAAATTTTACCGTTATTTTTATAAAAAGTTATTTCTGTTGCTTACTATATCCGACAGTTATTTCGTTGTGGGGTTTACTAATGATTGTGTCGTCGTACGAATATTCTCCGACAAAAAGAATATTTCCCGACTAAACGAATATTTTATGACAACTTGCTTACTTTGTAAAATTTGCACATATCACCCATAATTATAATATTTATTAAATTATCATCTTACTATTTAGAGTAATATTTAGAGAAAATTAAATATATATTCATAAAAATTTGGGGTTTTACACACACACACACACACACACACACACACACACACACACACACATATATATATATATATATATATATATATATATATATATATACAGAACCGATCAAGTGAGGGCTCCCTTACTTTGTTAAAATACGGACTTTTTTTTTATTTTTTTTAAAACAACTATTTTTTTTAATATTTTATGGAACTGAAATTTTTCCATAATACAATATTTTGGGTGTGACTTGGATACCTATACCAAAAAATGTAGGTACAGATTGTACATATATTTTTTGTTATACGTATCCAAATCACATTCAAAACACTGTATTATTAAAAAATTTCAGTTCCATAAAATATTAAACTTTTTTTAATTTTTTAAAAAAAACCAAAAAAAAAAGTCTGCATTTTTACAAAGTAAGGGAACCTTTACAGGAACCGGACCCTATATATATATATATATATATATATATATATATATATATATATATAGAGTCCCGTTCAGAAACGGGTCAAAACAACGGACTAGGCGACGGACTGAAGGAAAAAAAAAACACGCGGGTTGCAAATTGGCTGGGTTGGGTTAAATGGATCAGCTGACTTAAACCAAATAAACCCATCCAAATTCATTTTATACAACCTCTTTCTCTCTCTAAGTACTCGTCTCTCTCTCACTACGAACAAAAACTCTGGCAATTTCGTACCGACTCCGACAAAATCGACACTCTAGCGTCTCTCTCTACGAAGGTAATGCTCCATAATTCTATTAAGTTTTAATTTAATTTTCTAGCATAAGAAATTTAGGGTTTAAAAGCTCAAAATTGAAAAAGTAGTTTTCATTTTCTATCGGTAGTTGATTACGCCATTGAATCTCATTAATTTTTCGAAATTGGTTCAATTTCTTCATATTTCATCGGTTTTTTCACAATATGCGGTTTTTTTTTTCAATTAGTAAGTATTGTTATGGCTAATTTGTGAACTTTGTTTATAGTTTTGATTTGGTTGTTTGCAGAAATTTTACGGATTTATCATTTATTTACATATCTGGTTCTGATTGCTTATAAAATTTAATAGAAAACAATATATATACTTCCCTTGCCATTAAGTGATCTAGCTAGCTTGGTTATGGAATCTAGCTAGCTTTGTCAAAACTCGGCTAAGTCTTAAGCCTTGGGATGAATTTATTCTGGGTAATAAGAGCGGATGAGCTAGATTATTGGATCTTTTTTGCAGACTCGTCTTGTAAGATGCTCATTGCCTTTCTTTCGGGTTATATCAGCATTTTTGATGTTATATATAGCCTAGGAAGGTGTGTTACTATATCTATAGGTATATAGCTATAGGTTTAGAATTTTCTAACTAAATTTTGATTGGATGATCAAGGCCCCTTCTTTTATGGAGTACCTTTCTTTTAAAGAATTCCAAGAGAATTTTGTGTTTAATTAAAACTCCTTTTCCCAATTTGGGTCCAAAATATTAATGGTTCAGTAATCTGCAAATATTATTATGATTAAGGCGGCAATTAATAATATCCTTATATTTAGTGTATCATATTCCTATAATATATATTTGTTTCAATTAAGTCAATAATAGCCATTATTCATTCGAAAAATCAGATTAAAGATAAATGAGACTCTCAAGATACCATGTGTATACCTGAAAATAAGTTTTAAAATAAAAATCAAATGAGACTAGGACTCTCCTCTTAACAAGGAGAGATCAGTATTAGCAGTGCAGTAACTAAATAAAATTTACTGGCATAACATTTTTTAGTGGAGGTAATCGAACATAATAATTATGTCTCCATGCATATAGTGGGATTTATTTGAAAAAAGAGAGAGTTGATACTTGAAGAAAAACAAGTACATTGTATTTGAGGAGTTAGTGATCAATTTTGCCAGTGCCGCTTGGCTGCTGGCAGCTTCAATCCAAGGTCCATTGACAATGATCAATTGGCTCTTAGAATATTACAAGTGAGTCGGAATTCTTCATCAATGAAATAATAACAAAGTGAATGATTAATATACATCAATCTTAGTTTAATTTATCACCACATTTAAGATCACTATGTACTATATACAATGGCATATATAGAACAGAACAAAGCCCCTTTGAAGCTAGGGTTTGCAAATCGTAAGGTCAGTGAGATTATCTCTCCTAAAATTTCTGATATCACCAAACTTTGATAGTTTTAAACAGAGTTTTACTCAATATTTTTTAATTAGAGTTTTTTATTGGACTGTGGCTGATAGCCTTGTATCTGTGTACTAGATTTTTCTTCTTCTATGTGATGTAAAAAATAGCAGTAGTCTCTTATAATGTCATTGCTGCTGCGTTCTGTTTATCAGAAGAATGATTGTCATGCCTTAGCGTATGAGAAGACATGCTTATTCTTATAATTAATGGCAAGGTGTCTTAGTTGAAGGCTTTATTACGTTTGCTTTGACTCTACTTTTATATCTGCTTCAACTACTTCTACTGAATGAAAGAGTAGTTTGGTAATGTTTTTTGATGTTTAGTTTTTTTTGTTCCTTGATGTACTAGGGCTTGAAAACAGGGATGTATTATCTACGATCTCGTGCTGAAGCTGATGCTATCAAGTTCACTGTCGACATTTCCATGCTCAAGGTAAAAAAATGCCACACTGAAGCTTACCAATTCAACTATTTTCTGTTTTTGTCTGTGGTACATATTCTATAGCTTTGATTTCAAAGCAGGAAAAGGCGGAGCAGCCAGAAAATGAAGATGATTCTAAACTGGCACAGATGGTATGTTCCTTGAGTAATCGCGATGAGTGCATGGCTTGTGGGAGTTAGAATTCCACAAACAAGCGAAAGATGTGGCATGGTATTCCCTCTTTCTCTTCTCTTTATAATATAAGATGTTATATTAGCTTTATAAAGATGTCAGATTATTTATCGTCTAGATGTTTATTAGTTGCCTTCCTTGCCTTCCTTGCCATTTTTGAAAGTATTTTGCGGAGTATCTTAATTAATGATCTTCAATTATCATTTCCATAAAAATCCAGTCGCTGATAAATCTATGCCTTTCATTGTCAGTGATGCTTTGATTAGTGGAACTGTGGAAGCGAGGTTAACACTCTGGCTCATGGGAGTGAGATGGACACTACGGTTCATGGTGATGGTGATGAAGATATGGAGGATATGGGAGTGAAATGGACACTACGGTTTAGTCTGCTCTCAGCATGCTTTGTGGTCTATTTATTGTACTATTTGCAGTTTTTCTTTGTTTGTTGTGGATTGGTGGTGATCAGAATGAATGTTATAATCTTCTCCCACCTAATCTCACTTCTGATGTATTAATATTAGAATTGGATTTTGATTACGGTTAGAAACCTTGGAATTTTATTGGTATCATAGTGAAAAGTGGGGTGTTTGAGTATGTTATTTGTGCAAATCATAAGCATTGGGTCACCTTTTGAGGCGATAAGTATGTTATTTTTGCAAAATCAGAAGTATGTTATTTTTGCAAAATTTGTATTCGATATATTTTGTTTCCAAATAGGATACATGAGCAGTGAAGATTCTACATTCACATAAATTTTGCTTTGTTACAAACATATATGTAAGTATTCAGGTACAACCAAAGCAGCTAGTGAAAAACTAAGTATTCAGGTTGTGTAGATGTTGTGCCGCTCTCCATTCACTTTTTGGAGCCAGAGTTATTGGTTCAAGCAAAGCAGAGTGTCATCCCATGATTGCTTTATTTACCTGCACATCACACAAAACATTTTACCCGTGTTGGCTGTTGCTGCACACAAATTCTCAAATATTTAAACTTAAACTAACAAACACAATACAATACAACACAACAATAATTGTCTGAAATCATGAATCTCATTGCCAGCCAAATTGATCACACATATTAATTAACATTCACGTCCTTTATGGAACCCAAATGTATATTGCTATCCCAAAAATACATTCATTTTGCCCTTTTCATTTTATATTGTCAGTTGATACCAAAAACTCTACATCACCAGTCAACCTAGATCTTAACTACCAAAAAGGCAATACAAAAAATATTTTGCCCTATCCTTGGTAGCCCTACCTTCCTTGACATTTTTCTTTGTCCCATACTCCCACTTTCCTTAGAAGCTTTCTTTGCCCCACCTTCATTAACAATGCATTTCCTTTTCACCTGTACAATATGCACACATTAAACAATCATTTATATGCACAAAGACTGAATATTTGCAATATACAGGAAGCAGTTTAGACATAATATGCATCAATATTTGCAAGACTCATCAAACATTTTTATGCAGCAGTATGCCTATATATACATACTGCTTGCAAGCCAGAGTAATCTAATGAGGATTAGTTTGACTATAGGTCGCACCCAATGCTTCTGTCTACGAAAAGAAGATCACCTTTTGAGGCGCCTCATTCTCTAAAGATAGAAGATCTATTCTAATTTAGAGATGACTTCTATTATGCTAAAAAAATTTATAAAACATTTACAAATACAATTTGATAATTTTAAGTACAAACTTTTACATAACTTGATCACAACTGGCATGCTTTAATTCCAACTAACAGCTACAGAAACAAATATATATTTCCTTTCTGGCACTTTTATTTCATTATTTTATCAATTTGCATTTCATATATTCTAAAATATACATCATCTGGATACATAAACATGAAGCTCATATTCACTTTAGCAATCATTGCAATCATGCTAAAACCTTTTAAAAATAAAACCAAAAAGAAAAAAAGTTTAATCTACAGCCTTGACTCTTAAGATTTCAAAGACAGATTCTCATATTGAAGTCCCAATGATTTACAATCTTAATTAGGCATTTTAATACTACTTTCGTTCAAATTAGTTTCACTTAGATGCTCTAAGTTATAAAACTAAAAAAATCAAGACACAATCTTATTTTTCTAAAAAGATAAAACTTTCATTTCATGAAAGCTACTACAACCGGAGTAACTTAACTACATTCACAAAAAAACATATATTGTTTTCTATTAAATTTTATAAGCAACCAGAACCAGATATGTAAATAAATGATAAATCTGTAAAATTTCTGCTAACAACCAAATCAAAACTATAAACAAAGTTCACAAATTAGCCATAACAATACTTACTAATTGAAAAAAACCCGCATATTGTGATAAAACCGATGAAATATGAAGAAATTGAACCAATTTTCGAAAAATTAATGAGATTCAATGGCGTAATCAACTACCGATAGAAAAGGAAAACTACTTTTTCAATTTTGAGCTTTTAAACCCTAAATTTCTTATGCTAGAAAATTAAATTAAAACTTAATAGAGTTATGGAGCATTACCTTCGTAGAGAGAGACGCTAGAGTGTCTATTTTGCCGGAGCCGGTACGAAATTGCCAGAGCTTTGGTTCGTAGTGAGAGAGAGAAGAGTACTTAGAGAGAGAAAGAGGTTGTATAAAATGAATTTGGATGGGTTTTTTTGGTTTAAATCAGCTGATCCATTTAACCCAACCCAGCCAATTTGCAACCCGCGTGTTTTTTTTTTCCTTCAGTCCGTTGCCTAGTCCGTTGTTTTGACTCTATATATATATTCCATTCAATTTTACTAACATATTTTAGTTGTTAAAGTAACAAAAAATAATAACTAGTAATACGTTTTAGCTTATTTACAATAGTTATATTACTTTTGAATTTCTATATTTGCCTAAATTGACTAAACAGAGTTAATATTGCGTGTCTAGTTTAAAACGGACGGAGTATCAAGGAATGTGTTTAATACTCCTATTTATTATGAAATGATAATTTCAAGGAATGTGGGTTTAACTCTTTAATAAGTCTAGGGGACATTATATTTGTCCAAAAAAAAAATATAATTGTTTTTTTTTCGTTTTTAAAAAATGTATAATATTTATTTTAATTAGAATTTTTACAAAATTCAATAATTTAGTTGTAATTTGGATACATATAAAAAATAATGTTGCACAGGCCGTACAACAATATTTTTTATATATATCTAAATTACACTTAAATCACTGAATTTTATAAAAATTTCAGTTAAAATAAATAATATACATTTTTTAAGAGTGAAAGCAAAAAAAAAAAGAAAAAAAAAGAAAAAAAATAAGGACCATTAACCCTTATTTTCCCTTCAGTAGTAACGAAGCACAAAATGTACAACTTAGGATTGTCTAGAAATAGAATTTATTATTTTAAGAAATTGTTGAGTATATAAATTTCTTATATTTAATAATTTGAAATGAAAAATAAGAAGAAGAAAATGTTAAAAAAAGGGTGAGAGACATGCTATAGATTAGGAGATATTTGCCAGAGTTTACAAAGGATGAGGGAGGATTGTCGAATGGAGCATGATAATACGATTATACTAAATATTAATACGATTTTTTTAAAAATTGGTTATAATTAAATAAAAATATATAATTTAAATAGATTAAAATAAATTCAAGATGTTTAAAAATATGAACAATTAATGGAAAGTGAATTTCCAGGTAGCATTCCAAACTGGGCCTTATAAATAGCTAAGCAATGGAAAGGTCTTCACAAATATGAGTTCTCAAACCTTAAATAATTACATTAATTAAAAAAACCCTTTAATAATTAATTGTTTGTTATAATAAACAATAAATAAAATTTAAAATCCAATTCAAATATGCTCATAGTTGTGCTATATCTAATAGTTCCATAAAGAATTCTTAGACTTAAATACGCTTTAAACCTTTAAGTTTTTTTTACATTTTGTAACTTAAACTCTAATATTTCAATTTTTAAACATTGAATTTTAGTGTTCTTGAATTTCTGTGAATAAAATTTTTTGGCTACCAGATTTAAAATTTCTTGTCAGAATAAGTCATGACTACAAATGAAAGGGGAATTAATAATTAGCTATAAAAAAAGAATGGGAAATTAATTCCTTTAAGGGTATAAATTGTGACGAGCCCCTTCTTAATTAGTTTAGTCTTTAGTTTAGGAGTGAAATTATCCAAAATACCTAATTTGGATCAATTATTACGTACATGCTGGTAGTCGGAAGGTTTTATTTGTAAAACTTTAGGAACATGAAGGTTCAATTTCTTAAAAAGTATAACATTGGGTTGAAGGTTGTAAAATATAATAATTTAAAGGTTTAAAATGTATTTAAGCCTAATT
>CM035099.1:6702636-7060136 GCA_020205505.1 Panax japonicus
ACAAAATAAAAAAATTGTAAAATAAAATTTTATTTAATTAAACTAACTTATTTTAAAATAATTTATAAATTATTTTAAAATAATTTATAAATACTTGTTTATTTTTTAACTTAAAAATTAATTTATAGGTCGAAAAATAAGTCATTACCAAAATAGTGGCAAAGTCACTGGCGAACAGGCTCAAATAGGTCCTCATTCCTCACTCATTAGTTAAGCGCCTCCTTCTCTCTCTCTAAATTCTTCGTTCTCTCTCATCTAAAGCTAACCTTATCTATGGCTTCTTCAACTTTCATTACAATAGCTAAACCCTTCCCTTCTCCTCACAAAGCCCACTTCCCTTCCCTTTCAAACCAAAGACTCCTCCTAGGTTCTTCCTTAAACCCCATAAACTAAACCCTTTAATTTTTTTCCATTAAATTTCAATTGATTATCCATTTCTTCTACTAATTTGTTTATTCGTTTTTTTTTCAATTGATTACCCATTTCTTCTTCTTATTTGTTTAATCGTTTTTTTGGGCATTTTTTGAATTCTGGGTCTTTTACAGGTCTACGAGGAACTACTTTGAAAGTGAATGCAATTGCAAAGAAAATTGAGCCATCAAAGGTTTCATTTTTAAACCTCATACTGTTGTATATGTGTATATATATACAAATAAAGTAGTAGAAATTTTATGGGTTTTGATTAATATGTGCTAATAGGTTGTGCCTCAAGCTGATAGAGTCCTGATTCGCCTACAGGAGCTACCTGAGGTATTATTTCACAAATTTATTGTAGTTGCTATGAGTTTGAATATTGAATTTGATGCAACTTGCAATAATAGTAAAGAAAGGATAAGGAAATGCGACAAACTTAAGTTCTTGTGGTTGGTAATTGTGAAGAAAATTAAATTAGGGAAGAAAAAGTAGTGATAACTTTTGTAATTCATAAGAACCCAATATTCTATAATATAGATGAAACCTACTACTACATTCCAAAAGAAGAGATACATTTGCAAAATGATGATTTTAAAGAAAACTATGATTTCCAAACTTGTCCTTAACATTAGCTAAAAATGTAGTAGTGGTGGCATCAATTCTCAATTGCATGTTAGGAACTGTGTCACTTTATAGTCTCAAAGTGTAAATTTGTCTATAATTTTGGAATGAATAAAAAAGGAAAATGTATCTCTAATGTTGTAATTTTGGAGCACAGAGGGAGTGCTTTGCAATAGGGTAATCCACCTCTGATATTTATAAAGATTTGTTTTGATAGTATTCTTTGACTTTGTTGAAATCTAATAATCCTTAACAAGTAGTTGTAAAATTCATGGATGCTTTCAGTTGTTTGATGTATTTTCAGGTATAGGTTAAACATATTAGTTTTTGGTGTTTCCTTGATAAAAGATCACAAATAATGCAACACTCATTATCATGCCCCTTATTGTGCTCTGTCATGTTGATGGATGAATGTTTTGTTTTTAGAAATCAGCTGGTGGAGTGTTGTTGCCCAAATCCGCTGTCAAATTTGAACGATATCTCATGGGGGAGGTGAGCAATACACATGCACATCTTCTAATGTATCAGTACATATGACTGAATTCAAAAAGAATTACATGGGCCAACCGGCCAAGTCCATAATGCTTTTAAATTTCAGATTCTTGCTGTTGGTGCTGAGGCAGGTGAAGTAGAGGCTGGGAAAAAGGTAGGGTCATATAGCTGTTGACTACTCATTTTCCCTGTTGGCTGAAATCAAATTTATTAGAAGCCTAAATCGCATTATGTCTGTTCATATATTCAGTTCTGTTTCTGCATTGTAATAATGAATGTATTTTTCTTTTGCAGGTTCTATTCTCTGATATAAATGCTTATGAGGTAAGGATTGTTGTATTAAGTTGAGGTTAAACTCTAGTACTTAACATGATTAAAAACTTCTGTAGTTCACCATTACATTGGTTCTTCTAAATTCCTTTAGGTTACATAGGTGGTAAATAGCTTTTACAGGTAAATCATTTTTAAGTATCTGTTATTTGGAGATCTAAGGCTGTTAATCTTGACAATTTCTAAATTCTTATTTAGACTGAATAGTTGTGTATAATGGAGCACTTTTATTCATATCAGTTTTGTTTATTTATTTATTTCTCTGTTACTATCTATAAAGACAATAATGGGTCTTAGGCGTGGGTGGTTATTGGTCGACAACGTCAATATTTCTGCAGATCATTTGGCGAGGAAAGAGGAAAAGGAGAGAAAACAGATGCAATCAGACTCTACATGTGGAGGGCCCCTGCTGAGGGGAATTGGAGGATTGTAATTATGAGTTTAATATAATAATGACTGAAGAGTGTTATGGTGATTGGTGAAACCATCCTAGGGAATGTACTTTGTGAAAATCTATTTCCTTACAAAAACTTTAGAGGGAAAATCTTGAAGACAAAGCCCTTGTTTAATTGGTTCTCCCCTAAAAATGAATGTGATGAGAGAATTGGATCAAGTATGTTTTAAGGCTTTCTTCAAGATTTTGGTGAAGGGAGGGTTTCCCCTATGTATTATGGTAAAGTTCATGAATTCATCCCATCTGGTGTAAGGTAAGTTGTTGAGAAGTTCGATTATAATGAACGTAGGGTAAAAAAGGTTAAACACCGAGGAATTATCACAATCTTTGTAACTGGGTGAAACATATATGGTGTACTAACTTTACATATAATGATAACAAGTGATCAAAGCTGTAATAGAACTTACAACTTGCAACTGTAATCTAAGTTGCAACTAGCTTGATGATTTAGTAACTTTTCATGATTCTTGTTCTTACCCTTTACCCCAGTATATATTCTCCAACTTTGTGCCAAATGGCAATCTCATTTGCTATTCTTTTAAAACTAAATTTATGATCGTTGTCATTCTGTATCTGCACTTCCATGTGACTAATGTGCTCATGGATTCCCTATGATCAGGTGGAATTGGGAACAAAGGGAAAACACTGTTTCTGTAAGGCGGCTGATCTGCTGGCAGTGGTTGAGTAAAATCTGTGTTCTGCAAATTTTAGTAGTTCAAGTTTAGTGTGTTGCGAATTCTTAGTATTGCCAGTTTTGAGCATTATTAATATGCCCATTCATTTTAACTTGGCAATGAAACAAGTTGTAGTAACAATTTCACATCTTATCCTTGTGGATGTTTAAACGGTTATCTATTTTTTGATGCTTAAATCTGTTGGTTAATATTTTAGCCGAGGCCGCCCAAGGCTGGTCTTTATATCGCCTATTCGCCTAGTAATCTTGCCCACACTTTGTTTGGAAGCGAGGAAGATATAAAGAAACATATGGAAAGATTAGCGTAGAGCATCATGTAGTTTGGTGCCACTTGCGTGCAATTTGACAATTCTAAAATCGCACACGACACCGTTTGTGATTGGTGTGGTGCATTTTTTGAAACTTGCAGTGCATTTTCATTTGGTTCGGTTTCGCTTCAAAAACCAATTGACATAATTACCTATAATATTCATTACATCAAATTTATTTTTATGTAGAAGAAATCATGACATTAACATATTAGTTTTAGGTTTGAAATCTGTTATTAAAGAATGCTTCAATAGTACTTAAATAATTGCAATTCAATTAAAATTATTTTTAGCCACAAACAATAAGTATAAAGTGCATAACATAATTAAAATTGTCTAATTTATTTTTAAGAATTCGGATTCCTAGACAAATTCAAGTCTCCATGAAATTATCCTAGTAATGAAGCTGCAAGAGAAAACAATGATCATTTTTGCGTTAATTTCATATCTAGAAATTTAAATTATTTAATGATTTCCGTTTTACCGCGCCTGAGTGGCTGAGTCTACAAATGGTAAATAAGCCTATGCAACTTGAGTTTACCTCCTTTACCAAACTAGAAATAGAGCATTCTAGTTTCCATCATCAGAGTTGATTTTGCATTCTTTGCCCTGATTCACATAATTGAAAGCAATAGAAGATCAAACTTTAAGAAGAAATTGGTTCTTGGATTAAAAAAAAAGTATAGAAAATAGTTGAAATTATACAAACTAAAGATCCAAAACAAACCAATTCCATCCCCTTCCAAGAAAAGCACTTGAGTTGCAATTGTTTGAAAAAACAAAAAAACCTACAAGTAAAACCAACAGATGGAAAATTGGCTTCTCTTCGAATATGTCTCTGGATATGAGGTATGTATTTAGGGTTCACCACAAGATGATCATAACTTCTAAAATGGAGTATTTATAGAATTGAGAGTTAGAACTCAAATAAGCGCAACTCAACCATCCCCTCCTGCCTTTTTGGGGAATACCATGCTACCACTTTCCCAGATTGTAGGAGCCTCAGGGAGTAATTCAAACTGTATATAATATCTTCCATATGTGGACCAAGTGTCCCCGATGAAGATGAGTCGAGCGAAAACTTGGAATCTACTCGAAACACAATTGGCCCTGCGACCTGTAGAGACAAAAGGGTTTCCGTTTAAGGGTCTAATGTGACATTTCCACAAAGGAAACAACTTGAGACCTTGTGGATCCAACACAAAAAGTTATTCCGTTCATCTAGTATTTTTTTAATAATTCAATTCAGTTAAAATTGGTATTTATATAGGTCATTATAACTTTGAAAATCTTCCACTCTTGTTTAATTGCTCTAGAGGACACAAATTTTGAATTTCAAACAAAATTATGTTCTTCATTAAGTTGGTGAATTTTCACAGGCAAGGTGCCCCAAGTAAAAATTCAAATACCTGTTGTTGAAAGATCAGATTGAGCCTAGGTGAAGAAAGCAGAGTTTCTGCATCATTAACTTTAGCTTTCCTGAAAATGTTGGAAGCCCTTCTGGCTAAAGCAGAAGCTGAAGAGATATCCAGGCGAGCATCTACCCTAGAGAGGTCCCCAAAGAGCTTCCTGAATTTCCCGTGTTGGAAAGTACAGCAAACTGAACCAAATAAATCCGCACTGAAAGAAGTTCTACTCTTAGCACTCATAGATGTGTCCTTCCCATCTTCCCGTGACTCAACAGCCACCAAGCTCTTTTCTCTGCCAAACCAGGCTCCACAAGTACCACCTAAAGTGTAGTTTTAAAAGGAAAGAATTAAAAACAGATTTCATATAAAATAGATAGAAAAAAATCACTCAGAAGAAAGCCAAAAGAAGGAAAAGACCACATCTCCGATTACTTTAACAAAAAAAAATAAAAAATGAAAGATGATGCAGCCTATTTATAAGAAAAACAAAGGAAAAAGAAAAGCATGATGCACATAAGAAGCAGACTTGACTATTTATTTTTTTGTAAGGACGAAGAATTAAATTCTATATTCTATCCTATTTCCTACTGCGACGAAAAATCAAATTATCACCATATTTATTCCTTTTTCTTATCTTCAATCCCTTAACAGCATCTTGAAATAGGACGACGGTATTTTGTAAATACGTAATTATCACTTCCGTTCGCCAGGAATTTTGGGTTTAGTACTGATATTTTAGCAACAAATCTAATAAATCTAAGTTTAGTGCTAGGGGTATTTAACCACAACAATGTTATCATCTTCATTATTTCTTGGCAAGCAAAGATATAATATTAACCAATAGGCATTTATTCTTTTATGAAACAAGACAAAATAAATAACCTTATAAGCAATTTTAAGTGTAAAAATATGAGGTGTTATGAAGTTGCTAACAAATTGATGAGGGAAACACATGGTGAGAAAATGTAGCTAATTTAGTTATTATATATTATTTTCTTTTAAACTAAAGCAGTTTACACTCGATAGTTTATTGTATTCACTAGAGCACCGTGAAAACGTATTTGTAAGGCTGAAAGTGAAAGGTTACCAATAATTCCAGAAACTGCTGCATGAGGTTCCTTTAGACGAATGTCATACGTAGGCTGCCAAAACCGACCTCTTTCTGTCTCTACGATGAGATCCTGTTTCGTCTCCTTCTGCCTCCAAAGGTCTTTGCTTTTCTCATAAGAGAAGGCAGCTTTTGCACTTAATCCAGGCATTAGAGCAAGAGGTGCCTCACCACTAACAGAATTATCACTTTGAGGATGGCCGCTATTTTTGTGTACCCCAAAACGATATCGAAATCCAGATTCAGAAACAAGGGAGGCACAATCCAAGGATATCGACTCAGGCACATCCCAATAACTTCCTTTATGGTCTACAAACAGCTCAGGCCATGCTGCTTCCAAAGTAATATCATGATCAGGGAGCTGCAAAGACAAAATGGAATATTAGGACCAACCTCAACCAATGTTCAATTTAAGTGGAAGAACATATCATGCAGACAAACAATAAAGCAATTTAAACCCTATATCGTCAGAAGAAAGTCAATATAAATCTAATCAATACCCAGTAGCATGTAACAAGACTCGCTAAAAGTTGAGCTTAAAGGACAGGTGCTTAGTGACAATACTCGTCAAAATAAAGAAATTAAGCAACAGGAAACATTTATGACAAGTAATATGTCAGTTATATACTTCCTTCGAATTCTTGGATACATATAAACAGATGTATCCCTGAAGGTAATACTCTAGCACTGTTAAACTGTAAGATTGTAATGATTCCCATAGGTGTATTGAAGGCATGGTCACAAGCACACAGGTTTACCCAATCTTAACCACTTGGTACATAAGGACAATAATTGCTCTCTTCAAGTACACTTGACCATTTTAAGCCAACAAAATTCAGAGAAGGAAAACCGGGATAAAGAAAACTTTTGGCAAAGTAGTTTTATCGAGGTAGCCTCTACGTCTATAGGCGACTAGACATATCCTTGGAAGTTTGTCCCTCAGGTACTTCTTCTCCCTGCTTGACAAGGTCAGGGACCGCTCTCTCATTTAATTGTAGGAGCGAATCTAGGAAGTTAATATTTCTTTTTCTTCTACCTCACAAAATTTGTATTGTTTTTCAACTTGCATGATGCCCTTATCAAATTACTTACTGGTTCCAGGAGATAATTTTCTAGGAACTTCAATTATTTTAAGACCTTAATGAGCAGTGGAGGATTCGTTTCTTGTTACTTAACACTTAATTTTTCTATTCTTTTCATTGGTCAACCTTTCCTGATGGAAGAGTGGAATCTAGACACTTATGGTATGTACTTTTGTATGCCAAAAAATTTGGCTCTCGTTGTACGTTTTGAAACCTCTCACTGTTTCCAATAATAACATTTAATTGGAAAGCAACAGTTCTCTGAAGTGGGAGCTTTTGGTATAATCAATCTTTTAGATAGAAGAAGTTTAATTAAAAAGACAGAATACAAGGAATAAGGAGGGTGGAGGACAAGGTATACCCCAGACAAAATAAAAGAAAAAAAATACAAATTCCTACTGCAGCACTGCTAGTCAAGCCCTATATAAATCTAAGAAAGCAATTGCCCAAAAACTGGATGGAGACGCAAGGAAAGTGAACCAGACTCGCAACTAATTAAAGGGCAAAAGATGGCCTCTAAAAAGTTGAACTTTTTATTCTGGTCAATGATTCTCAGAAAACTGAAAACTAATGATTTATTGCAAATTTAGCATCTTTATGAGGTTATTTTGTGCATTGGTGCACGTTTTGCCATTGCATAATGAGATCCATACTAGTATATTTTGCATTGTTATGGAGCATGAAGCATGCAGAATAGGTTATTTTGGGTTTTTGGATAATCTTGGATATGTGCTTTGAAGCAGGAAAAGGTCAGACGGACTAGGTCCTATCCTCACAAGGATTTGGTAAGAACACATAATCCCACAAAGCCTTTTTAAATCGATATGTTCAACGTATAACAATGGATCACATCATTAGATAAGGAACATAAACCTTCTTCTAAGGTAACCTAATGGTCCTAATTTAGTAAGAAAACTCCTAATAATTATTTACTAGACTACTACAAATGAAAGATACAAAACAATACCAATAATAAGTGTAAAATTATTTAGATATAACTACTTAATCCATAAATAATAATATAAAATAATTATTGATTTAATTAATTGCAAAATTCCATTAGCTTTCTTGGCCCATCCTGTTTTGTGCTTCCTATAGTAGTTAGGGAGAGGGCAAGAACATAATTGTGCTTGTGTATTGACTTTTCTTTGGTGTGTTAGGATTGTGATTTTTGTGACCAATACCTTCCTATTCATCCAATCATCCCTAATATATAGGGTCGTTTTACTTTTGGTTTTTGTCCAATGTTATTTAGCTTTGTATTATACTATTCATTTTCATTTGTTTCTCGGCAGACTTAATGCAGCCTTAGTTGTATCATTTCTTCATCATCTATAAAATCTTCTTTTCTTATGGAAAAAAATGTACACACATACTTATAAAAAATAATGTAATTAACAAGGAAAAATCTTATTTTCTTAGCTGTACAAATGAAGCAGAGATTTCTAGAAAATTCTAGTCTTGATCATAGCTATTTCAAACATATAACCACAATACTGAGACTCTTTCTAAGTAAACAACTAAACATTGCATAAGAGACTTTTCAAAGCATGATTTACATTGCTGGCCTCTAACAACTTCAAATTTAAGAGCAATTGGTAACTTCAACTTGACATGGTTTTAGATCTTTAGTTTCGCAGGGTTTGGGTCAAATGTTCCCCATCCATGATGTTAGTACAGCAAGGATTGTAAGTGAGGGAATTGCTAAAGCATGATATACATTGTTGGGCCTCCTCTCTAATATTTTTGGAGCAGTTGGTAACCTGAAAAGACTAAGAGTAATGGTGACCCTAAGATAATAATCATGACCGGCAAAAATAAAATTTTGCAGAACTGGGATACTATAACAAGAAACAGCTACAAATGAAAAGCTAAAGAAATAAAGAAATAAGGAAAGAGTTAGAAGTTAGGACATAGAATGACAAAGAATTATAAAGAAAAATAAAGGGAGACATATTACTGTAGAATGACAAAGAAAAAACATCTATATAATAAATAAATAAATAAATAATCGAAAAAAAAAATAAAACCAAACTTGAGCATGATACCAGTACATACGACAGTAACGAAGTTTGGGCTTATGCTTACCTTATGAAAGAGCATGGCCTTTTTGTTGTGTCTGCTCCTCTCACCTTGCCTTTCTATGCTCAACAATAAGGAAGTTGAGGATGTCAGAGATAACTGTGAGCACAAACCAATAGAATAAAATGACTTGTCCAAGAAATGCTTAGCAGCATCTTCGAATGAAGGCAGCCCAGAGTCATCTCTAAATATTTGTCCTTTAATAGCTGATATTAGTTTCTTTGGACGAATTTGCCCAACCAATCCAACCCACCTGAACATGCAAAATTGTAAGATACATGAATTGGTAAGCTAGATGAAGAAATTGTGAGTGCAAGCTGAAAGAGAATACCTTTTTTTTTTGATAAGTGAAAGGGTATGCTAAATTATGCAGTCTAAGTTTCAAGATGCAAACCAAATTTCAGCCCATACATTTGGTAAGAGGTATGCTAAAGCAATAAAGAAATTTAACTCCACATAATTAGATGATAGTTCACAGTTCTAGGCCTGGCAATTTCCCCCGAACCCGATGGGGCCAGTCCGATCCCGACCCTAATGGGACCAAATTCTTTTAACCCTATAGAGTTGGGGTCGGGTATGGAATAACCCTTTCACCCGTCCCCGTCCCGTCCCCGACCTGATTATATGTATATACATAATATATTTAAAATTAGCATTTTGTATATATATAATTATGTACTTATTTAGGTTATTTCATTATAAATTCATAACATTTGTAATATAATATGTTGTTAGTAATAGAAATGTTGCACGTTATTTGATTTTGAATTAAAAATATTTGTACAAAGTAATATAAAAAAATTAGAGAAATTTAATTTAGGAAAAATGAGAGTAATCTGGTAAACAAAAAGGGGTGTGTATGGGGTATTGTTTTTGGAGTCGGGTTGAATTCGGAGGATTGCTCCATATTGGTGGGGCAGGTATGGGGAGGGGTCCCCCGAACCATACCCGCCCCATTGCTAGGCCTACACAATTCCATTCTACAAAACAAGTTGAAGAACCTTCTTCTTTTTCTTCTTCTTTTTTCCTTTTGATTAGTTTCAAGATCACCATTATTTGAACAAAAAATGAGGAAAAGTTAATCCCAAATACCTTTCCTTTTAACTTATTCAAAAACCAAGATATTGGAGGCATATATATAATATACTTGCAAAATAAATTTAAATTCCAACATATATGGGAAAGGTTAAGCATTTGTAGTAATTGCTTTGAGAAACAATCACTATAACAAATGTGTAAACATACCATTTCTCCAAAAGCATCTAACATGGCCAAAGGGAAAAGAGAGATTAAAATTATTGGAAAATATAAATTCAATTGTACAGACTGAAAACTGATGCACAAGAAATTTCAGACTAGACGAGAGATAAAAATTATTGGAAAATATACATTCAATTGTACAGACTGACAACTGATGCAGAAGAGATTTCAGGCTACGTGTGTAAATACATATGCAAAAGTAGCAAGAATTAAGTACTATGCATATAATTGTGCTCAACACTAATAAGCTTTCTGATTATAAACTTCTATTATTAGGGGAAAAAGAAGAATGTTATCAACAGCAACAATAATCATGAAATCTGAAATTTAATCCATTTCATTAGAATAGTTATTTAACAACAATCATAAAATTCAATACAGTAAGCTTTTTTCATTTTCCTAAAATTTACTCAACACATACAAGCAAACACATTTGGCTAAGGTACCACCTTCTCTTTCCTGAGCCAAAATTGCTCTCACCTTTAACTTCTAACTCCCAACATCACTAACAACAACGGGTGGAATGGGTGTAGTAACATCTAACATGTGAAGGCTATTATGATTTATGGAACCAATCCCATAGTTCAAACCTCACTAAGAAAAATTCCTAGAGTACAAAATCATTCTAGGAATCCAATATAAACACAAATCAACACAAACATGCATATGATTTTATTAAAAAAGAGCTGTTGATATAAAAAAGGATCTCACAATAGACAAAGTATGGGCTAAAATTTCCTCCCATAAACTACATTTTCCCATATTTGAAATGAACAAATACGAATAGCCAAACAGAAACATCTAATTAAGTAAAGGGGCTGTTGAAATTGAAAAACTTACCAGTTAGAAGAAACTGTTTTGAGCAAGAGAGATTGGAGACAGAAAGCCCCCAACTCTTTGTTGGAAGGTGGAGCTGCATAAGAGGGTATAATACCCAGGGGAAATCCATTGCTGAGAAAGGAGAGTTGTTGGATTCTGAGGGCTCGGCTGGCTCGAGCTCCGTCCAGCGGAATGGGTTCGCCGGGAATGGCCCGAGCTGACCCGTGAAGGGTTTGTGGGGAGGCGATGTTCAGGTCCCAAAACGCCGAGTCCATGGCCGTTCTCAGGTTAGCCATTTTCGGCCAATTTACAGCACCACACTTTCTCTCTCTTACTCTGAGCCTGCCTTATCTGTGGGAGTTTGGTTTTGAAATTGGGAATCTGTAGGGGAGGTTTTGTTTGTTTGTTTGGACTTTGGAGTTTGGAGGGTTTTATTATTTCAAGTGGGGTTTATGGATGTATTGTTGGTTGCAGGCTGTATACATTTGTTTTGCATTTGAAACATTTGGAACTTAAATTTCTAATAACTTAAATTCTCTAATATTCAAAACTTAAAATTCATTTAAAAGAATTATTTAAAACTCATATTTTCACATGTTAAAATAATATTTACATCTCTTAGTCGGAGCCTGGAGTATCTAGAAATATTGTTAGATTCAAAATTCCAATAAGTTGAAAAATAAAATAGAGAGAGTAAATATATTCTATCCGTTCCAAAATTAGATATATAATTAAATTTTTAAGATCAAACAACGCCATATTAAATTATATTAAATTTTAAATTGATGTGAGTTTATTTAATTTTAGCTGATATAATTATTATAAGTGTATAATATATAACGAAAACTATTAATCATAAATTTTATTTTATTTTAAAGTTTTACAATTCATACCAATTTTGAAATTTAATATGTAATCGTTTGACATAAAAAGTCAAATTAGATCTCTAATTTTAGAACGGGTGAAATATTACTTTTAAATTTTAATTCAAAACTTTTAAAAAATTCTACCTCAATTAGTTGAATGGCAATGGCTCAATTTCACTAAGATGAGTTAACAAAATACTTCTACAACGAATATATAAAGATTTAAGACCACTTGATGAGAGAGTGGCCCAATCACCACAAGGCCCAAGCTCATTGTTCCATTTTTTTTTTTACTTTTTGTAATATCGTTGTATTTGGCACAATTAAAATAATTAGGAAATTGATATTTTTTACATAAATAATGAGTGGGTTTCACTTTTATATGAGAGAGATTCATGTGAAAATATCATTTCCCCCTTAAAATTAGACTTCAACTTTCTCTATTTTATGAGCTACACATAGTTAATGATATTCCTTATGTTTCAAAATTAGAGATATAAATTAAGATGAATTTATTTAATTTTAATTGATACAATCATTATAATTGTAAAGTAAATATAGCAAAAATTATAAATCACGAAATTAATTTCATATCAGCTCGTGTATATATATATATATATATATATATATATATATATATATATGTTTTTTCCATTTTCCTAATATTATTATCTTAAACTTAAAAGGTTAAATTTTTGTATTATTTATTTTTCTTTATATAAGTACAGTGTTATATATGAAAATAAATTTTATCGATATTAAATAAATACGAACAGATACGTGAGATATGATAATAAGCATGAGACTCATTAAATTAATTTATCATTTTATGTTCAACATTAATTAGTCACACCCTACATTATATTAAATCGAATTTACGATTTGGGTTTGGTTCTATTTAGTTTTTGTTTAGACAAAACATTATAAGTAAAGTTGTGTGTGTTATCAAAGTGGTATTTAATATTGTGTGATGCTAAATTGTTAATTTAAATTGCATAAAATTGTGTTGTTTTAATTGATTTTGGAACCGAAATCGCACCAAATGAAACTGCAACGCACAGTTCAAAACCGTACCGCACCAATCACAAACGGTTTCACGCGGTTTCAATCGCATCTAAACGATTTCGTATGCGGTTTGAATTTCAAACTACACATTTTTTCACCCCTTTTGAAATGCCACCTAACAAGGAAAAATATACAAAAACAAATGAAACACCTTACTTGATATGGTGCCAAAAGGTTTGGCTATAGGTTACTTAATTTTTTCCTCTTTTGACCTTTTTAGATTGAGGCAGGTATGGTGAAATAGTAAACACCATAAACCACATGCATAAAAATGACAAAGAGAAAATTAGTTGTTTAGAAGTAAAGTGTAAATGAATCGAGTCGAGCCAACTATTAAGTTGTTCAAATTTGGTTCACAAAATTTATTAAGTATTGTTGGGGCGTAAATATTAGGGCTCGATTTATGTGGTGGGCCAAAGTCCACGTGGAGGTATCTAACCCTACGTAGGAATCTGTTTTGGCAGTTGAATATTTTAAGAAATCAAATATTCCTAATTGCATTTAATTTCCAACTTCTAAGAAAAGTGTTAGGATATGTTCCAACTTTCTTAGTTGACTTACAAGTATTTTTTTCGCTAAATTTGTTTGTGTATTAAAGGGACCAAAAGGTACAATATTGGCAAAGGGCATACCCCAAAACTATATCAATTATATTTCATCAGGAGACATGCCTGATGATGACAAAACATATCAGTAGCAAAAGCTAACAACATATATAAAACTGTTATATATTGCACCTTATTTTATACTTTTGAGCCTTATTATTTGTCATATTTGAGTTTGATAAAACTCATTTGTGAATGTAATTTAAGTAACTATAAAAGGTGTAACTTAAAGTCCTAGAGAATGACAATAATTCATTTGGTTCAAGTTGGAATCATATGACTTGTGTTTATCAATGACTTAAGTGAAACATTTGATAAGGTGCAAGTTGTTTGTAAAAACTAGTTTGTCTTAGTTCCATTATAATTAATAAATGATTACTAGTTGCTTTATAAGCATAAGAGGTGTAATCTTATTTAATTATGTGAAACAAAAGAAACTCTCCATTTTTCTATTTAAATTACATTATTATTAATAATTTGTAACTTACATCATTATGACTAATGTGTAACTTACAACATTATATCTATAATAATGTGTAATTAAAATATATATATATATATATATATATATATATATATAATAGTTGTTATTATTATATATGTATTATATATATCTATATGTGTAGATATATGTAACTCCTTTTCATGGAGCAACACGTAACAACACATAATATCCAATATTGAATTTCACGTTCTTTCGATGAAGATCAGCATAACTCTTTTGTCGATCTTGTGAGGTTTTTATACGTTGTCGGATCATTTGAATCTTTTTCGTAGTCATACGTACCAACTCCGGTCCCAACAACGTTGCTTCACCCACCTCATTTCAGCATACTGGAGAACGACACCTTCTTCCATACAACACCTCAAATGGAGCCATGCCAATACTTGCTTGATAACTGTTATTATAGGAAAACTCCACCAATGGTAAGAACTTGTCCCAACTTCCTTTGAAGTCAAGGACACAGAGTCTTAATAAATCCTCAAGAGTTTGAAATATCCTCTCTAACTGCCCGTCTGTTTGAGGATGATATGCTGAACTAAATCGTAAATCCGTTCCCATAGCTTTTTGTAAACTAACCCAAAATCTTAAAGTGAATCTTGGGTCTCGATCAGAAACTATGGATACTGGCATACCATGCAATCTTAAAATCTTATTTATGTACACACGAGCAAAACGTTCAAGTGTATAAGTTTCTCGTATCGGTAAAAAATGAGCAGACTTGGTCAATCTATCAACAATGACCCAAATTGCATCTATTCCTTGAGAAACCTTGGGAAGACCAGTAACAAAATCCATGGAAATGTGCTCCCACTTCTATTCTGGAATTTTAAGTGGTTACAATGGACCTTTTGGCATTTGATGCTCCGCTTTGACTCGCTGACAAGTTAGACACATTGAGATAAACTGCGTTATCTCTTTCTTCATATTGCTCCACCAAAATGTATGTCGAAGATCACGATACATTTTGGTACTCCTAAGATGGATTGCAAACGGTGTGTTGTGCGCCTCCATCATCATTTATACTCCAAGTCAGAATCGTTAGTACCACAAAGTCTGGAGTTGACTCGAAGTATTCCTTCTTCATCGATTCTTGCTTCCTGAATAGCACCTTCTTGTACTTTCTTCTTCATACGCATTATCTCCAGGTCTGTAGTTTGAGCAGCTTTAACTTTATCGATCAAAGTCGGTTCTACTCGTATATTCGTCATCATCACAAGGGTCCCTGAAGTCTTTAACTCTATCTCTATCCTTTGTAAGTCATACAAAATGGGCCTTTGCGTTGACAATATCGCACGTGTACCTGCATATGATCTTCTACTCAATGCGTCAGCTACTACGTTCGCTTTTTCAGGATGATATTGAATGGTATGATCATAATCTTTTAACAGCTCAAGCCATCGTCGTTGCCGCATGTTGAGTTCCTTTTGAGTGAAGAAATATTTGAGGCTTTTATGATCCGTATAGATTTCTACCTTCTCTCCATACAGGTAATGCCTCCAAATCTTAAGCGCAAAAACGACAGTTTCCAACTCTAGATCATGAGTAGGATAATTCCTCTCATATTCTTTAAGTTGTCGTGAGGCATATGCTATGACTTTCCCATGTTGCATGAGAACACATCCTAAACCTTTGCTTGAAGCATCATTGTAGATGACAAATCCCTCCGAACCAGATGGTATTATCAGAATAGGTCCTGAAATGAGTCTCCTCTTGAGTTCTTGAAAACTCTTCTCACATTCCTCGCTCCAACCAAATTTTATATTTTTCCGAGTCAGCTGAGTTAATGGAGTATCGATTCGAGAAAACCCTTCTATGAATCTCCGATAATAACCAGCTAAGCCGAGAAAGCTACGTACTTCGGTCACTGACTTAGGTTGCTCCCAGCTTTGAATTGCTTCAATGTTTGCTGGGTCAACATATATTCCATGATTTGATATTACGTGCCCAAGGAATGCTACTTCCTCAAGCCAGAACTTGTATTTCTTCAACTTGGCATATAATTTGTTTTCACGAAGCTTTTGGAGTATCAGCCTCAAGTGTTGCTCATGATTTTTACGGCTTTTGGAGTAAATAAGGATGTCATCAATAAAGACGACTACAAAGTGATCCATATATTCCTTGAATACTCGGTTCATCATATCCATGAAGGCAACAGGAGCATTAGTCAATCCAAAAGATATGACTAGGAATTCGTAATGCCCGTATCGAGTTCTGAAAGTAATCTTTGGGATGTAATCGATTTTAATCTTTAACTGACGATATCCGGAACGAAGATTGATCTTTGAAAAGAATTTGGCGCCTTGTAACTAGCAAATAGGTCATCAATACGAGGTAACGGGTACCTATTTTTGATGTGACATGATTCAACTCCCGATAATCAATACAAAGTCGCATACTTCCATCTTTCTTCTTCAAGAATATAACAGGAGCACCCCAAGGAGACGTACTAGGACGAATGAAACTGATGTCTAACAATTCCTTTAGTTGGGTTTTTAACTCCTGAAGTTCAATAGGAGCCATTCGATATGGGGCTTTGGAAATGGGTTTTGTACCGGATTCAAGGTCGATACAAAATTCAACTTCACGCTCTGAGGGTTGGCCAGGAAGTTCTTCAGGGAATACGTCAGGAAATTTATTAACAATAGAAATATCATTCAAGACTGACGTATTTTTGTTTAAATCCGTGACATGAGCTAAGAAAGTTTAACATCCGTTTTCAATAAATGAATAACTTTATGGCTTGAGATGACAGTGACTGACTTTAATGGTTTGATTGCTTGAATTCGCATAATAAGTTGGTTAGGAATATGAAAGATAACAACCTTATGAAAATAATCAATTTTAGCATGATGAGTAGTCAACCAATCAATTCCTAAGATCACATCGAATGCAAGTATTTTTAAAGAGATAAGATCGACAGGTAACGTGCAGTTACCGATTTGAATCAAATAAGACTTATATACAGTGGATGTAATGAAGGTTTCTTCCAACGGAGTTTCAACAGATAAATCAAAGTCTAATTTTCCCGGAGTTAAATTTAAACGTTGAGCGCAAGTAGAAAAAAAATAAAAGAATGAGTAGAACCGGTATCAAATAAGGTATAAACTTTGCAAGAGTTTATGATTAGCTTACCTGTGATTACCTCGTTCGGATTCCTCACTTTTTGGGAGGTTACGACAAACGCTCTCCCTTGAACTACCGATTTTGTCTTATCTGGGACGGCTTTTGATGCCTCCATCCCAGCTGGACTTGACTTTGGTGCACGACAAAATTGGGCTAGGTGACCTTCTCTTCCATAATTGTAATATGCTTTGGACTGCTGCGTACAGTTTGGACTGATGTGTCCCTCCCCTCCGCATTTGTAACATACGACCGGTGGTCGTTCTCCTTCCTTAACAACAGGTGTTAGTGCTGACGTCTTTCCATCATTATTGAATCTCATCTTCTTGAAATTTCCACTTCTATTATCTTGGCCATGATTACCACTGAAGTGGTTAGCATTTCTGGCATGTTGATTCCCTCCACGTTTGTTGTCACCGCTTCGATGACTGCTACCACTGGTATTATCGACTTGTCGGTTGTTCTCTCTTAGTTGGGTTGGCTCATTATCACGCTCCAATAACTGAGCCCTATTTACAACATCTGAATTCAAACACAGTTTGTGAGAAATGAGATATTGACATATTTCGGGTCTCAAACCTCGCAAAAATATTCGCGTCATTCTCTCCTCATTATCAACCAAATGGGATGCGAACCGGGACAACTCGCCAAATATATGGTACAGAATACAAATACAAACTTAATTATACAACATGAACTGAGAGTTTTTACACGAATATTATCTTCTAGACAATATCCAAACACAAATGGAGTGATCATTACATTTATTGTCACACTATTTTATAGAATAGTGAGGACTACTATAACACCATCTTGGACCATCACTCCGTTCCCCGACTAGTTCCGGCTACGTTTTCATTTCCTGAAGAGAACAATGGAAGTAAAATGATGAGCTCAACTAGCCCAGTAAGAAATATTATGACTAAGATAATTTAGAATAAGTTATCATTAGCCTTCAACAATGTTAAACTGATAGAATATAATAGACAACAAGTTTAACTGCAGTGGAACAAGCACTCCATTAGAAGAGTCAAGTAGAGCATGATATCTACTATCTTCTATGATTTAAAAAGTTTATCATTAACTTTATTGCTAGGACTCAGCTTAATAAATAAATCACATCATCGAATCATCCCTGCACTACGGGCCAAAGATATTCATTAGTATCACGTCTATAAATTATTCTTGCACTACGGGCCAAGAATATTCGTGTAATCATCAATGTTCATGATCATACCGAATTATCCCTGGTCATAATCATACCAATCAACAGTCTATCTATGCACGTAAGCCAAAGATGACTTTCATCACAATATAAGCATGAGGATGATGACAACGATATAAGAATTCAGTTAAAAGAAAACAAAGGATAAATTTTTAGAGATTTATAACTTAATTTATCCAGAATTCAATAATGTCCAAATTGTCAACATGATACTGCTTTGTGGAGTAAAATTCAAGAATAATATCCATGTATCAAAAATAATTTAGACCGAAAAGAAATAAAATTTTCTATAAATAGTACCCTGTGAAGAGTACTTCGGGAATAGTACCTCATGAATAGTACCCCGACATAAAAAGTGCCCGGAATACCCGAGTGAACAATATTTGAGTGAATAGTAATTGGGTGAATAGTAAACTGTGAATAGTAACTCATAAATAGTACCTTGGCATAAAAAGTGCCCCGAATACCCTTGTGAATAATATTATAGTGAATAGTAACCGAGTGAATAGTAACCCGTGAATATTACCCCAGGTAAAAATATTGATATTTAATAAGAAAGTTCAGATCAAAATTTTAATGAAACGATACTGGATGAAGCGCAAAACTCAAGGATATTCCACTAATTTCAAGGATTATAGAAACAATACTTACCATAGTAAGTTTAGATTTAAGAATATGAAAAGAAATAACATACAAAATTACAAATAGGATTTTCACCTGTCATACGGTACGTAATCCGCGTAGACAGGTTATTTCGACATATTAAAGGATGAATACGAAAAATAGTATCCCTTATGAATACGAAATAAATACTACCCCTTACCTTAGTAGAAGGCTGGATACTACAATAATGAAGTAGCAGAATACTCTTCTTCTTGCTCTCTATAGTTTCACTCTCTATAGTGTCTCTTGTGAATCTCAGTGAATTGGTGAGAATGAAAGAAGAATTAAGCTTCTATTTATAGGAGAATGGACTAAATAGTAACTGATTCATGAACGGTCCAGATTGATTTACTATTAAAATGGACGGTCTATATTGATTACTATTAAAACCACCACCGACGGTCCAGATTGATTTACTTTTAAAATCAACACCGACGGTCCAGATTAATTTACTATTAAAACCACCACCGACGGTCCAGATTGATTTACTATTAAAACCACCATCGACATTCTAGATTGATTTTTCTATTAAAACCACCATCGACGATCCAGATTTATTTACTATTAAAACCACCAACAATTGTCCAGAATTATTTAACTTATTACCTCGTAGGTATCCGTCGTCATTTCCGTTCAATTTAAAGCTTGAAAACTTTATTACTTGATGTGTTTTTTTGGGTAGTGAAGTTAATTAGGTTTCTCAACCTAATTAAAGGTAAATTTGTATTCTCTTAATTTATTGTGTAACCTCAAGTTTTAGGACATAAAACTTGAGAGGATTTAGTGGAGATTCGGAGTTTGACCCGTGGTTTTTACCTCTTAAGTTTAGAGGGTTTTCTACGTAAATTTGGTGTCTTGATTGTGGATGGTTATTTGTTATTTTGTTCTCATAATCGGTTTTGTTGATTTCATATTTAATTTCACAAAGACGGAAAAGTAATTACTGGGATTATTTTTAGGCGTACTTTTCTCAACAGTAAGATAGTGCCTCTATATGTGCTTTAATTATTTAATTTGTTTGAACTTTTATTTTTCTACCAATATTTTTATTTTTAATATAGTTTTAAAATTTCAAAAAAATTTAACTAATTTTAATATGTAATTTGTTTTACCTTGATAGCTACAAAAATAAATTCGTGGGACACCTCTATTACTTGGTTATTATCTAATATGTAAGACCCCAACTTTTATGAATAAAGATTTAATTTTCTCTAACTATTATTTTGAATAATAAGGTGTGGATTTGATATAATGTTATAGTTGTAGGTAATATTTTATAAATTTTGCAAAGTAAGCAAGTTGTCATAAAATATTCGTCTGGTCGGAAAATATTCTTTTTGTCGCGGGGAATATCCGTACTACGACACAATCATTGGTGGACCCCACAATGGAATTATTGTCGAATTTAGAAAGCGACAGAAATAAATTTTTTTATAAAAATAACTAGCAAAACGTTTACCGTTAACTGTTGAAATACCCGGTGATAAAAGTACAGTAATACGCGTGGTTGTACAGTAGCACACGATATTGTACAATATCTTTGATTATTGATGCTTACGTACGTGAGAAGTCAGTCAGTTAAACTAAATTATTGCAACAGTAGTTGATGCATAATATCTCATATTATTGATTCAATTATTGTCACAGTATCATCTGCATAATATTTTATATTATTAAATCAATAATTGAGACGACACAATTATTCATATTATTATTTTCATTATTGACAATGTCTAGAAAGTTCTGTCAAAGAAAGGGGCTTGGTTATCTAATTGCGCGCCAATTAGGAGAAGTCCTTATCGGAAATCCCATCTTTCCTGAGAATGATCTGGTTGTTAATATTGCGAGTTATAATATTAATGATGAATAAATGTTATTAAAAATATGTTTAGTGAAGGCAAGTGAATTGAGATAAATAGAGGGGTTTCTAATGAAGTATTTATTATAAATTTGACTTATTACATGGACCTCCACTTACTCATTTTTCAAAATCGTCGGTAGGAAGTTATCTCAATTTTTGTTTTATAGTAATAAAGCAGAAAATTTTTTATATAAAACAAAATACTTTTTATAAATAGAATATATTATATTATATTATATTTTATTACATAGTACTGCATAGTGTTTGCATAGTGAAATCAGAAAATTCGTCAAAATTTTCGTTCGTGATTTTCTTCAACTGTTCACCTGTGATTTTTCTTAAATAGTGTCCTGTCATTCTTATATAAATAGGATGCTTAGTTTAGAAATAAAAATCTTACAAGAATCAGATGATTATTCTTCTATAATATTGAGCGTATTTCTTTTGAGTTTAAGGAATCTTCGAGTGTAGAAAATAGAGCAAGTTTTTCTCAAGAATACATCCGCTATACCAGTCGGAATTACTCTACTATTATGGTAAGGGATATTATTTTGTTCAATATTCGTAAGAAATAATATTTTCTTCCATACCATGTAGTATGTAAGTAATATTATTTCATTTTATATTCCTAAATCTACACTTATTTTGATAAGTATTGCTTCTATACTCCTTGAAATTAGTAGAATATCCTTAAAATTTGCGTTTTATCTAATATCATTTCACAGAAATATTTTTCTGAACATTCTTGTTAAATTTTAATCTTTTCATGTCGGGGTATTATTCACGAGGTACTATTCAAGAAGTACTATTCACGGGGTACTATTCATTCGGGTACTATTCACCCGGGATACAATTCATGACAAAAATTAATTTTTTTTATGTCCAAATTATTTTTGATACATGAATATTATTCTTGAATTTTAATCCACAAAGCAGTTATTGTGAGATCCCGAATTTTATGAAATAAAAATATTCAAATTTTCTATTTTGGTAAATAGTTAAATTGATAAAAGTTTAAAGTTAAGGGTAATATTTGAATTTTTTTTCAAAGTAAGCAAGTTGTCATAAAATAACCGGTAGTAAAAGTACAGTAATAAGCGTGGTTGCATAGTAGCACATGATATTGATTATTAATGCTTATGTGAGAAGTCACTTAGTTATACTCAATTATTGATACAATAATTATTGCATCATATCTCTCATATTATTGATTCAATTATTGTCACAGTATCATCTGCATAATATGTTATATTATTAAATCAATACTTGAGACGACAAAGTTATTCATATTATTATTTGCAATATTGACAATGTCTAGTCAAGAAGAGGCTTGGTCACCTAATTGCGCGCCAATAAGGAGAAATCCTTATCGGAAAGCCCCTCTTTCCTGAAAACGACCTGGTTGTTAAATATTGTGAGTTATAATATTAATAATGAATGTTATTAAAAATCAAATTTGAGTTTGGAGTTGAATTTGGAGACGCAGACGTGATATTTGAGTCTGGAACGATGAAATTAGTAGAAATAAACTATAAACATAAAATTTGTCAGGGTTGACTTTTTGGTTAAAAAATTCTACAGTTGACTTTTTAGGAAAAAGTCAAATTTCAAAATTTCAAAAATGAAATTTTTGAAAAAAAATATTTCCATTGTGTTGGGATTGTTAGTATTAGTGGAAATCAACATTTATTTCGATAATAATTGATGTTTGGAGGTTATATTGACCAATCGGGTAATTAACCGGATAAATGAGCAATTAATTGCTATTGATTCACATGATTATAACTATTTGTTCACATGTGTGTACTATTGATTCACATTCATGTACTATTAGGGGAGGTGGTGCAAGATTGATAATACTTGCATGACTAAGTTAAAAATGGAGGTATAGATGGATGTACTATACTGTAATTCGTATTTTCACATGATTATAACTATTAAGTCACATGAATGAACTATTAATTCACATGATTTACTATTAGGGGATATGGTGCAAGTTTGATAATCTTTGCAGGACTAAATTAAAAATGAAAGAAAAGTTAAAGGTATTGTAATGTAATATTTCGAGCCCCAAAACGTGCAATTATCGAAACTATATTTTCCTATAAATAGAAGCTCAGTATTCCTTCATTTCTCACCAATTCACTAAAGCTATACAATAATTATTATAGAGAGAAATTATAGAGAAAAAGAAGAAGAGAAGTCTGCTACCTCACTATTTCAGTATCCAGTTTCTTCTAAGGTAAGGGGTATTATTTCTTTCGTATTCATGAAGAGAGTTATTGTTATTCCATTCCTTATTATTATATTGGAATAACCTGTCTATGCGAAGTACTATATACATGGTGAAATTCTTCTATTATTCCATTCTTTATTATTCTGTTGGAATATCCTGTCTGTGCGAAGTACTGCATAAATGGTGAAATTCTTCTGTTATTCCATTCTTTATTATTATGTTGGAATATCATGTCTGTGCGAATTACGCATGACCTGGTTCTATTCTTTATTATTATGTTGGAATATCCTGTCTGTGTGGATTACGCATGACCTGGTTCTATTCTTTATTATTCTGTTGGAATAATCTGCCTGTGCAATCTATCGCATGCCTGGTGAATTATGTTGTTGTTCTATTCTTTATTATTTTGTTGGAATAACCTGTTTGTGCGGTCTATCGCATGCATGGTGAGATTCTCCTGTTATTCCATTCTTTATTATTATGTTGGAATAAACTGTCTATGCGAAGTACTGCATATATGGTGAAATTCTTTTGTTATTCCATTCTTTATTATTCTATTGGAATATCCTGTCTGTACGGATTACGCATGACCTGGTTCCATTCTTTATTATTCTGTTGGAATAACATGTCTATGTGGACTACCACATGTATGGTAAATGACCCTTCGTATTCATTCTTTATTAAATTGTGGAAATGATCTGTTTACGTAGATTACCGCATAGCGGGTGAAAATCCATTTGAAGTTTCGTAATTTTTCTGACCCTCAAAAATTCTGGAAAAATTTGAAATGATAATTTGATGAATTTTCTAGATTGTGTCCAAAAATGGCGATTTTTGGATGTATAGATTATGAGTTATGAATTTTATGGGAAAAGACTATTTTAAAAGTAAACCCTTATAACTCTTTGTGGTTAACTCCAAATTTGGTAAAATTTTTATTGGGAGTACATATATATAACAGGAGTATACCCTGTAAATTTTGGAATTTTTGGACAAAAGTACAGTTTATGATAAATGTCTAAATATTCGGCGATTTTGGCCGTATGAAAAATAGTAAATGAATTTTAAAAATTTCGAGAAAAATATATGTTCAATATGGGACTATATTCTGCTAAATCCTAGAAAAGAATTTTGGGATTGTTTTGTTATTTTTCATGAAAATGGTTTAATTACGAACATATGAATTAAATATGTTATATGAAGTTGAAAAATTGGTAAATAGGATTTTATGTCTTGTAAATCCTATATAAGGTATATGCAGATTTTTGATGAGGGATTTGATTATTGGTGATGAAATCTTATGAGTATGGCATTTTTGAATGATTAAATGCATTATTTGGTAAAGTTTAAACAATTAAAATAAATTGTATATAAGTTTAAGAAGTGATTAAAATATTGTTATAATATTATGAATTTATTAAGTGATTGATAATATTTGGATAAATTTAAAGTCTTTAATATTTATCCTTGATTTCGTTTGATTAATGCTTATATCATTGTCATCATCCTCATGCTTATATTATGATGAAAGTCATCTTTGGCTTACGTGCAAAGATGGACTGTTGATTATTAGTTTTACAGTTGTATATCTTTGGCTTACGTGCAAAGATGGACTGTTGATTATTGGTTTTATAGTTGTATATCTTTGACTTACGTGCAAAGATGAACTATTGATTAATGAATATCTTTAGCTTATGTGTATAGATGAACTCTTTATTGGTATGATTATGATCAGGAATCATTCGGTATAATCATGACCAGTAATGTTATAGATGATGTGGTAAAAGTCCTCATTGGCCCGTAGTGCATTGATGGACAGTTGTTGGTATGATTATAACTAGGGATTATTCGGTATAATCATGACCATTAATGATTACATGAATATCCTTGGCCGTAGTGGATGGATGATTCGATGATGTGGATTATTTATTAAGTTGAGTCTTAGCGATAAAATATTAATTATACACTTTTAATTCGTAAAAGATAGTAGATGTCACGCTCTACTTGACTCTTCTAAAATAAAGTTGTATGTCTTTGGCCTGTAGTGCAAAGATGAATTGTTAATGAATATCTTTGGCCTTAGTGCAAAGATGAATTTATTAGTATGATTATGAACAGGAATTGTGATTTGGTATAACCATGATTTTTGATGTTTCAGGTGAAGATAGGTGATGAAAATTATCTTCGTCCTGGGTACGAAGAGGAATTTAGAATCAAAATTACGATTATGAGTTATTCATATGATTGTGGACAGGAATTGTTGATTAATGTTACAGGGATAAAACATTATTGTTGGACTTTTAACACGGAGAAGATAATAGATCTGATGGTCTATTTGACTCTTCTAATGGATTGCTCGTTTCGTTGTAACTATAGTTGAAAAGTTTTATCATCTACCATTTGTTCTAAATCTCTGATTTATTACTGATGAAGGCTATTGATGATGTAAATTATCTTTAGTCATGATATTCTTTACTGGGCTAGTTGTGCTCACCCTTTTTGCTTCACAATTCCTTTCAGGTAATAAGAGTGTAGCTGGGTCGAGCGGGGGTAACAGGAGAATAAATCAGTGGTCTATAGTTATTGAGGTTCTCCTTAAATAGTATGGAAATAATTTTATTGAGAACTTTAGATAAATGTGTCGTATTGTATACATCATTTGATATTTAATTTTGGTGAACCGAATAGGGTGAGGTGAACCCAACTTTGGAAGGGTGTTTTGCCACTATCATACAAGATGTCTAATGACATACAACCTCATGTTATCATAAGACAGGGTTGTGCACATCCACTTGCTGAGTATATCTACGAGCACTACCTATATGATCTTGGAGTTTGGTTGAAATATAATTTCAATTGCAGACAGTGGATATAGTTATATGTCAAGAGAAGACTCACTATTGGAAAGAAGATGATAGTAATCTTTTTGTTTTTCTTTAGGAACTATTGGGTCAACCAAGGATAATTCTGTGGACATGTGATATCTATGATAACCTAGACGCATCACCTCCCATGTACGAAGGTTTCCTTGAGTATTTTTCAAAGATTTTAATTTCTAAAATAGTTATTGACTGTACTTTTATATAAAGTACCATTGTAAGGTTGTGGTCAAGGCACCATGAGAGTTACATACATTTGTATTAAAACTCACAGTTTAACTGTGGTCGTATTCTTCACGACATTTCAACAGTTGTATAAATGAAGTTTGTAAATGATTTTTATAGTGTGATATCTGGCGACTCAGAATGGGCCGTGTGGACATATTTTGGGGGTGTCACAGTTATCATGTTGAAAATTTAGACATTCTTAAACTTTGGATAAATTGACTTATAAATATTTAAAATTTATCATTGATCTCACTTAATTAAATTCTTATATCATTGTCATCATTAGCATGTTTAGATTGTGATGAAAGTCATCTTTGGCCCGTAATGGAGATGAACTGTTGATTGGTATGATTATGACCAGGAATTATGTATAGGTATAATCATGACCTGTAATGTTACAAATGATGTTGTAAAAGTCCTCATTGGCCCGTAGTGCATTGATGGACAATTGTTTGGCATGAGCATGACCACTGGCGATAATAACGAATATCCTTGGCCCGTAGTGCATGGATGATTCGTGGATGTGATACTAATGAATATCCTTAGCCCGTAATGCATGGATAATTCAATGATATATATTATTTATTGAGATGTGTTATACAGAGATAAAATATTGATGATGAACTTTTAAATCATAGAATATCGTAGACATCATGCTTTACTTGACTTTTCTAATGGATTGCTTGTTCCGTTGCAGTTAAACTTATTGTTTATTGTATTCTATCAGTTTTTATACTATTGAAGACTAAGGATAATTTATTCTACATTATCTTAGTCATAATATTCTTTACTGGGCTAGTTGAGCTCACCCTTTTCTTTCATTGTTCTCTTCAGGAAATGAGAATATAGTTGGGACTAGTCGGGGAATAGAGTGATGGTTCAAGATGATGGCTATAGTAGTCTCACTATTCTATGAAATAGTGTGATAATAATTATAATGAGGACTTCATTTGAGTTTGGATGTTGTCTATGAGATAATATTCGTGTTAAAACTCTCAGCTTACGTTTGTCGCATTGTGTAAATTAAGTTTGTATTTAAATTATGTACCATGTATTTGGCGACTCAGAATGAGTTGTGTATACCTATTTTGGGGGCGTCAGAGTTGGTATCAAGGCTTAGGGATATGATCCCTGGCTGAGATTTGAGGCTAGAACTAGGAGGGGAGAGACGGGCAAATCCTTTGCTAGTATGACTTACCTAAGCTTATTTGTTATTTAATTGGTCGGTCGAAATATAGGGATAATATGTGATATGTCAATTAACCCTTGTTTTGTGGCAGTGTTTAAAAATGACATATGAAAATGTTGAGATAAGCAATAGAGCACATGAGACCTTTGAGTCACCACCGATCAATAACCAGGATAATGTGCATTAGGAAGACAATAATCCTCATGTAAATAACAACACCGATCAAATGATGAACAACAGAATGTTTAGGAGCTTTCTGCAATTCATGCAACACCAAGTAAGAAAAACTTATGTTTAAAATGCAGGTAGAAATAATGGCAACTCACGGTTGGCCACCAGTAAGCAATTCAAGGAGTTGGGACCACCGAAATTTTTGGAAAAGCCAGAACCACTTAAGGTATAGACGTGGATTAAACAGATCACCAAGATATTTGATGTCTTGGTATGCTCCGAGGAGCAAAAGGTTTCTTTTGCCACATTTATGTTGTGAGGTATTACACCAAGTTTGGACCAAAATATTGGAATATGTTTTTAATCGAAAACAGATTCCTTGTGCTCAAACTCAAAGTAAGTAGAAAATGAAAGTAATAAGAGGTAAAAAGTCCTCAAGAGATGAACACACCCAAAGCCCTGGTGCCCTGCACTAAAAACTTCTCACTCCGAATTAGTTAAGCCATTGTCAACCCCATAATTTCAGAACCAAGGAAACCATACATACAGTAATATGAACCCATAGTCAACTCATAGTAGTATTAGCCCAGCAGAAAACTTTCCAAATCCAAAGGTAGATCTTTTTAGCCCCTCCCCCTCCCCCTCCCCCTCCCCCCAGAAAAAGAAAAAAAAATTGGACAGACTCTAGCTACTTGTCTCCCTATCTTTTTTTACTATGCTTGAAAGACTTTAGTTTGATCTTTGAGAAAGTTAACAGCAAGGAACGAGTCAGAACCAAAACTTGTAGGAATGGTCCAAGACTCCAAGCCTCTCCCACTTAATTTTTACCGCTGACCTTTTCTTTTCTTTTTTTCGTGTCCCTCCTCATTTGTAGTCAAGCTTAGGACCTTGGTTTTAAGCTGAGTACTTGTTACCCCTCACCAAGGATTTGGGGGAATAACTTGGTTTTCTGCATAGATAAATGTCTTTTATTATCTTTTATGGTCAAATTGACCATTTTAAAAAGCAATAAATCATATCATTCTTTTAAATATAAGAAAAGAGACTATAACCATAATAAACTCCATATAATTTACTACTGATCTCAAGGTTTTTTACTATGAAAATTTAAATATATATGCTTAATTAATTGTTAATTTTTAAAATGGTCAATTTGACTGTAAAGGTCGATATAGAAATTTATCCTGAGATTGAGAGAGTACCAAATTATTTGATTGGAGAACCAAGCTTCTTTCAATTGTTGGGAGCTAGGAAGCACGGACACATCCTGGAAGCCCACGAATTCGCTCGTGTCTGTGAGCTTACTGTCGACGCCAGAATTTTTTTCCCTTTTCTCTATTTTATTTTTTTATTTTTTTATTTCATTATTCATTAATTCTAAGAGTGATTTTGGGAAAAATCGACATAAATGTCGACGGGGTCTGGAAAGTTTGATTTTAATGATGGGCCAATTAGACAGAGTTGCGAGTTGATAAAGATTTAAATGGATATACAAACTCATCTGGATTTTTGATTTTAATAATCGACATGACCTATTATATGACTCCGAAGAATTGGTCCGCAACCGAGATTCATAGATTTCAGGAATTTGTTTAAGCGAATGGTAAATGTTAAGCACCACTGACTTCCATGAAAACATGGTTATTGTTTTCCTAATATTTTCCTTAAAATAAAATGACTCGAGAATGTGAATTGTGTGTTTTTGTGTGCCTATATGTGTGACGCCCCGAAAACAGGTATACATCACCCATCTTAAGTCGCCAGATACATAGTACATAAATTCAAATATAACTTAATTATACAACAGTCGTGTAAAATACGACAAAACATAGCTGAGAGTTTAAACAAGAATATTGTCATCTAGACAATATCCACACTCAATGGAGTCCTCATTACAATTATTATCACATTATTCCGTAGAATAGTGAGGACTACTAAAGCCACTTATCATGGACCATCACTCCATTATCCGACTCGTCCCAGCTATATTCTCATTTCCTGAAGAGAACAATGAAAGAAAAGGGTGAGCTCAACTATTCCAGTAAGAAATATTATGACTAAGATAATGCAGAATAAATTATCCTTAGCCTTCAACAGTACAACAACCGATAGAATACAATAGACAACAAGTTTTAAAACAACAACTGCAGCGGAATAAGCAATCCATTAGAAGAGTCAAGTAGAGCATAAAATCTACTATCTTTTATGATTTAAAAAGTTTTTCATCAACTTTATCGCTGAGACTTAGTCATGATTATACCGAATAATCCCTGGTCATAATCATACCAACAACTGTCCATCAATGAACTACAGGCCAATGAGGACTTTTACCACATCATTCGTCACATTACGGTCATGATTATACCGAATAATCCCTGGTCATAATCATACCAAGTCCATCTATGCACGTAAGCCAAAGATGACTTTAATCACAATATAAGCATGAGGATTATGACAATGACATAATAATTCAATAAAACAAGTTCAAGGAAAAATTTTAAAGATTTATAATTTAATTTATCCAGAAATCAATAACGTCCAAATTGTCAATATGATACTGCTTTGTGGATTAAAATTCAAGAATAATATTCATGTACCAAAAATAATTTGGACAGAAAATAAATATATTTTTCGGGTAAATAGTACCCCGTGAATAGTACTTCGGGAATAGTACCTCGTGAATAGTATCCTGACATGAAAAGTACCCCAAATACCCAAGTGAATAATATTTGGGTGAATAGTAATTTGGGTGAATAGTAACCTGTGAATAGTAACTCATGAATAGTACTCCGACATGAAAAGTGCCCCGAATACTCGAGTGAATAATACTAGAGTGAATAGTAATCGGGTGAATAGTAACCCATAAATAGTAACTCGTAACAGAAAAAATACCAAAGAAAATGATATTTCATGACGAGTACAAAAGAAATTATATCTCATACAAGTATAATAGAATATATGAAACTGCAAATGGATTTTCACCCGCCATGCGGTAATCCACGTAGATAGATCATTTCCACAATTTAATAAAGAATGAATACAAAGGATCATTCACCAAGCATGTGGTAATCCACATAGACAAGTTATTCCAACAGAATAATAAAGAATGGAACCAGGTCATGCGTAATCCGCACAGACAGAATATTCCAACAGAATAATAAAGAATAGAACAACAACAGAATTCACCAGGCATGCGATAGACCGCACAGACAGGTTATTCCAACATATAATAAATAATGGAACCAGGTCATGCGTAATACGCATAGACAGGATATTCCAACAGAATAATAAAGAATGGAACCAAGTCATGCGTAATCCGCACAGACAAGATATTCCGATAGAATAATAATGAATGGAATATAGAAGAATTTCACCATATATGCGGTACTTCTCATAGACAGGTTATTCCAACATAATAATAAAGAATGGAATAACAGAAGAATTTTACTATGTATGCGGTACTTCGCATAGACAGGTTATTCCAACATAATAATAAAGAATGGAATAACAGAAGCTCTCTTCTTGAATACGAAATAAATAATACCCCTTACAATAATAATAATATCCCTTACCTTAGAAAAAAACTGGATACTAGAATAGTGAGGTAACAGACTTCTCTTCTTATTTCTCTCTATAATTTCTCTCTATAATAATTGCTCTATAGCTTTAGTGAATTGGTGAGAAATGAAGGAAGAATGAGCTTCTATTTATAGAAAAATATAGTTTCGATAATTGCACGTTTTGGGGCTCGAAATATTACAGTATAATACCTCCCTCTTTTTCTTTATTTTTAATTTAGTCTTGCAAGTATTATCAAACTTGCACCACCTACCCTAATAGTAAATAACGTGAATCAATAGTTCAATCATGTGAATCAATAGTTATAATCATGTAAAAATACGAATTACAGTATAGTACCTCCATCTATACCTCTATTTTTAACTTAGTCATGCAAGTATTATCAATCTTGCACCAACTCCCCTAATAGTAAATGAATGTGAATCAATAGTGCACACATGTGAACAAATAGTTATAATCATGTGAATCAATAGCAATTAATTGCTCATTTATTCACTTAATTATCCGATTAATTAATATAACCTCCAGACATCAATTATTATTGAAATAAATGTCAATTTTCACTAACACTCATAATTCCAACACAATGGAACTATCAATTTCATCTTTAATCAACACGGACTTATTCATCATTAATATTATAATTCAAAATATTTAACAATCAGGTCATTCCCAGGAAAGAGGGGGCTTTCCGAAAAGGATTTCTCCTTATTGGCGCGCAATTAGGTGACCAAAGCTCTCCTTGACAGGACTTCTAGATATTGTCAATATTGCAAATAATAATATGAATAACTTTGTCATCTCAATTATTGATTTAATAATATATAACATATTATGTAGATGATACTGTGACAATAATTGAATCAATAATATGAGATATATGATGCAGCAATTATTGTAACAATAATTGAGTATAACTGAGTGACTTCTTATGTAAGCATCAATAATCAATACCATGTGTTACTATGCAACCACGCGTATTACTGTACTTTTACTACCGAGTAGTTTAACAATTTTAACGGTAACACTTTCGCCATTATTTTTATAAAATGATAATTTCGTCGTTTTCTAACTACGACAATACTTCCGTTGTGAGGTCCACCAATGATTGTGTCGTCGTACGAATATTCCCTGTTAAAGCGAATATTCCCCGACCAATCGAATATTATATAACAACTTGCATACTTTGTAAAATTTATAAATGCTACCCACAACTATAACATTATATCAAATCCACACCATAATATTCAAAAAAATATTTCGAAAAATTTAAATCTTTATTCATAAAATTTGGGGTCTCACAATATGAATTGTGTTATTGGAGAATGTCTAAGGTATCGTCTCCTAGAGTCAATTATATTGCGAAGCATAAGGGTATCGTCTCTTATACCCTTTAAGTTGAAATCTAAGGAATCGTCTCCTAGACATGAATTCGCAAATAACATAGGGGTCATTTCCTAAGAACAAGTTGTGAAATCTAGGTAGTCAAGTTATCAAATGTGAATAACATAGGTGTCATCTGCTAAGGTTAAGTCCTGGATTATCTTAAAAGCAACTTTCGAGTATTTTTTGAACCTATGCAAGACTGAACATTCAAATCTCAGTGCACCACTGAACTTTAAAATCTTGCTATCTTCGATCTAAAATTCTAGATCCATTGTGCTTACAGATCGCCGCACCATTGACTTACAAAATCCCACCATCTCCGATCTAAAATTCTAGATCTAGTGTGCTTAACAATCGACTCGCGAGTTTTAAAAATCTGGTGGTGTGACTTTTTGTCTTATCTCGCCTCTCTTAGTGTGTGTGTATATATGTAGTAATATACATCAATCATGGAGATTTCTCAGTGATACGACTCAGATCTTGGTTAGTGTTTGAAGGAGTTGAAGAAGTTTTGGATATGTGAGGATGGTGTTGCCGTTAACAGTGGTGGATCTGTTTGTTGATGGTGGATGATGATAAGTCTCTTTTCGTTTCTCTCACCATCTCTCTCTCTGTCTCTTGGGCCCAAAGTGTGTAGAATTCACAATTTCCCTAATACCCGAGTTAGTCAGGCTTTCGTAAAAACCCTAACACCCTACGCAGAGTAATCTTCTTTCTCTCACTCAAATCGATCGTCGGAGTTCATCAGAACGATGTTGTACGACGACATGGAGATCGAAGACATGGAGTGGAACGATGAGCTTTAAGTTTTCACGTATCCATGTCCTTGCGGAGACCTATTTCAGATCACCAAAGACGACTTGAAACTCGGCGAAGAGATCGCTCGATGCCCTAGCTGCTTTCTCTACATCACCGTAATATATAATTTGGAGGATTTTCCCAGTGACGTCGATCAAAAATCGAAGAGGAATCTTGAGTCAACCAAGCTGCAGTCTGTAGCAGTCGCTTGAGGATTCAAGTAATATGTATACACATAATATACATATACACATCTATATCATGAGGAATTGACATTTTTGGGTGTTCTAAATTATACTCTATTTCTACTTAACGCTCTGTTTCTGAGTTTTAAAATGGATAGAAAAGAAAAGAAATGGACGGAAAATTTAAGTTTTCTTTCCAATTCTTATTTTTTTTAATAAACGAAAAAGAAAAAAAATGGATAGAATTGAAAACTTAGCCACTTTTCCTGCCAAAGTTTTCCGTCCAAAATTGGCCTGATTTGGACGAAAAAGAAATTGCAATAAGTAATATTTATATAATTCCCATATTATCCTCAACTTTTAATATAATAAATTTTAAATTATAACTCATGTCCTCAATTTGTTTTTATCTACTAAACCTAATCTGATAAAGAGAATAGTATAGACACGAATAAGTTGACGCGAACAAGTTCTCTTTTTCGGTTCAAGCCCAAGCTCCCTGCAATAGTGTAACTGAACAAATTCATCTCTAGAATTTTCTTGTCGGCGCTCTGGCATCCCAATCTCCCCCACTTCGGTAACTTTTCGGCCAGATCTGTCTCTTATTTTGGTAAAAGTCGTGCCTAAACATAGTCTCCAATTTGCTCTTAGCAATCTTTCTTCAACTCACACATATATTTATCTATATATGTATATTGTGTTATCTGGTTGAATAAATATCTAACAATTTTATGGGTTATTCATATTTCTAAGAGCCTCTAGTTGCGCAGTGATTTTGTTCATTTGTTCATGGATCAATGATTATAATTAATATAAGTGTAAATTTGTAAAAGTGATATTTTTCTTTTCTTTTCATTAGAACTCAAAAACGCAAGAATTTTTTTTAAAAAAAATTTCTATTTTTTCTATTAAAAACTCAGAAACAACACAAAGAAAAACTTCAAGTTCTTTATTCTTTTCTTTTCTATTCTAATTTAAGTTTTCTATACTTTTCTTTTCTGTTCAAAACTTAGAAACAGAGCATAATTTCTTTTCTATACTTCAAGTTCTTTATACTTTTCTTTTCTGTTCAAAACTTCAATTATATTGTGATTCTTATTATTTATAACATTTTAATTTTGATCATCATTCATGAATCTTTTTGTAAAGATGTGTACTTTCTATGTTTGAAGTCTCCAAAATTGAGAGCATAATTAATGTCATGCCCCCAAAATAGGTCCAATCCACCCAACCCATTCTGGGTCGCCAAATACATGGTACAGAACACAACTACAAATTCTTATTACAATTGTCGTGCAAAATACGACAACACATATATTGTGAGTTTTAAATATAAATATTATATTCTAGACAATATCCACACTCAAATAAGTTCTCATTATAATTATTGATATACTATTTTACAAAATAGTGAAGACTACTAAAACAACTATCTTGATTCATCACTCCATACCCCGACTAGTTCCCGCTATATTCTCGCCTTCTGAGAAGAAAAATAGAACAAAAAGGAAAAGGGTGAGCTCAACTAGCCCAGTAAAAAATATTATGTCTAAGATAATATAGAACAAATTATCATTAGTCCTCAACAGGGAAAAATCTGATAGAATATAATAGACAACATGTTTAGATCAATATTCGCAGCGAAAATAACACTTCATTAGAAGAGTTAAGTAGAGAATGAAGTCTAATATCTTCTATGATTTTAAAGTCCATCGTCAATATTTTATCCCTGTGACATCAATCAATATACATCTTGAATCAAATATTCATATTTGCACTACGACCAAAGATATTCAATCGTATCCCCAGTTGGTCATGTTCATCTTTGCACTACAGGCAAAAGATATTCATCATGTAATTGTTCATCTTTGCACTACAGGCCAAAGATATTCAGTTATATCATCATTTGGGATTGAGAATGATAAAAATATTTTAAAGAGAACGAATCCAATGAGATAAAAGGACAAGGATTAAATATTCATACATTAGTTCATCCACATTAAAAAATACTCCATAATAAACCACTGTGGAGTAAAATTCAAGAATAAAGATCAAAACATGGATACAATCAAAAATAATAACCATAATAGACAACTTGGACAAAGAGAATAAAATTTAGTTTTTCTGTGAATAGTGCCGTATACATGAATAGTACCGTATACGAGAATAGTGCCGTATACGTGAATAGTAACCCTGACACAAAAAGATAAAAATTTCACAAGAAAAATCTTACCAATATTCTGGTATAATGATATTGAAAGAAATAATATCATTTATAAAAAAAAGAACATCCCTTACCTCAAAAGGACAGTACTTCTGACTGGAATATCGGATATAATGCTGAAAAAAACTTGCACCGTATAGCAACACTCAAATTATCGAAATACTTACAAAAATATGCTCGATAATATAAAGAGAGAAAACTTCAGATTCTTATGTGATTTTGAATTCTAACCTAAGCACCATATTTATAGGAAAATTCTTAGAACACCAAAGCAGAAAATTTAATAAAATATTAATATTTTTATTTAAATTTCATGTGCACACCTTACAATCTGAATTCAGCATTTACCACATGCAAGGGGGGCCCACCAAAATGAAAAAAAAAATTTCTTAAAAAAATATTTAAAACTCCAAAAATCAATTATTCCGGAACTTCAATAATTCATAATAACTAGCCTTTTATCAGAAAAATTTGAATCTTATGTCCATTCTATAGGAAATTTAATTCTCTACAACTTTTTAGATTTAAGTTTTTCCAAATTCTAAACAGAAATCAACTGAAATTCATATACAGACGATTTTACAGGCTATAATCAAATTTCATTCAAAAATAGGGCCCATCAACATATTTAACATATTTTTTGTAACAAAAATATTCTTCCTCCTTATTTATTCATATATTGCATATTTATTATAAAAATATCATCATTATTATATTATTATATTATCGCATTATACATTTATAATGTAATATAATAATATATTTGAATGAATTATTTTATCAGAAAAGATAAAATATCAATTTTAAATAATTATTTCTTTTCTAAAAATTCCTCCATTTATATCCACATAAAATAAATATTTTTCTTATCATATAAATTAATAATTAATTATTCATAAATAATATTATAGAATCACAATAATGACAACCAGGTCGTTCTCAGGAAAGAGGGGGCTGACGCGCAATTAGATGACCTAACCCCTTTTCTTGACAGAACTTCCTTAGACATTGCCAATAATGTTGTCTAATAATATTATTCAAATAATATAAATTATTAATCTGATAATGGGAAATATTGTGAAGTGACAATTATTAAATCAATAATATAAAATATCAACGTCGCAATTATTGAATCAATAAAAAAATATTGAACAGTAATTACTGTAACAATTATTGAATAGTGACTTCTTACGTAAGAATCAATAATTGGTGCAATACCGTGTGCTATTGTGCAACACCACGTATTACTGTATTTTAACCACCGGGTATTCCAACAGTGTTAACAGTAATAACTACACCGTTATTTATAAAAAACTCATATTTATCATTTTTTTCATCTGATCGCTTTCCGTTATGGGGCCCACAAATGGCTGCGCCGTCGAACGAATATTTCCCGACAACAAGAATATTTCACGACCAAACGAATATTTTCCGACAATAATAAATATTTTATAACCACTTGCTTCTTTTGTAAACTTTACATATATCACCCTTGACTTTAACTTTTTGTCAATTTAACCATTTACTGAATAATAATTATAAGAAAGATTGAATACATTTATTTCATAAAATTCGGGGTCTTACAATTAATCTATCTTTTTGGGTTTGAAAAATGAAGTGATTTGTTGGGGACATACTTAAAGATTATTCATTAATTTTGTGTATGTAGGTCTGTCTGTTTTAAATTTCCAAACTATACTTTTCATTTTCAAAAAAATTGTTAGATATAAATAAATAGAGTAAGAAGGGGGAATAGGAAAAAGAAAACTAGAGAAAGGAACCATATTATTTTTACAAAATCTCAAATCTCACTAGTCTTCTTGTTGGTAAGAACCATATTATTATCAGTTCCTGCATCGTCACCAAAATTTGCCAAGGTGTAGTAGTTCCGTTTGTCTAGCTAGCTAGCATATTGTCAGTTCCGTTTGGAATATATATATATATATATATATATATATATATATATATGGGCTGATCTATGGGTAGCATAGACAGTTGCCTATGTTTGATTTTTTTATATAAGTATACAGACTGGGGCAGAAATTAAATTTAATGAACTTAAATGGTAGATTTATAAAAAAGTTAAATTTAGAGGGGGAAAAAACTTAAACTACTACCACTACTCTAAAAGGAACTAAACATAAAGTGTATAATGTATTTAAACTTTCACTCCCTAACTCGTTAACCTTCAGCTAAGAACAGAATTTAGCCCTTATATATATATAGAGAGAGAGAGAAAGCAAGGATCAAGTGCATACCCCTTATCTTACTCACTCGTGCTCACCCCTCTTTAGCGACGAACCCGACGATGGTTTTAGTTATACAACCGTCGTCTATATTTTTAATGACGAACAACATATAGCGTTGCTAAAAGTATAGGCGACGGTTGTATGACCGAACCATCGTCGGGTTCGACGCTAAAGGGGGGTGAGCACGGGTGAGTAAGATAAAGGGTATGCACTTGATCTGGACCGTATATATATATATATATATATATATATATATATATATATATATACGATTCTCTTCTCCAGCGAATTAAAAATGAATCGGCTATAGCGACAGTTTTTTTCGTCGCTATAGCATACAAAGCCGACGACATAGCTATGGCGACAATAACTCAAAAAACCGTCGCTATAGTCGGTTCGTTTTTGGTTAGCTATTTAAGGTTTGTTGAAGAATGGAAACATTTGTGTATTTGTATGTGTATATATATGAGTTTGGCAACCGGTTGCTAGAGTCACTATTCCAGCAACCAACATCTCAGCCGTTAATCAATGACATGGAAAGCTAAAATTAAAATAGATAAAGTATCAGCCGCTAATTGACACAATTTTATCAAAAAAAAATTGTCAATTAGGATTGTGAGAATTTTATTTTATTTTATGTTCAAATGATCCAATTAGTTTTTTATTTTTCTCAATTGATAAAATTTGTAACAAAATTTTTAAATAAAAAAGTATTATGCCATTTACAATTTATAGCGGCTAATACTTTATATATATATTTGTATTGATCAACGGCTGAAATAGCAACCGGTTGTCATGTATTGAAATATATATATGTATATATATATTTATATATTTATATATAGAGAGAGAAAAATAGGTATGCACAGCTGTGCAAGTTTTTTTTTACACAGCAACCCGAAACGACGTCATTTTGGGGGACTTGTTTTTAAAAAAATACGATTACTTCTACTCCTTCAGCTTCTCTCCCAAATCACGTTGTGCTCCTCCCAAATCAAAAATCGCACGAGGGCTACTTTTCTCTCAAATCCGCTTCTGTCACTTCTACTTCTTCAACATCATGATAAGAGCATCGATCATCGGATTACTGGCCTTCAACCAGGTGTCGTCGCTGCCATCCACACTATGAAGTTCACCCGCGTGGCTTTCAGCTCTTTAATTTGATAGATTTTTGTTTCAGGTATGATTTTTGCTTATAATCTCAAACTACCGTTTAGATTTTTATTTTTCCTATGAATCTAATGTTTATAACATGTTAACAGTTTTTATTTCGCATAATGGATTTTACATTTTCTGTTATTAAAATTTAGGCGATTAGGGCTCAGTGTATAACTTGTCATTTATACTTGAATTTGAGAATTTGGTTAAATGTTGATTTCAATGTTGAGCCATTTTTGTGGTCAGTTTCCAGTAACTATGATTGCCAATATATGCTTGTTTTGTAATTACTAGTTGTGCCATTCAAGTGAGTAACTAATACTGAAAGCGTACTAGTCTAAGCATGAAATTCTTACTTTTTTTGTCATCCGTTTAGCAAATCATGTATAACGATTATTTTCCCATATAAATGTGATGTAATTTGTAAAATCCCAAATTTTACGAATAAAGATTTAATTTTCTTTAAATATTTTTTTTCAAAATTATGGTGTGGATTTGAGATAATGTTATAGTTGTGAGTAATATTCAAAAATTTTGAAAAGTATGCAAGTTGTTATATAATATTCGATTGGTCGAGGAATATTCGTTTTAATAGGGAATATTCGTACAACGGCACAATCATTGGTGGACCCCACAACGGAATTATTGTCGGAATGAGAAAATGACAAAAATATTTTTTATGAAAATAACGGCGAAAGTTTTACTGTTAAAACTGTTGAACTACTCGGTAGTAAAAGTACAGTAATACGCGTGGTTGCATAGTAGCACACGGTATTGATTATTGATGCTTACGTGAGAAGTCACTCAGTTTTGTTTAATTATTGTTTAAGTAATTATTGCGTAGTATCTCACGTTATTTGATTCAATTATTGTCGATATTTTATATATTATTAAATATTAACGATGTCTAGAAGTTCTGCCAAGGAGAGGTTTGGTCACCTAATTGCGCGCCAATAGGGAGAAATCCTTATTGGAAAGCCCCTTCTTTCCTGGTAACGACCTGGTCGATTAATATTGTGAATTATAATAATGATGATAAATGTTGTTAAATTTATTGAAGTGTCCTTTTATGAAGTCGCGGAAGTTTATATATATATATATATATATATATATATATATATATATTTGTTTTATTAGTATTATTAATGTAATAAAACAGAAAAGTTTTTTATATAAAACAGAATACTTTTATAAAGTTATTTGTTTTATTAGACAATAATTAGAATATAATATATTTTATTATGCATAGTATTTTGCATAGTAAATTTTTTTTATATAAAACATAATACTTTTATAAAGTTATTTGTTTTATTAGACAATAATTAGAATATATAATATTCTATTATGCATAGTGTTTGCATAGTGCCTGCATAGTGTTTTACATAGTAAAATTTTTCTATATAAAACAGAATACTTTTATAAATTTATTTATTTTATTAGACAATAATTAGAATATAATATATTTTATTATGCATAGTATTTGTATAGTACCTGTATAGTGTTTGCATAGTAAAATCTTTTTATATTAAACAAAATATTTTTATAAAGTTAATTATTTTATTAGATTTTAATATATATATATATATATATATATATATATTATATTGCATAGTATTCTTTCTATTTTCCTATAAATAGGATGCTTAGTTAGAATTGAAATCACACCAGAAGTTCAGAGAATTCTCTTTTATAATCTTGAGCGTATTTCTTAAGAGTTTAAGAAAGCTTTGAGTGTAGAAAATAGTATAAGTTTTCTTCAAGAATATCCTCGCCCTACCGTCGGAATACTCTTCTTTTTAAGGTAAGGGATATTATTTGTTCTACTCGTAATGAGTATTATTTCTTTCGTATTCATGAAGAGAACTTCTATTATTCCATTCCTTATTATTCTATTGGAATAGCCTGTATACGCGGGCTATCCTATACTTGGTGAAATTCTTCTGTTATTTCATTCTTTATTATTATGTTGGAATAATAAGTATAAACGAAGTACCGCATACATGGGGAAATTCTTCTGTTACTCCATTCTTTATTATTCTGTTGGAATATCCTATCGGTGCGTATTACACCTGACCTGATTCCATTAATTATTATTCTATTGGAATAACATGTCTGTACGGTTTATCGCATGCATGGTGATTTATGATATTATTCCATTATTTATTATTCTGTTGGAATATCCTGTCGGTGCGAATTTCGTCTGACCTGGTTCCGTTCTTTATTATTCTATCAGAATATCCTATCTATACGTTTACGCATGACCTGGTTCCATTCTTTATTATTCTGTTAGGAATAACCTGTCTGTGCAGTCTATCGTACGCATAGTGAATCCTTCTATTATTCCATTCTTTATTATTCTGTTGGAATAACCTGTCTATGTGGATTACCACATGCATGGTGAATGATCCTTTGTATTCATTCCTTATTAAATTGTGGAAATGATCTATATACGTGGATTACCGCATGGCGGGCGAAAATCCATTTGCAGTTTTATATATTCTATTATACTCAGTTGGTTAATGTTTTGAATTCTATACTCCATGAAATTAGTGGAATATCCTTGATATTTGCGCTTCATCCAGTATTTTTTCATGGAAATATTCTTCTTAGCATTCTTGAATTTTACTCTACAAAGCAATATCATGTTGACAATTTGGACGTTATTGAATTCTGGATAAATTAATTCTTGAACTTGTTTTATTGGATTCTTATATCATTGTCATCATCCTCATGCTTATATTATGTTGAAAGTCATCTGTGGCCTGTTGTGCAAAGATGGACTTGGTATGATTATGACCAGGGATTATTCAGTATAATCATGACCATAATGTTAAAAATGATGTTGTAAAAGTCCTCATTGGCCCGTAGTGCATTGATGGACAGTTGTTGGCATGATCATGACCATTGATGAATACACAAATATCATTGGCCCGTAGTGGAAGGATAATTTGTGGTTGTGATACTAATGAATATCTTTGGCCGTAATGCAGGGATGATGTGGATTATTTATTAAGCTGAGTCTCAGCGATAAAAGTGATGAAAAACCTTTTTAAATCATAAAAGATAGTAGATCTTATTCTCTACTTGACTCTTTTAATGGATTGCTTGTTCCGCTGTAGTTAAACTTGATGTTTGTTATAATTTATCAGTTTAACATTGTTGAAGACTAATGATAATTTATTCTACATTATCTTAGTCATAATATTTCTTACTGGGCTAGTTGAGCTCACCCCTTTCTTTCACTGTTCTTTTCAGGAAATGAGAACGTAACCGGGACTAGTCGGAGAATGGAGTGACTGTCCAGATGATAGTATTAGTAGTCCTCACTATTCTGTTAAATAGTGTGACAATAAATGTAATGAGGACTCCTTTGAATGTGGATATTATCTAGATGACAATATTCTTATTAAAACTCTCAATTTATGTTTTGTCGTATTTTACACAACAGTTGTATTTGTATTCTGTACCATGTATATGGTGACTCAGAATAGGTGATGTATACCTATTTTGGGAGCGTCACAGAGCTGAATTTTTTATGGGATGATCAGGACCGTTGATGAAAACACAATTATCTTTGGCCCGTAGTGCATGGATAATTCGTGGTCGTGATACTTAATAATATCATTGGCCTGTAGTGCAGGGATGATTTGATGATGTGGATTATTTATTAAGCTGAGTCTCAGCGATAAAAGTGATGAAAAACCTTTTAAATCATAGAAGATAGTATATTTTATTCTCTACTTAACTCTTCTAATGGATTGCTTGTTCCGTTGCAATTTAACTTGATGTTTGTTATATTGTATCAGTTTAACACTGTTAAAGGCTAACGATAATTTATTCTGCATTATCTTAGTCATAATATTTCTTATTGGGCTAATTGAGCTCACCCTTTTGCTTTCATTGTTCTCTTCAGACAATGAGAACGTAGCAGGGACTAGTCGGGGAACGGAGTGACGATCCAGATGATAGCATTAGTAGTTCTCACTATTCTATGAAATAGTGTGAAAATAAATGTATTGAGGACTTATTTTGAGTTTGAATACTGTCTAGAAGATATTATTTGTATTAAAACTCATTGCTCATGTTGTATATTTAAGGTTGTATTTGTATTTTGTACCATGTATTTGGCGACTCAAAATAGGTGATGTATACCTATTTTGGGGGCGTCACAGTTGGTATAAAAGCTTAGGGATATGATCCCTGGCTTAGATGTGAGACAAGAATTAGGAGGGGAGAGACGGGTAATTCCTTCACTAGTATGACCTACCTAAGTTTATTTGGTATTTAATTGGTCGGTCAAAGTACAGGGATAATACGTGATATGTTAATTAACCCTTATTTTGTGGCAGTATTTGAAAATGACATCCAAGAATGTTGAGAATAGCAATGGAGCATAGGAGACCGTTGAGTCTCCACATATCAATAATCAGGACAATGTACAACAGGAAGGCGATAATCCTCCTATAAACAACAACACTGATCAAATGACGAACGACGGTATGTTTAGGAGCTTTTTAGAATTCATGCAACACCAAACGAGAGAGACTCCTGTTCATAATGTAGGTGGAAATAATGGCAGCCCACGGTCGGTCACCGCTAAGCAGTTCAAGGAGCTGGGACCACCGAAGTTTTTGGGAAAGCTAGAACCACTTAAGGCGGAGACGTGGATAAAGCAGATTACTAAGATATTTGATGTTTTAGAATGCTCAGAGGAGCAAAAGGTTTCCTTTGCCACCTTTATGTTGCGTGAAGAGGCAGATTACTGGTGGGAATCTGTAAAACGTACCCAGCCTAACGCACTCAAGATGTCTTGGGAGAAGATCCAAGAGTTGTTCAATGACAAGTACTTTCCCGAAAGTATTCGTCACATGAAGGAGGTAGATTTTATCAAATTAGAGCAAAACAATATGACCGTGTCATAATACAAGACTAAATTTACGGAGTTATCCCGATTTGCACCCCATTTGGTCGATAATGAGGAGCGATTGACGTGAATGTTTCGAAAAGAGTTGAAACTCGATATACGTCAATACCTCATTTCTCACAAACTTTGTTTATATTCAGATGTTGTGAATAGGTCTCAGTTATTGGAGCGCGATAATGAGTCAGCACAACCAAAAGGCAACGACCAACAACACGATAATAATCGTACCCGTGGTAACGACCATTGGAACAATGATAACCATCGTGGGGAAAATTATCATGCCAAGAATGGTAACCACTTCAGTGGTAATCATGGCCAAGATAATAGAAGTGGAAATTTCAAGAAGAGGAGGTTCAATAATGATGGAAAGACAGCTGCATCAGCACCCGTTTCAAAGAAAGAAGAACGACCACTAATCGTATGTTTTAAATGCGGACAGGAGGGACACATCCGTCTAAACTGTACGCAACAATCTAAAGCGTGTTTCAATTGCGGAAGAGAAGGTCACCTAGCTCGATTTTATCGTGTAGTGAAGTCAAGTCCAGCTGGGATAGTGATGCCAAAGGATGTCTCAAACAAGTCAAAGTCGGTAGTTTAATTGAGAGCTTTTGTCGAGGAACCCGAATGAAGTTATCACGGGTAAGTTAATCATAAACGCTTATGAAGTCTATACCTTATTCAATACCGGTGCTACATATTCTTTTATCTCTCTTGCTTGCGCTCAACGTTTAAATTTGATTCCTAAGAAATTAGAATTTGACTTAACTGTTGAAACTCCGTTAGGATAAACCTTCGTTACCTCCACTGTTTATAAATCTTATTTGATTCAAATCGATACTTTCACGTTACCTGTCGATCTTATCTCTTTGAAAATACTTTCCTTTGATGTGATTTTAGGAATCGACTAGTTAACTACTCATCATGCTAAAATTGATTATTTTTGTAAGGTTGTTAGCTTTCATATTCCTAACCAACCTGTTACACGAATTCAAGCAATCAAACTACTAAAGTCAGTCATTGTCATATCAAGCCATAAGTAAAGATCCCCGAGACCTTATCTGGTGACTTCCTTGTGTGGAATGCACCGAAGCCAGACTTTCCGTAGGGGACGTCGTGAATAATGGTGGCAAGTTGATAGGTATCAATGTGACGTGTTATCCAAGTCTTGGATGAGGGTCACAGTTTTGAATGATATTTCTATCGTTAATAAATTTCTTGACGTATTTCTGAAGACTTCTTTGCCTACCCCAGAGCGTGAAATCGAATTTTGTACTGACCCCAGTACAAAACCCATTTCTAAAACCCTTAAATATTTCTTCAACTAAAATGAAAGTAACATGCGCCAAAGACGTTGGCTCGAGCTGTTGAAGATTACGACCATACCATTCAATATCATCGTGGAAGAGCAAAAGTGGTAGCGGCGCGTTAAGTAGAAGATCATATGCGTTTACGAGTGTGATGTTGTTAACATAAAAACCCATTTCGTATAACTTACAAATGATGAAAATAGAGTAAAAGACTCAAGGGACCCACGTGAAGATAACGAATATACGATTAGAATCGACTTTAATTTATAAAGTTAAAGCCGCTCAAGCTACATACTTAGAGCTGATGAATGTGAAGAAGAAGGTTCAAGAGGGCGTTATTCTAGAAGCAAGAATCAATGAATAGAGGAAATCTCAACCCTCTATTTAATTGGCCCATTTGAAATCCTCGATCGAGTAGGAAATATGGCCTATAGACTCGTTTTACCGCCAAGTATGTTGCGTGTTCATAACGTTTTTCATATATCGACGTTACGTAAATATGTGGATGATCTGAACCACATTATTGAATTAGAACTACACGAGATAGCAGAAGATTTAACGTATGAGGAGATACGTGTTAAAATCTTGGATAAGAAGGATCGTATTCAACACTCAAAGGTTATACATCAAAAGTTAGAATCTGATGAAGTGTCCTCATTTGTTCGGCATACCAGGAACGTACATAAATTTCGAAGGCAAAATTTCATAAGGAGGGGAGATTGAGAATCCCAAATTTTACGAATAAAGATTTAATTTTCTCGAAATATTTTTTCAAAATTATGGTGTGGATTTGAGATAATGTTATAGTGTGGGTAATATTTAGAAATTTTGAAAAGTATGCAAGTTGTTATATGATATTCGATTGATCGGGGAATATTCGTTTTAACAGGGAATATTCGTACAACGACACAATCATTGGTGGACCCCATAACGAAATTATTATCGGAATGAGAAAACGACAAAAATATTTTTTTATGAAAATAACGGCGGAAGTTTTACCGTTAAAACTGTTGAGCTACCCAGTAGTAAAAGTACAGTAATACGCGTGGTTGCATAGTAGCACACGGTATTGATTATTGATGCTTACGTGAGAAGTCACTTAGTTTTGTTCAATTATTGCTACAGTAATTGCTGCATAGTATCTCACGTTATTTGATTCAATTATTGTCAATATTTTATATATTATTAAATCAATAATTGAGAAGACAAAGTTATTAATATTATTATTTGCAATATTAATGATGTCTAGAAGTTCTGTCAAGGAGAGATTTGGTCACCTAATTACGCGCCAATAGGGAGAAATCCTTATTGGAAAACCCCCTCTTTCCTGGGAACGACTTGGTCGATTAATAGTGTGAATTATAATAATGATGATGAATTTTGTTTTATTATTATTATAAATGTAATAAAACAAAAATTTTTTATATAAAACAGAATACTTTTTATAAAGTTTTGTTTTTTTTTATTATAAAAAGAATATAATATATTTTATTATACATAGTATTTGTATAGTGTCTGCATAGTGTTTGCATAGTAAAATCTTTTTATATAAAATAGAATACTTTTATAAAGTTATTTGTTTTATTAGATTATAAATAGAATATATTATATTTTATTATGCATAGTGTTTGCATAGTGCCTGCATAGTATTTGCATATTAAATTTTTTTTATATAAAACAGAATACTTTTATAAAGTTATTTTTTTATTAGATTTTAAATAATATATATATACTAGCTGGGTCCCGTGCCTCCGGCACTGTATGGACAATATGATTTATCTCAAATTTTAAACGACCAAAATAATTTATTGAGTGAGCGAAAAATTTAAAGTCATTTGTATTAAATTAAATTATTATTAGATTATTAGATAGTTAGATGTATTTTATTAGATAGATGTATGAACGGTGGGATTTATCCCAAACTTTGGACGGCCCAGATGATTTATTAAGTGAGCGGGAAATTCAAAATCATTTGTATTTTATTAAATTATATTATTAGATTATTAGATAGATAGATGTATTTTATTAGATAAATGTATGAACGGTGTGATTTATCCCAAACTTTGGACGGCCCAGATGATTTATTAAGTGAGCGGGAAATTCAAAATCATTTGTATTTTATTAGATAGATATATATATATATATATTATAAATAGAATATATTATATTTTATTGCATAGTATCATTTTCATTCTCCTATAAATAGGATGCTTAGTTAGAATTGAAAACACGTCAGAAATTCAGAGAATTCTTCTTCTATAATCTTGAGTGTATTTCTTTAGAGTTTTAAGAAGCTTTGAGCGTAGAAAACAGTATAAGTTTTCTTCAAGAATATCATCGCCCTACCAGTCGAAATACTCTTCTTTTTAAGGTAATGGGTATTATTCTTTCGTATTCATGAAGAGAGTTATTTTCTTTTAATACTTATAAGGGGTATTATTCTTTCGTATTCATGAAGAGAGTTATTTTCTTTCAATACTCATAAGGGTTGTTATTCCATTCTTTATTATTACGTTGGAATAACCTGTCTATGCGAAATACCGCATACATGATGAAATTCTTCTGTTATTTTATTCTTTATTATTCTGTTGGAATAACATGTCTGTACGGTCTATCGCATACCTGGTGAATTCTGTTGTTATTCCATTCTTTATTATTCTGTTGGAACATCCTTGTCTGTGCGAATTACGCATAACCTGGTTTCATTCTTTATTATTCTGTTGGAACATCCTGTCTGTGTAGATTACGCATGACCTGGTTCCATTCTTTAATATTCTGTTGAAATATTCTGTCGGTGCGGATTACGCATGACCTGGTTCCATTCTTTATTATTCTGTTGGGAATAACCTGTCTGTGCGGTCAATCGCATGCATGGTGAATTCTTCTGTTATTCCATTCTTTATTATTCTGTTAGAATAACATGTCTATATGGATTATCACATGCATGGTAAGTGATCCTTTAAATTCAATACTTATTAAATTGTGGAAATGATTTGTCTACGTGGATTACCGCACGGCGGGCGTAAATCTATTTACAGTTTCATATATTCTATTATACTCAGTTGGTTAAAGTTTTGGCTTCTATACTCCATGAAATTAGTAGAATATCCTGGATATTTGTGCTTCATCCAGTATCTTTTCATGAAAATATTCTTTTGAGCATTCTTGAATTTTACTCCACAAAGCAGTATCTTGTTGACAATTTGGATTTTATTGAGTTCAGGATAAATTAATTTATAAATCTTTAAAATTTATTCTTAAACTTGTTTTATTGAATTGTCATCATCCTCATGCTTATATTATGTTGAAAGTCATCTGTGGCCTGTAGTGCGTAGATTGACTTGATATGATTATGACCAAGGATTATTCGGTATAATCATGACCGTAATGTTATAAATGATGTGAAAAAAGTTCTCATTGGCCCGTAGTGCATTGATGGACAGTTTTTGGTATAAATATGGCTATGGATTCTCTTCGGCCAAGGGTGCAAAGATGAATTGTTTTATGGCATGATCAGGACCGTTGATGAAAACACGATTATCTTTCACCCGTAATGCATGGATAATTCGTGGTCGTGATAATAAATAATATCCTTGGCCTGTAGTGCAGGGATAATTTGATGATGTGGATTATTTATTAAGTTGAGTCTCAACGATAAAAGTGATGAAAAACCTTTTAAATCATAGAAGATAGTAGATTTTATTCTCTACTTGACTCTTCTAATGGATTGCTTGTTCCGTTGAAGTTAAACTTGATGTTTGTTATATTGTATTAGTTTAACACTGTTGAAGGCTAACGATAATTTATTCTGCATTATCTTAGTCATAATATTTCTTACTGGGCTAGTTGAGCTCACCCTTTTGCTTTCATTGTTCTTTTCAGGAAATGAGAACATAGCAAGGACTAGTCGGGGAACGGAGTGACGGTCCAGATGATAGCATTAGTAGTCCTCACTATTCTATGAAATAGTGTGAAAATAAATGTATTGAGAACTTATTTTGAGTTTGAATACTGTCTAGAAGATAATATTTGTATTAAAACTCACAGCTCATGTTGTATATTTAAGGTTGTATTTGTATTTTGTACCATGTATTTGGGGACTCAGAATAGTTGATGTATACCTATTTTGGGGGGCGTCACATAATTCATCTGTAATTATAAATAAGCCTCATAATTGATTCTGCTTCTAGTAAAAGGTAAGTGATTAAAAGTAGTAAAAGTAGTGATTAAAAGGTAACTTTTGTTTTATGATCTTCGTAAACTTTAGATAGTTGGAAATGTTTGGTACACTCTGTTTAATAATCTGAACTGTGGAGAATGTGTTCCTACAATCATTTGTTTGTTTGACTTTATGCCGATAATGAAACTGTTAGTAAGTCTAATAAAATTTAACTATTTGAAATCCTACAGTGTCTGTTTTGTTTTTTTGCTTGTTCAATTTCTCTCGTTTGCATTTTGAATTTTGAATTATATTATGAATTGAATTATATGTTCTCTTTTTTGTTCCAGTGTTAATGTAGAGGATAACAATACAAAATTTTTGATAGAAATTCCATATGTTGGATTATCGTTTCCTAGTCAGGACGACGCATACGCGATGTATAATACATATGCAATGCATAAAGGATTCGGTATTCGTTTGTTGAATCTTGACAAATCTAAAACTTCGGGGGAGGCAATAGGTCGATTAATTATTTGTAGTAAAGGTGGAATTGTAAAAGATAAAGATAAGATTAATACTACCTACTAATAGGGATGGAATTTCAAAATGAATTTTCATTTTTCCAAACATTTATTTCACTTTGATTGTGGTTTTAGTTTTTGAAAGGCCATATTCTTATTATGACATCCATGAATGATGATTATGTGAGGAACATGGGTGTAACTATTTTTTTGTTGTAATCCTTATCTATGAATTTTTGTTGTTGTTTGCACATCAGCTCTTAATGGTGACAATGTGGAAACTGTATTTTTTAAGCTGCTAGAGGAAATATACAATGTGATGTCTAAGACAATTAGCGATAATCGGGTAAACTTCAAATGCTCCGGTATGCAGAAGGCAGTCTTCAATTGAACGGTTTCTGCATGTATAGCATAGCCTTTTTGTGCCCTCAGGAAGAAAACGAAGAAACTTTGTTTCTGTTATTAAGTAGTAGGAAAGAAAGGGTTCTCATGTAATGTCAACTATAAGGTTTAGGTCCTGTAAGCTATTGAAGTGCCAAGTATCCAAGTTATAGAGGCAAGAAAAATATATAAGACTGTATAGGGCATGTACTAATACATCTTTGTTATATTTTATATTTCCCATTTTGCATAATAATATTATCTTTCTTTCATTTTCAATTTAATTATTGGCAATGAAAATTGAAACCTAACTTGTCTTGTCTACTTCTGACTTTAGATGTAAGTTATTCTTAGTATTTATCATTCATACTAAATACAACTCAATCTTTAATTATTTATTTTAAATGAGAAATGACGCCCAACTCCATTGCAAGCATAAGACCCTGAAAATAAATACTTGTAAGAACCAATTGACTGCAAGGCTTTCACAGAGTAGCAACCTCACCAAAAATGTCCATAACATTTGTAAGACCCCAACTTTTATCAATAAAGAATAATTTTCTCGAAATATATTTTTGAATATTATGGTGTGGATTTGATATAATGTTATAATTGTGGGTAATATTTACAAATTTTGCAAAGTAAGCAAGTGGTTATATAATATTCGATTGGTGGGGAAATATTCGTTTTAACAGGGAATATTCGTACGACGGCACAATCATTGGTGGACTCCACAACGGACGTATTGTCGTAGTTAGAAAACGACAGAATTATCATTTTATAAAAATAACGACGAAAGTATTACCGTTAAAATTGTTGAACTACCCGGTAGTAAAAGTACAGTAATACGCGTGGTTGTATAGTAACACATGGTATTGATTATTGATGCTTACGTGAGAAGTCACTCAGTTATACTCAATTATTGATACAGTAATTGCTGCATTATATCTCTCATATTATTGATTCAATTATTGTCACAGTATCATCTGCATAATATGTTATATTATTAAATCAATAATGGAAATGACAAAGTTATTCATATTATTAAATTGCAATATTTACAATGTTTAGAAGTTCTGTCAAGGAGAGGTTTGGTCATTTAATTGCGCGCCAATAAGGAGAAATCCTAATCGGAAAGCCCCATCTTTCCTGGAAATGACCTGGTTGTTAAATATAATGAGTTATAATATTAATGATGAATAAGTTCGTGTTGATTAAAGATGAAATTGATAGTTTCATTGTGTTGGAATTATTAGTGTTAGTGAAAATTGACATTTATTTCGATATTAATTGATGTCTGAAAGCTATACTGACCAGTCGGGTAATTAATCGGATAAATGAGCAATTAATTTCTATTAATTCACATGATTATAACTATTTGTTCACATGTGTGTAGTCTTGATTCACATTCTTGTACTATTAGGGGAGTTGGTGCAAGATTGATAATACTTGCATGACTAAGTTAAAAATGGAGGTATAGATGGAGGTACTATATTGTAATTCTTATTTTCACATGATTATAACTATTGATTCACATGATTGAACTATTGATTCACATTATTTACTATTAAGAGAGGTGGTGCAAGTTTGATAATACTTGCAGGACTAAATTAAAAATGAAGAAAAAGGGGAAGGTATTATACTGTAATATTTCGAGCCCCAAAACGTACAATTATCGAAACTATATTTTCCTATAAATAGAAGCTCAATCTTCCTTCATTTCTCACCAATTCACAAAATATATAGAGCAATTATTATAGAGAGAAATTATAGAGAGGAAGAAAAAGAGAAGTATGCTACCTCACATTCCAGTATCCAGTTTTTTCTAAGGTAAGGGGTATTATTCTTTCGTATTCATGAAGAGAGTTATTTTCTTTCAATACTCGTAAGAGTTGTTATTCCATTCTTTATTATTATGTTGGAATAACCTATCTATGTGAAGTACCGCATACATGGTGAAATTCTTCTGTTATTTCATTCTTTATTATTCTGTTGGAATAACCTGTCTGTGCGGTCTATCGCATGCCTGGTGAATTCTGTTGTTATTCCATTCTTTTTTATTCTGTTGGAATATCCTGTATGTGCGGATTACGCATGACCTGGTTCCATTCTTTATTATTCTGTTGGAATATCCTGTCTGTGCGGGTTACACATGGCCTGGTTCTATTCTTTATTATTCTGTTGGAATAACCTGTCTATGCGAATTATGCACGCCTGGTGAATTCTTCTGTTACTCCATTCTTTATTATTCTGTTGGAATAACCTGTCTATGTGGATTACCGCATGCATGGTGAATGATCCTTTGTATTCATTCCTTATTAAATTGTGGAAATGATCTGTCTATATGGATTACATCATGGCGGGCAAAAATCCATTTGCCATTTCATATATTATATTATACTCAGTTGGTTCAAGTTTTGGCTCCTTGAAATTAGTGGAATATCCTTGATATTTGCGCTTCATCCAGTATCTTTTCATGGAAATATTCTTCTGAGCATTTTTTAATTTTACTCCACAAAGAAGTATCATGTTCACAATTTGGACGTTATTGATTTCTGGATAAATTAAAATTATAAATCTTTAAAATTTATCCTTGAACTTGTTTTATTGAATTATTATGTCATTGTTATAATCCTCATGCTTATATTGTGATTAAATTCATCTTTGGCTTACGTGCATAGATGGACTTGGTATGATTATGACCAGGGATTATTCGGTATAATCATGACCGTAATGTGACGAATGAGGTGGTAAAAGTCCTCATTGACCTGTAGTTCATTGATGGACAGTTGTTGGTGTGATTATGACCAAGGATTATTCGGTATAGTCATGACCATTGATGATTACATGAATATCCTTGGCCGTGATGTAGGGATGATTCGATTTTATTTATTAAGATGAGTCTCAACGATAAAGTTGATGAAAAACTTTTTAAATCATAGAAGATAGTAAATTTTATGCTCTACTTGACTCTTCTAATGGATTGCTTCTTCCGTTGCAGTTAAACTTGTTGTCTATTATATTCTATCAGTTTAACATTGTTGAAGTCTAACAATAATTTATTCTGTATTATCTTAGTCATAATATATCTTACTGGGCTAGTTGAGCTCACCCTTTCTTTCACTATTCTCTTCAGGAAATGAGAACGTAGCCGAGACTAGTTGGGGAACGGAGTCACGGTCCAGATGATAGCATTAGTAGTCCTCATTATTCTGTTAAATAGTGTGACAATAAATGTAATGAGGACTCCATTGAGTGTGGATATTATCTATATGACAATATTCTTATTAAAACACTTAGATTATGGTTTGTCGTATTTTACATGACTGTTGTATAATTAAGTTGTATTTGAATTTTGTACCATGTATGTGGCGACTCAAGATGAGTGATGTATACCTGTTTTGGGGGCGTCACAACATTCATGACCCAAAGTAACGCACAACATTTTTACAACATCAACAAAAATGTCCACAACATTCAGGCCTTGCTTGTAGCATATGAATTCATTTGTATTTATATTGACATCACCCAAAATGGGAGTTCCAAAATAAAAATAACATTTAAAAACAACTTACAAAAAAGAAAATAAATTTTCAAAAAACTACAATCCGTAAATCCAAAATGGAAATGTCAAAAAAAAATTTATAAATGAGATTGCATATCATTCCTTGATGGCTTTCATCCAATAACCGCAATGCCTCAGCGAGATTTCCAGTTTTGTAATAACCATCCATGATTGTGCCATAAGTCACAACATTAAGTGCCAAACCCTTTCCAGAGATATCTCCCTAGCCTTTTCAATTTTTAAGGACTTGCATAAACCATTGATTAAGGCATTATAAGTAACAATGTTTAGAGTAATACCCTTCTCACACATTTCATCAAGAAGTTGAAAAGCTTGCTCTAAGTCACCTTTCTTACAGAAACCAGAAATTAGAGAGCTGAAAGTGAAAACATCAGGAACAAGACACTTTACATTAAGTTCAGAAAAAAACTCCCATTGCTTCCTGTAATTTTCCAATACTTGCAAGGCCATGGAAGAGTACACTGTATATTTGCCCATTAACAAGCAACCCTCTTCCAAGCATAGATCTTAATATTAAGAGGGCTTCCACTATGTTCCCCATTTGCAATGTCCATCAATCAGGGATGTGTAAATGACATGATTTGGTACTATATCACATTCAAGCATCTCCTTGAAGTACACGTCTATCATTTGCATATTTGTAAAATCCCAAATTTTATGAATAAAGATTTTATTTTCTCGAAATATTTTTTTCAAAATTATGGTGTGGATTTAAGATAATGTTATAGTTGTGGGTAATATTTAGAAATTTTGAAAAGTATGCAAGTTGTTATATAATATTCGATTGGTCGAAGAATATTCGTTTTAACAGTGAATATTCATACACAGCACAATCATTGGTGGACCCCACAACGGAATTATTGTCGGAATGAGAAACGACAGAAATATTTTTTTATGAAAATAACGGCGGAAGTTTTACCGTTAAAATTGTTGAGCTACCCAGTAGTAAAAGAACAGTAATACGCGTGGTTGCATAGTAGCACACGGTATTGATTATTGATGCTTACGTGAGAAGTAACTCAGTTTTGTTCAATTATTGCTACAGTAATTTGTGACGCCCCCAAAATAGGTATACATCACCCATTTTGAGTCTTCAATAACATGGTACAGAAATAACTACAACTTTATTAATACAACATATAAACTGTGAGTTTAAATACAAATATTGCCATCTAGACAATATTCACACCCAAATAAGTTCTCATTACAATTATTGGTACATTATTTTACAAAAATGGTGAGGACTACTAAGACAACTTTCTAGATCCATCATTCCACACCCCGACTAGAACTCGCTACATTCTCGCCTCCTGAGAAGAAAAATGGAACAAAAAGGAAAAGGGTGAGCTCAACTAGCCCAGTAAAGAATATTATGACTAAGATAATATAGAACAAATTATTGTTAGTCTTTAACAAGGAAAAAAATCTGATAAAATACAATAGACAACAAGTTTCAGATCAATATTCACAGCGGAAATAATAATTCATAGAAGAGTTGCGTAGAGAATGAAATCTACCATTATCTATGAATTTAAAAGTCCGTCATCAATATTTTATCCCTGTAACATCAATCAATATACATCTTGAATCAAATATTCATCTATGCACTACAGGCCAAAGATATTCATCAATTGGTCATGTTCATCTCAACACCAGTTCATCTTTGCACTACGGGCCAAAGATATTCATAAGAAAATCAACCATCTTTTCACTACATGCCAAATATATTCAGTAATATCATCATTTAGGACTGAGGATGATGAAAAATATTTTAAAGAAAACGAATCCAGTGAAACTAAAGAACAAATACTAAGGATTCGTACTTTAAACAATTCGAGTTCAAAAATACTTCATAAATACTCATAATGAAGTAAAATTCAAGAATGATCAAAACATGGATACAATCAAAGCTAGTATCCATAATAGATATTTTGGACAAAAAAATGAAAATTTAATTTTTCTGTGAATAGTGTCGTATTCGTGAATAGTGATGTATACGTGAATAGTAACCCCAACACTGAAAGACAAGAATTTCACAAGAAAAATCTTTCCAATATTTCATCATAATGATATTGAAGGAAATAATATCATTTATAAAAAAAATATCCCTTTCCTAGAAAAGACAGTACTTCTGACTGGAATATTGGATATAGTGCTGAAAGAAACTTGCACCGTATGACAACACTCAAAGTATCAAAATACTCACAAGAATACGCTCGATAATATAGAGAGAGAAAGAGAGAGAAAACTTCAGTTTCTGGTGTAATTTTCAATTCTAACCTAAGCACCCTATTTATAAAAAAATGCTTAGAACATCAAAGAAGAAAATTAAATATAATATTAATATTATTTTTCTATAACTCCCTACGCACACCAATTGAGTCCAACATCAGCCACACATGTAGCCCACCTCTCAAAAAATGTTTTTCTCACAGAAATCATTTAAAACTCCAAAAAAATCAAAATCAATTAATCTGAAACTTCAATAATTCATAATAAATAGCCCTTTTATCAGAAAAATTCAAACCTCATGTCCTTTTCATAGGAAATTTCATTCTCTACAACTTTGCAGAAGAAAGTTTTTCCAAATTTCAAACAGAAATTGACCGAAATCTATAAACGGGCAATTTTACAGGCTATAATCAAATTTCAGTCAAGAAATGGGGTCCACAAACATGAAAAACATGTTTTAAATATTTATTACAACAAAAATACTCTTCTTCCTCATTTATTCATATATCCCAAATTCATTGTAAAAATATCACCATTATTATATTATTAAAATATAATAATATATTTAAATTAATTATTTTATCAAAAAAGATAAATATCAATTTTCAACAATTGTCACATTAAAATTTTTCTTCATCTATATCCACATAAAATGAATATTTTTCTTATCATATAAATTAATAATTAATTATTCACAAATAATATTACAAAATCACAATACTGACAACCAGGCTGTTCCCAAGAAAGAAAGGGCTTTTCAATAATGATTTCTCCTTACTGGCGCGCAATTAGGTGACCAAACCTCTCGTTAGACAGAACTTTCTAGACATTACCAATAATGTTATCTAATAATATTATTCAAATAATATGAATTATTGATCTGATAATGAAAATACTGTGCAGTGACAATTATTAAAATAACAATAATATAAAATATTAACGTAGCAATTATTGAATCAATAAAATATAATATTGAACAGTAATTACTGTAACAATTATTGAGTAGTGCCTTCTTACGTAAAAATCAATAATTAGTGCAATACCGTGTGCTACTGTGTTTTAACCACCAGGTATTCCAACAGTATTAACGGTAACAACTACGCCGTTATTTATAAACAACTTATACTTGTCGTTTTTTTCATCCATTTGTTTTCCATTATGGGGCCCACACAAGGCTGCGCTGTCGTACGAATATTCCCCGACAGTAAGAATATTCCACGACCAAATGAATATTCCCCGACAATAATGAATATTTTATAACCACTTGCTTATTTGAAATATTTGCAAATTTTTCCCATAACAAACCATATTAATCAAATCAACTCTTACTATTTCAAAATAATAAATAGAGGAAATTTAATTTCATTTATAATAAGTTGGGGTCTTACATAATTGCTGCATCGTATCTCACGTTATTTGATTCAATTATTGTCAATATTTTATATATTATTAAATAAATAATTGTGAAGACAAAGTTATTAATATTATTATTTGCAATATTAACGATGTCTAAAAGTTCTGTCAATGAGAGGTTTGGTCATCTAATTGCACGCCAATAGGGAGAAATCCTTATTGGAAAGCCCCCTCTTTCTTGGGAACGACCTGGTCGATTAATAGTGTGAATTATTATAATGATGATGAATTTTGTTTTATTATTATTATAAATGTAATAAAACATAAAACTTTTTATATAAAACAGAATATTTTTTATAAAGTTTTGTTTTATTTAATTATAAATAGAATATAATATATTTTATTATGAATAGTGTTTGCATAGTGCCTGCGTAGTAAAATCTTTTTATATAAAACAGAATACTTTTATAAAGTTATTTGTTTTATTAGATTATAAATAGAATATATTATATTTTATTATGCACAGTGTTTGCATAGTGTATGTATAGTGTTTGTATAGTAAAATCTTTTTATATAAAATAGAATACTTTTATAAAGTTATTTATTTTATTAGATTTTAAATAAAATATATAAATATATATATATATATATATATATATATATTATAAATAGAATATATTATATTTTATTGCATAGTATCCTTTCCATTCTCTTATAAATAGGATGTTTAGTTAGAAATGAAAACACACCAGAAATTCAAATAATTCTTTTTCTATAATCTTGAGTGTATTTCTTTAGATTTTTAAGAAGCTTTGAGCGTAGAAAACAGTATAAGTTCCCTTCAAGAATATCCTCGCCCTACCAGTCAGAATACTCTTCTTTTTTAAGGTAAGGGGTATTATTCTTTCGTATTCATGAAGAGAGTTATTTTCTTTCAATACTTTTAAGGGATATTATTCTTTCGTATTCATGAAGAGAGTTATTTTCTTTCAATACTTGTTAGGGGTATTATTCTTTCGTATGCATAAAGAGAGTTATTTTCTTTCAATACTTGTAGGGGTATTATTCTTTCGTATTCATGAAAAGATTTATTTTCTTTTAATACTCGTAAGAATTGTTATTCCATTCTTTATTATTATGTTAGAATAACATGTCTATGCGAAGTTCCGCATACATGGTGAAATTCTTCTGTTATTCCATTCTTATTATTCTGTAGGAATAACCTGTCTGTGCGGTCTATCGCATGCCTGGTGAAGTCTGTTCTTATTCCATTTTTTATTATTATGTTGAAACATCCTTTCTGTGCGGATTACGTTTGACCTGGTTCCATTCTTTAATATTCTGTTGGAACATCCTGTCTGTGTGAATTACGCATGACCTAGTTCCATTCTTTATTATTCTGTTGGAATATTCTGTCGGTGAGGATTACACATGACCTGGTTCCATTCTTTATTATTCTGTTGGGAATAACCTGTCTGTGCGGTCTATTTCATGCATGGTGAATTCTTCTGTTATTCCATTCTTTATTATTCTGTTGGAATAACCTGTCTATGTGGATTACCACATGCATGGTGAGTAATCCTTTATGTTCATTCCTTATTAAATTATGGAAACGATTTGTTTACGTGGATTACCGCATGGCGGGCGTAAATCCATTTGTAGTTTCGTATATTCTATTATACTTAGTTGGTTAAAGTTTTGGCTTCTATACTCCATGAAATTAGTAGAATATCCTGGATATTTGCACTTCATCTAGTATCTTTTCATGAAAATATTTTTCTGAGCATTCTTAAATTTTACTCCACAAAGCAGTATCATGTTGACAATTTGGACGTTATTGAGTTCAAGATAAATTAACTTATAAATCTTTAAAATTTATTCTAGAACTTGTTTTATTGAATTGTCATCATCCTCATGCTTATATTATGTTGAAAGTCATCTGTGGCCTGTAGTGCATTGATTGACTTGGTATGATGATGACCAGTGATTATTCGGTATAATCATGACCGTAATGTTATAAATGAGGTAGAAAAATTCCTCATTAGCCCATAGTGCATTGATGGACAGTTTTTGGTATGATTATGGCTGTAAGACCCCAACTTATTATAAATAAAATTTAATTTCTTCTATTTATTATTTTGAAATAATAAGGTGTTATTTGATTAATGTGGTTAGTTATGGGTACAAATGCACAAATATCTTAAATTAGCAAGTGGTTATAAAATATTCATTGTTGTTGGGGAATATTCGTTTGGTTGTGAAATATTCTTACTGTCGAGGAATATTCGGACGACGGCGCAGCCTTGTGTTGGCCCCATAACGAAAAGTGATTGGATGAAGGAAAACGACAAATATAAGTTGTTTATAAATAACGACGTAGTTGTTACCGTTAATACTGTTGGAATACCTGGTGGTTAAAACACAGTAGCACACGGTATTGCACCAATTATTAATTCTTACGTAAGAAGGCACTACTCAATAATTGTTACAGTAATTACTGTTTAATATTATATTTTATTGATTCAATAATTGTTACGTTGATATTTTATATTATTATTGTTTTAATAATTGTCAGTGCACAATATTTTTATTATCAGATAAATAATTCATATTATTTGAATAATATTATTAGATAACATTATTGGAAATGTCTAGAAAGTTCTGTGTAAGGAGAGGTTTGGTCATCTAATTGCGCGCCAATAAAGAGAAATCCGTATTGGGAAGCCCCCTCTTTCCTGGAAACAGTTTGGTTGCCAGTATTGTGATTCTGTAATATTATTTGTGAATAATTAATTATTGATTTATATGATAAGGGAAATATTCATTTTATGTGGATATAGATGGAGAAAATTTTTAATGTGATAATTGTTGAAAATTGATATTTTATCTTTTCTGATAAAATAATTCATTTAAATATATTATTATATTTTAATAATATAATAATGGTGATATTTTTACAATGAATGTGGGATATATGAATAAATAAGGAGGAAGAGTATTTTTGTTACAAAAAAAATGTTTAAAATATGTTAAACATGTTTGTGGGCCCCACTTTGTGACTGAAATTGGATTATAGCCCGTAAAATCGCCCGTTTGTGGATTTCGGTCAACTTCTGCTTGGAATTTGGAAAAACTTAAACTTACAAAGTTGTAGATAATAGAATTTCCTATGGAAAGGACGTACGATTTGAATTTTTCTGATAAAAGAGCTATTTATTATGAATTATTGAAGCTCCGAAGTTCCGGAATAATTAATTTTTGGAAGTTTTAATTGTTTTATTTAAGAAAAATGTTTTTTGCAATCCCACATGTGATATAAATGTGCTGAATTCAGTTGGTCTAAGGTGGGCTTGAATTTGTTTAATTATATTATTATTTTATTAAATTTTCTACTTTGGTGTTCTAAATATTTTCCTATAAATAGGGTGCTTAGGTTAGAATTGAAAATCATACCAGAAACTGAAAATTTCTCTCTCTTTCTCTCTTTATATTATCGAGCGTATTCTTGTGAGTATTTTGATACTTTGAGTGTTGCTATACGGTGTAAGTTCTTTCAGCACTATCCGGTATTCCAGCTAGAAGTACAGTCTTTTCAAGGTAAGGGATGTTATTTTTTTTTAAAATAATATTATTTCTTCTAATATCATTATGCCGGAATATTGGTAAGATTTTTCTTGTGAAATTCTTGTCTTTTAGTGTCGGGGTTACCATTCACGTATACGGCACTATTCACGAATACGACACTATTCACAAAAAAATTAAATTTTCATTTTTTATCCAAAATATCTATTATGGATACTAGCTTTGATTGTATCCATGTTTTGATCATTCTTGAATTTTACTTCACTATGATTATTAATGAAGTATTTTTGAATTTGGACTGTTTAAAGTACGAATCCTTAATATTTGCTCTTTTATTTCACTAGATTTGTTTTCTTTAAAATATTTTTCATCATCCTCAGTCCTAAATGATGATATTACTGAATATCTTTGGCCTGTAATGCAAAGATGGTTGATTTTCTTATGAATATTTTTGGCCCGTAGTGCAAGGATGTATAGGTGTTGAGATGAACATGACCAACTGATGAATATCTTTGGCCTGTAGTGCAAAGATGAATATTGATTGATGTTACAGGGATAAAATATTGATGATGGACTTTTAAATTCATAGATTATAGTAGATTTCATTCTCTACGTAACTCTTCTATGAATTATTATTTCCGCTGCAAATATTGATCTGAAACTTGTTGTCTATTGTATTTTATCAGATTTTTTTCCCTGTTGAAGACCAACGATAATTTGTTTTATATTATCTTAGTCATAATATTCTTTACTGGGCTAGTTGAGCTCACCTTTTTCCTTTTTATTCCATTTTTCTTCTCAGGAGGCGAGAATGTAGCGAGTTCTAGTCGGGGTATGGAATGATGGTTCTAGAGAGTTATTTTAGTAGTCTTCACCATTTTTGTAAAATAATATATCAATAATTGTAATGAGGACTATTTGGGTGTGAATATTGTCTAGATGGCAATATTTTTATTTAAACTCATAGTTTATATGTTGTATTAATAAAGTTGTAGTTATTTCAGTATCATGTTATTGACGACTCAAAATTGGGTGATGTATACCTATTTTGGGGGCGTCACAGTTGGTATCAAAGCTTAGGGATATGATCTCTGATGGAGATCGGGAGATAGAACTAGGAGGGGAGAGACGAGTAAAACATTCGCTAGTGTGTCTTACCTAAGCTTATTTGTTGGTTGGTCAGTATATAGGGATATTATGTGATATGTTGATTTCTTTAATTAACCCTTGTTTTATGGCAGTATTTGAGAATGTTGACTGAGAATGTTAACAATGGAGTAAATGAGACCGTGGAGACTCTTTTACATACCAATAAGGAGAACGTGCAACAGGCCGACAAAATCAGACGATGAACGACGGAATGTTTAGAATCTTTTTTGCAGTTCATACAAAATCAGACGAGGGAGACTCGTGCACAAAATACAGGAGGAAATGATAACAATGCACGGTTTGTCACAGCCAAGCAGTTCAAAGAGTTGGGACCACCAGAATTTTGGGGAAAGCCGGATCCGATTAAGGCAGAAACGTGGGTCTAAAAAATTACCAAGATATTCAATGTCTTGGGATGCACGGAGGAACAGAAGGTTCCATTCGCCACCTTTATATTCTGTAATGAGGAAGATTACTGGTGGGAATCTGTGAAGCCTACCCATCTAGCCGCACTCAGCATGTCTTGGGAGACGTTTCAGAAACTGTTCAATGACAAGTACTTTCCTGGAAGTATTCGTCATATGAATGAAGTGGAGTTCATTAGACTGGAACAAAACATCATGATGGTGTCCCAGTACGAGGCGAAGTTTGCAGAGTTATCCAGGTTTGTAACTCATTTGGTGGAGAATGAGGAACGTATGACGCGGATGTTTCTGAGAGGTTTGAAACCCGGCATACGTCAATATCTCATTTCTCATAAATTTTCTTTCTATTCAGATGTTGTCAACAGGGATCAGTTATTAGAGCGAGATAACGAGTACGTTCAACCGAGGGACCACAACCAGGATCATACTGGTGACAGCAGTCATCAGAACAACGATAACCAGCGGAGAAAGAAAAATATGGACAAAGGTGGTAACCACTCTGGTGGTAATCATAGCCATGAAAATAGAAGAAGTGAGTCGGGAGGAGATTTTAAAAAGAGGAGATTCAACAATGACAATGCGAAGACGTCAGCACCAGCAACAACTGGTTCTAAGGGAGGAGAACGACCACCGGTCATATGTTAAAAATGCGGGAAAGAGGGACATATCAGCCCAAACTACCCACAACAGTTCAAGGTATGTTATAATTGTAGAAAAGGACATATCGCTCGAGATTGTACGGTAGCGAAACCAAGTCCAGCAAGGATGGTGACTCAAAAGGTTGTTCCAGAAAAGTCAAAGTCAACGGTTCCTGGAAGAGCATTTGTCGTGACTGGTCAAAATGCGAGGAACCCAAACGAGGTGATCACGGGTAAGCTAATCATAAATTCTTGCGAAGTTTATACCTTACTAGATACTGGTGCTTCCCATTCATTTATCTCTCCTACTTGTGCTCAACGTTTAAACTTGAATTCGGAGAAATTAGACTTTGATTTATTTGTGAAGACTCCATTTGGAGAAACTTTCATCACATCCACTATTTATAAATCTTGTTTGATCAAAGTTGGCACCATCACATTACCTATTGACCTTATCTCTTTAAAGATACTTGCTTTTGATGTGATTTTAGGGATTGATTGGTTAACTACTCATCATGCAAAAATTGATTATTTTCGTAAGGTTGTTAGTTTTCATATTCCTAACCAACTTGTTATACGAATTCAAGCAATTAATCCACTCAAATCAATCACTGTCATATCTAGTCATAAAGTTATTCGTTTATTGAAAAATGGATGTCAAGCTTTCTTAGCCCATGTTATGGATTTGAATAAGGACACGTCAAATTTGAATAATATTCCTGTTCTTAGTAAATTTCCTGACGTATTTCCTGAAGAACTTCCCGGTCTACCCCCAGAACGTGAAGTTAAATTCTTTATTGATCTTGAGCCTGGTACAAAGTCCATTTTTAAAACCCCATATTGAATGGCTCCTATTGAACTTCAGGAGTTAAAGGTCCAACTACAGAAGTTGTTGGACATCAGTTTCATTCGTCTTAGTACATCTCCTTGGGGTGCTCCTATTTTATTTGTAAAGAAGAAAGACGGGAGTATGCGACTTTGTATTGACTACCAAGAATTAAAACATGTCACTATCAAGAATAGGTATCCTCTACCTCGTATTGATGACCTGTTTGACCAGTTGCAAGGAGCACAATTCTTTTCAAAAATTGATCTTCGTTCTGGATATCATCAGCTGAAGATTAGAACTGAGGATATTCCAAAGACTGCCTTCAGAACTCGGTACGGGCATTATGAATTCTTAGTCATGCCTTTTGGATTGACTAATGCTCCTGCTGCTTTCATGGATATGATGAACCGAGTATTCAATGATTATTTGGATCAGTTTGTTATTGTCTTTATTGATGACATCTTCATATATTCCAAAAGCCGTGAAGATCATGAGCACCATTTGAAGCTGGTACTCCAAAGGCTTCGTGAAAATAAGTTATATGCTAAGTTGAAGAAATGCGAGTTCTGGCTTGAGGAAGTAGCATTCCTTGGGCACGTGGTGTCAAAACATGGAGTATCTGTTGACCCGGCGAAGATTGAAGCAATATAAAGTTGGGAGCAACCAAAGTTGGTGACCGAAGTACGTAGCTTTCTGGGTTTACCTGGTTATTATCGGAGATTCGTGGAAGGATTTTCTCGAATTGCTACTCCGTTAACTCAGCTGACTCGAAAATATACAAAATTCGTATGGAGCGAGGAATGCGAGAAGAGTTTCCAAGATCTTAAGAGGAGACTCATTTCGGCACCTGTTCTAAAAATACCATCTGGTTCGGATGGATTTGTTATCTATAGCGATGCTTCAGGCAAAGGGTTAGGATGTGTTCTCATGCAACATGGGAAAGTCATAGCCTATGTCTCGCGACAACTTAAAGAGTATGAGAGGAATTATCCTACTCATGATCTAGAGTTGGCAACAGTCGTTTTCGCGCTAAAGATCTAGAGGCACTATCTATATTGGGAGAAAGTGAAGATATATTCAGACTATAAAAGCCTCAAATATTTCTTCACCCAAAAGGAACTCAACATGCGACAACGACGTTGGCTCGAGATGTTGAAAGATTACGACCACACTATTCAATACCATCCTAGAAAAGGGAACGTGGTAGCTGACGCATTGAGTAGAAGATCATATGCAGGAACGAGTGCGATGATGTCAAGTATACGTATAGAACCAACCTTAATTGATAAAGTTAAAGTTGCTCAAGCCACAGACTCGGAGCTGATGCGTATGAAGAAGAAAGTAAAAGAAGGTGTTATCCTAGAGGCAAGAATCGATGAAGAAGGAATACTTTAAGTCCACTCCAGACTTTGTGTTTCTAACGATTCTGATTTGAAGAACAAGATCATGATGGAGGCACACAATACACCATTTGCAATCCATCCTGGAAGTACCAAAATGTATCGTGATCTTCGATATATATTTTGGTGGAACAATATGAAGAGAGAGATTGTGAAGTTTATCTCGAGGTGTTTAACTTGTCAACGTGTAAAGGCGGAGCATCAAGTGCCTATGGGTTCATTGCAACCACTTGAGATTCTTAAATGGAAGTGGGAACACATTACCATGGATTTCGTTATGGGTCTTCCTACGGTTTCTCAAGGCATCGATGTTATTTGGGTTATTGTTGATAGATTAACCAAGTCTTCTCATTTCTTGCCGATACGGGAGACTTATTCCCTTGAACGTCTTGCTCGTATGTACGTGAATGAGATTGTGAGATTGCATGGCATGCCAGTATCCATAGTTTTGGGTCGTGACCCAAGATTAACTTCACGATTTTGGGTTAAATTGCAAAAAGCTATGGGCACGGATTTACGATTCAGTTCGGTATACCATCCTCAAACGAACGGACAATCAGAGAGCACTATTCAAACTCTAGAAGATCTATTAAGACTCTGTGTCCTAGACTTCAAAGGGAGTTGGGATAAATATTTACCTTTGGTGGAATTCTCCTACAACAACAGTTATCAGGCAAGTATAGGTGTGGCTCCATTCGAAGCATTATATGGACGTAAGTGTCGCTCTCCAGTATGTTGGGATGAGGTTGGTGAAGCAACATTGTTGGGACCAAAGTTGGTACATATGACTACAGAAAAGATCAAAATGATTCGACTACGTATACAAATGGCACAGGATTGACAAAAGAGTTATGCGGATCTTCATCGAAAAGACGTGGAATTTAGTATTGGGGATCATGTATTGTTGCTTGTTGCTCCATGGAAGGGAGTTACAAGATTTGGGAAACGAGAAAAGCTCAATCCACTATTTATTGGTCCATTTCAGATTCTTGACCGAGTAAGAAATGTAGCCTATAGACACGCGTTACCTCCAAGTATGTCTCATGTACATAATGATTTTCATATATATATGCTTCGTAAATATGTGAAAAACCTGAACCATGTTATTGAGTTAGAACCAGACAAGATAGCCAAAGACTTAACGTACGAAGAGGTGCCTGTCAAAATCTTAGATATGAAGGAGCATGTCCTACGCACAAAGGCCATACCACAAGTTAAAGTTTTTTGGAGGAATCATGCTATTGAGGAAATGACCTGGGAGTTGGAAATAGAAATGAAAGCGAGGTATCCTCACCTTTTCGAAACACCAGGTACGTACGTCAATTTTGAGGACGAAATTTCATAAGGAAGGGAGGTTGTAAAACCCCAACTTATTATAAATAAAACTTAATTTCTTCTATTTATTATTTTGAAATAGTAAGGGTTGATTTGATTAATGTGGTTAGTTATGGGTACAAATGCGTAAATATCTTAAATAAGTAAGTGGTTATAAAATATTCATTGTTGTTGGGGAATATTCGTTTGGTTGTGGAATATTCTTACTGTCGGGGAATATTCGTACGACGGCGCAACCTTGTGTGGGCCCCATAACGGAAAGCGATTGGATGAAGGAAAACGACAAATATAAGTTGTTTATAAATAACGACGTAGTTGTTACCATTAATACTGTTGGAAAACTCGGTGGTTAAAATACAGTCGCACACGGTATTGCACCAATTATTAATTCTTACGTAAGAAGGCACTACTCAAAAATTGTTACAGTAATTACTGTTCAATATTATATTTTATTTATTCAATAATTGCTACGTTGATATTTTATATTATTGTTATTTTAATAATTAACACTGCAGAGTATTTTCATTATCAGATCAATAATTCATATTATTTGAATAATATTATTAGATAACATTATTGGCAATGTCTAGAAAGTTTTGTCTAAGGAGAGATTTGGTCATCTAATTGCGCGCCAGTAAGGAGAAATCCTTATTAGAAAGCCCCCTCTTTCCTGGGAACAACCTGGTTGCCAGTATTGTGATTCTGTAATATTATTTGTGAATAATTAATTATTGATTTATATGATAAGAAAAATATTTATTTTATGTGGATATAGATGGAGAAAATTTTTAATGTGACAATTGTTGAAAATTGATATTTTATCTTTTCTGATAAAATAATTCATTTAAATATATTATTATATTTTAATAATATAATAATGGTGATATTTTTACAATGAATGTGGGATATATGAATAAATAAGGAGGAAGAGTATTTTTGTTACAAAAAAATGTTTAAAATATGTTAAACATGTTTGTGGGCCCTACTTTGTGACTGAAATTGGATTATAGCCCGTAAAATCGTCCGTTTGTGAATTTCGGTCAACTTTTGCTTGAAATTTGGAAAAACTTAAACTTACAAAGTTGTAGATAATGGAATTTTCTATGGAAAGGACATAAGATTCTAATTTTTCTGATAAAAGAGCTATTTATTATGAATTATTGAAGCTCCAAAGTTCTGAAATAATTAATTTTTAGAAGTTTTAATTGTTTTATTTAAGAAAAATATTTTTTACATTCCCACATATGATAAAAATGTGATGTATTCAGTAGGTCTAAGGTGGGCTTGAATTTGTTTAATTATATTATTATTTTATTAAATTTTCTGCTTTGGTGTTCTAAACATTTTCCTATAAATAGGGTGCTTAGGTTAGAATTGAAAATCACACCAGAAACTGAAGATTTCTCTCTCTTTCTCTCTTTATATTATCGAGCGTATTCTTGTGATTATTTTGATACTTTGAGTGTTGCTATACGGTGTAAGTTTCTTCAGCACTATATCCGGTATTCCAGCTAGAAGTACAGTCTTTTCAAGGTAAGGGATGTTATTTTTTAAAATAATATTATTTTTTCTAATATCATTATGCCGGAATATTAATATCATTATGCCGGAATATTGGTAAGATTTTTCTTGTGAAATTCTTGTCTTTTAGTGTCGGGGTTACCATTCACGTATACGGCACTATTCACGAATACGACACTATTCACAGAAAAATTAAATTTTCATTTTTTGTCCAAAATATCTATTATGGATACTAGCTTTGATTGTATCCATGTTTTGATCATTCTTGAATTTTACTTCACTATGATTATTAATGAAGTATTTTTGAACTTGGACTGTTTAAAGTACGAATCCTTAATATTTGCTCTTTTGTTTCACTAGATTTGTTTTCTTTAAAATATTTTTCATCATCCTCAGTCCTAAATGATGATATTACTGAATATCTTTGGCCTGTAGTGTAAAGATGGTTGATTTTCTTATGAATATTTTTGGCCCGTAGTGCAAGGATGTATAGGTGTTGAGATGAACATGACCAACTGATGAATATCTTTGGCCTGTAGTGCAAAGATGAATATTTGATTCAAGATGAATATTGATTGATGTTACAGGGATAAAATATTGATGATGGACTTTTAAATTCATAGATTATAGTAGATTTCATTCTCTACGTAACTCCTCTATGAATTATTATTTCCGTTGCAAATTTTGATCTGAAACTTGTTGTCTATTGTATTTTATCATATTTTTTTCCTGTTGAAGACTAACGATAATTTGTTTTATATTATCTTAGTCATAATATTCTTTATTGGGCTTGCTGAGCTCACCCTTTTCCTTTTTATTCTATTTTTCTTCTCAGGAGACGAGAATGTAGCGAGTTCTAGTCGGGGTATGGAATGATGGTTCTAGAGAGTTGTTTTAGTAGTCCTCACCATTTTTGTAAAATAATGTATCAATAATTGTAATGAGGACTATTTGGGTGTGAATATTGTCTAGATGACAATATTTGTATTTAAACTCGCAGTTTATATATGTTGTATTAATAAAGTTGTAGTTGTTTCTGTACCATATTATTGACTACTCAAAATTGGATGATGTATACCTATTTTGGGGGCGTCACAATGGCTATTGATTTTTTTCGGCCAAGGGTGCAAAGATGAATTATTTTATGGCATGATCATGACCATTGATGAAAACACGAATATACTTGGCCCGTAGTGCATGGATAATTCGTGGTCGTGAAACTAAATAATATCTTTGGACTGTAGTGCATGGATGATTTGATGATGTGGATTATTTATTAAGCTGAGTCTCAACGATAAAAGTGATGAAAAACATTTTAAATCATAGAAGATATTAGATTTTATTCTCTACTTGACTCTTCAAATGGATTGCTTGTTCCGTTGTAGTTAAACTTGATGTTTGTTATATTGTATCAGTTTAACACTGTTGAGGGCTAACGATAATTTATTCTGCATTATCTTAGTCATAATATTTCTTACTGGACTAGTTGAGCTCACCCTTTTGCTTTCATTGTTCTCTTCAGAAAATGAGAACGTAGCAGGAACTAGTCGGGGAACGGAGTGACGGTCCAGATGATAGCATTAGTAGTTCTCACTATTCTATGAAATAGTGTGAAAATAAATGTATTGAGGTCTTATTTTGAGTTTGAATACTGTCTAGAAGACAATATTTGTATTAAAACTCACAGCTCATGTTGTATATTTAAGGTTATATTTATATTCTGTACCATGTATTTGGTGACTCAGAATAGGTGATGTATACCTATTTTGGGGGCGTCACAGTTGGTATCAAAGCTTAGGGATATGATCCCTAGCTGAGATGTGAGACAAGAACTATGAGGGGAGAGACGGAGAATTTCTTCGCTAGTATGACCTACCTAAGTTTATTTGGTATTTAATTGGTCGGTCAGAGTATAGGGATAATATGTGATATGTTAATTAACTCTTGTTTTGTGGTAGTGTTTGAAAATGGCAGCTGAAAATGTTAACAATGGAGTGAATGAGACCGTTGAGACACCTTTAATAACTAACCAGGTTAATGTGATGTCAGACGAAGAAGAAATTAGAGATATCTACGTGGTGAGTGAAGAACTAATAGTTGTACACGAGCTAGTTGCAGAGGAAGCAGCTGAGAGTGAGGAAGAAGAGGAACCTGAGGAGAATTTATTAGAAGAATTTTATGATATAAATTTAGAAAACACAAAATCGTATTCATGAGTTAGAAGAGCAGGCTGAAGAACGACAGGCGGTCGTGGAGCAAAGAGATGCAATAATTCAAAATTGTGTTACCCGATGTGCCATGCTTGAACAGAAGCACTCTTTGGCAGAGTATAAGATATTAGAGCTGGAATCTGAGAATGCTATGATCAAAGTTCTGATGAAAGAAGAAACAACTGAACGAAGGAGAATAGATGATGCGTGACTAAAAGCCGCACGACGCGTTGATATTGTAGAAAAAGACGTCCGATCCAATAAAGTCAAAATAGATGAAATGGATTTCGCTTTATGGACAACAATTGGGAGAATCCAACATCGAGTTCGGAATTACCCTGTGCAAAGTGGTCAACACCAATTCAATATGGATCGGAGAGTAATGATTTGAATCATGGATCAGGAATGTGACCAAGCAATTAAGAGTGGAATGTACTCTATAGCAAAGTCAAATCCGGTAGTTTAAGTGAGAGTGTTTGTCGAGAAACCCGAACGAAGTTATTACGGGTAAGTTAATTATAAACTCTTGCGAAGTCTATACCTTATTCAATACCAGTTCTACCCACTCTTTTATTTCTCCTACTTTCGCTCACTGTTTAAATTTAACTCCGGAGAAATTAGACTTTGATTTATCTGTTAAAACTCCATTGGGAGAAACCTTTGTTACCTCCACTATTTATAAATCTTGTTTGATTCAAATCAACACTTTCACGTTACCTATCGATCTTATCTCTTTGAAAATACTTACCTTTGATGTAATTTTAGGAATTGATTGGTTAACTGCTCATCATGCTTTTCATATGGTTGTTAGCTTTCATATTCCTAACCAACCGGTTATGCAAATTCAAGCAACCAAACCACTAAAGTCAATCATTGTCATATCAAGCCATAAGTAAAGAGCCCCGATCCTTTCGTTGTTGACTTCCTTGTGTGGAATGCACCGAAGCCAGACTTTCTGTAGGAGACGTCGTGAATGACGATGGCAAGTTGATAGGTATCAATGTGACGTATTATCCAAGTCTTGGATGAGAGTCATAGTTTTGAATGATATTTCTATTGTTAATAAATTTCCTGACGTATTCTCTGAAGACTTCTTAGCCTAACCCTAGAGTGTGAAATTGAATTTTTTATTGACCCTGGCACAAAACCCATTTCTAAAACCCTTAAATATTTCTTCACCTAGAACGAACGTATTATGCGCCAAAGTCGTTGGCTCAAGCTATTGAAGATTACGACCATACCATTCAATATCATCGTGGAAGAGCGAACGTGGTAGCTGACGCATTGAGTAGAAGATCGTATGTGGTTACGAGTGTGACGTTGTTAACACAAAAACTCATTTCGTATAACTTACAAATGATGAAGATAGAGTTAAAGACTCTAGGGACCCACGTGGTGATATCAACTATACGAGTAGAATTAACTTTAATCGATAAAGTTAAAGGCCACTCAAGCTACACACCTGGAGCTGATGAATATGAAGAAGAAGGTTCAAGAAGGCGTTATCACAACACTCGATTTAATTGGCTCATTTGAAATCCTCGATCGAGTAGGAACTGTGGCCTATAGACTCGTTTTACCGCCAAGTATGTTGCGTGTTCATAACGTTTTTCACGTATCAGTGTTACGTAAATATGTGGATGACCTGAACCACATTATTGAATTAGAACTAGATGAGATAGCAGAAGATTTAACTTATGAAGAGATATGTGTTAAAATCTTGGATAAAAAGGATTGTATTCAACACTCAAAAGTTATACATCAAGAGTTAGAATCTGACGAAGTGTCCTCATTTGTTCGGCATACCAGGTACGTACGTAAATTTTGAGGGCGAAATTTCATAAGGAGGGGAGATTGTAAAATCCTAAATTTTACGAATAAAGATTTAATTTTCTCGAAATATTTTTTTCAAAATTATGGTGTGGATTTGAGATAAAGTTATAGTTGTGGGTAATATTTAGAAATTTTGGAAAGTATGCAAGTTGTTATATAATATTTGATTGGTCGGGGAATATTCATTTTAACAGGAAATATTCGTACAACGACACAATCATTGGTGGACCCCATAACGGGATTATTGTCGGAATGAGAAAACGACAAAAATATTTTTTTTATGAAAATAACGGCTGAAGTTTTACCGTTAAAACTGTTGAGCTACCAAGTAGTAAAAGTACAGTAATACGCGTGGTTGCATAGTAGCACACGGTATTGATTATTGATATTTATGTGAGAAGTCACTCAGTTTTGTTCAATTATTGCTACAGTAATTGCTGCATAGTATCTCACGTTATTTGATTCAATTATTGTCAATATTTTATATATTATTAAATCAATAATTGAGACGACAAAGTTATTAATATTATTATTTACAATATTAACGATATCTAGAAATTCTGTCAAAGAGAGGTTTGGTCACCTAATTGTGCGCCAATAGAGAGAAATCTTTATTGGAAAGCCCTTTCTTTCTTGGGAACGACCTGGTCGATTAATAGTGTGAATTATAATAATGATGATGAATTTTTTTTTATTATTATAAATGAAATAAAACAAAAAACTTTTTATATAAACAGAATACTTTTTATAAAATTTTATTTTATTTGATTATAAATAGAATAAAATATATTTTATTATGCATAGTATTTGTATAGTGTTTGCATAGTATTTGTATAGTAAAATCTTTTTATATAAAATAGAATTCTTTTATAAAGTTAATTATTTTATTAGATTATAAATAGAATATATTATATTTGTTTATGTATAGTGTCTGCATAGTGTTTGCATAGTAAAATCTTTTTATATAAAACAGAATACTTTTATAAAGTTATTTATTTTATTAGATTTTAAATAAAATATATAAATATATATATATATATATATATATATATATATATATATTATAAATAGAATATATTATATTTTATTGCATAGTATCTTTTTCATTCTCTTATAAATAGGATGCTTAGTTAGAATTGAAAACACACCAGAAATTCAGAGAATTCTTCTTCTATAATTTTGAGCGTATTTCTTTAGAATTTTAAGAAGTTTTGAGCGTAGAAAATAGTACAAGTTTTCTTCAAGAATATCCTCGCCCTACCAGTCGGAATACTCTTCTTTTTAAGGTAATGGGTATTATTCTTTCGTATTCATGAGAAGAGTTATTTTCTTTCAATACTTGTAAGGGGTATTATTCTTTCGTATGCATGAAGAGAATTATTTTCTTTCAATACTTGTAAGGGGTATTATTCTTTCGTAATCATGAAAAGAGTTATTTTCTTTCAATACTCGTAAGGGTTGTTATTCCATTCTTTATTATTATGTTGAAATAATCTGTCTATGCGAAGTTCCGCATACATGGTGAAATTCTTCTATTATTCCATTCTTTATTATTCTGTTGGAATAACCTGTCTGTGCTGTCTATCGCATGTCTGGTGAATTTTGTTGTTATTCCATTCTTTATTATCATGTTGGAACATCCTGTTTGTGCGGATTACGCATGACCTGGTTCTATTCTTTATTATTCTGTTGGAATATCATGTCGGTGCAGATTACGCATGACCTGGTTCCATTCTTTATTATTCTGTTGGAAATAACCTGTCTATGCGGTCTATCGCATGCATGGTGAATTCTTCTGTTATTTCATTCTTTATTATTCTGTTGGAATAACTTGTCTATGTGGATTACCACATGCATGGTGAGTGATCCTTTGTATTCATTCCTTATTAAATTGTGAAAATGATCTGTCTACGTGGATTACCGCATGGCGGGCGTAAATCTATTTGCAATTTCATATATTCTATTATACTCAGTCGGTTAAAGTTTTGGCTTCTATACTCCATGAAATTAGTAGAATATCCTGGATATTTACGCTTCATCTAGTATCTTTTCATGAAAATATTCTTCTAATCATTCCTGAATTTTACTCCACAAAGCAGTATCTTGTTGACAATTTGGACGTTATTGAGTTCAGAATAAATTAACTTATAAATCATTAAAATTTATGCTTGAACTTGTTTTATTTAATTGTCATCATCCTCATGCTTATATTATGTTGAAAGTCATCTGTGACCTTTAGTGCATAGATGGACTTGGTATGATTATGACCAGGAATTATTCGGTATAATCATAACCGTAATGTTATAAATGATGTGGAAAAAGTCATCATTGGCCCGTAGTGCATTGATGGACAGTTTTTGGTATGATTATGGCTATGGATTCTATTAGGCCAAGTGTGCAAAGATGAATTATTTTATGGCATGATCATGATCATTGATGAAAACACGAATATCCTTGGCTCGTAGTGCATGGATAATTCGTGGTCGTGATACTAAATAATATCCTTGGCCTGTAGTGCATGGATGATTTGATGATGTAGATTATTTATTAAGCTGAGTCTCAGCGATAAAAGTGATGAAAAATCTTTTAAATCATAGAAGATAGTAGATTTTATTCTCTACTTGACTCTTATAATGAATTGCTTGTTCCGCTGCAGTTAAACTTGATGTTTGTTATATTGTATCAGTTTAACACTGTTGAAGGCTAACGATAATTTATTATGCATTATCTTAGTCATAATATTTCTTACTGGACTAGTTGAGATCACCCTTTTGCTTTCATTGTTCTCTTCAAGAAATGAGAACGTAGCAGGGACTAGTCGAGGAACGGAGTGACGGTCCAGATGATAGCATTAGTAGTCCTCACTATTTTATGAAATAGTGTGAAAATAAATGTATTGAGGACTTATTTTAAATTTGAATACTGTCTAGAAGACAATATTTGTATTAAAACTCACAGCTCATGTTGTATATTTGAGGTTGTATTTGTATTTTGTACCATGTATTTGATGACTCGTAATAGGTGATGTATACCTATTTTGGGGCGTCACAATATCTCCCCCCTTACTATATCAAAAAATAAAAGCCCCGTAAGTGTATCCATTTGGTTTTAATCCCCTCTCCACCATTTGAACTAAATAAGTCCTGGCTTCCTCCATCCTTTTTGCTTTGCAGAGTCCAATTATAAGAGATTTATAGCAAAAGACATCAGGTAAAATGTCTCTTTCTTGCAATCCGTTAAAACTCTTTATTGCCTCTTCAAATTGACCTTCCCGGAGGTAACCTCTTAAAAGAGTTGTGTAAATAATAGTATTTGGTTTCAAACCTCCTGAAATCATATTCTCTAATACATAATTAGCCCCTTTCAGATCTCCAGACTGACAGAGCCCATTGATTATCACACCAAAAGTGTATACTGAAGGTGCCAGATTTCTTTCCTTCATCTCAACCAGCAGCTCTCTCGCATATACCCCTCAATTAAGGAATTATAAATCTTTGTATCGGGTCTTGAACCCAACGCAATCATCTGACTCAATAGCTTCATCAACAAACCCAGCTTTGCACAACCCACCAATAACCACATTGTATGTGAAAAAGTAGGAGAAATCGCAGGAAATCGCATCGTAAAATCAAAAAATACAGTTGTAATTGGGAAAATAATAGGGGGTTAACCGATTCGAAGTCGAGATTCCTCTGCTTCGACCTCTCCGCTGCAATTTTTGAGCTAGATTGGAGACTGTTTTGGAGATAAGGGATGAGATGATGCTCGTTTTTTAGAGAGAAATGGACGGGGCTGAAAACATGTGAGGAGGGAAACGAAATAATGATATATATCGAGGCACCATAGAATAAGGTCGGAGAAGCGATGGAATTTCTAGAATTTCGACCCTCGTGCGATTTTTGATTTGGGAGGAGCACAACGTGATTTGGGAGAGAAGTTGAAGGAGTAGAAGTAATCGGATATTTTATTTTTTTTTTAAACAAGTTACCCAAAACGACGTCGTTTTGGGTTGACTGTGTAAAAAAAATTAAACAGTTGTGCATACTCATTTTTCCATATATATATATATATATATATATATTGGTATCCATCCACAGTAACCGGTTGATGGGAACAACCCCTTTTGATCCAGTTATAAAAAAAAATTGTCTAAGGCCGGTACAGTAGCGGCTGGGCCAAAAGGATTGCTCCCCAACAACCGATTGATGTGGATAGAATCCTTATATATATATATATATATATATATATATATATATATATATATATATATATTCCTTATTATTGTGCGGGATTGGAGGGGGTCTTTCAGGTAATTGGTTGCCATTCAATTTTTTATGATTATGTTGGGTATATACACTGTTTGTGTGTTATACAAGTCTCCTAATCAAACAGTACAAATATAAATACATGTACATATATATACATAAAGAGAGTGATATATCACAAATACTTTCTATACTACCATTCGAAAAATACATCTATGATATTCTATAGAAAAAACGAACGGTACAGATTAAAAAAACATGTTATTCGTTACAGAATCTAGGACCAAGTTATTTATTTGACTAATAATTATCTACCAATATACTTTTTCAAGAATGAGATCCTTTTTCTTTTTCTAGATAAACACTAAATATGCTTTTTCAAGAATGAGAATCCCCTTACCCCATCCCCCATCCCCCATCCCCCATCCCCACCCCCATCCCCCATCCCCCATCCCCCATCCCCCATCCATCTCTTGACATCTATAAAAAAAACAAGAACAAAACAAACTAAATATATACAAGAAGAAAATGAAAACAACTTTTGAGGTCTCCTCCATTTTGTTTTCCTCCTCCCTCTCTTTTCTCCTCATATTTTACGTAACGGCGCAAACTCTGATCCAAAACACTTGCATAACAGGGTCAAAACAGGATCCAAACATACCCTATGGCTTCTGCATAACTTCACTACAAGCAGCACCAGCCAGCCGGTGTGCTAGCCTCAAGGGTCTCGGAATGATCTCCATTAGGCTAACTGGGTACAACTTGACAGACACCAGGTGCTACATCAAGCAGCTGCTCAAGGACAAGAGATTTGATGCATACGTAAGTGCGTGTTTGGAAGATTGTTTACAACTTTATACGGATGCAATTCCTTCAATCAAAGAAGCCATGAAATATTACAATGAGAAGCAATTTCTTGATGTTAATACACTAGTTTCCGCGGTTATGGATGCTGCAACTACTTGTGAGGACGGATTTAAGGAACGACAAGGGCTAGTTTCGCCATTGACAAAGAGAAATGACGGGACGTTTATGTTGTCTGCAATGGTTCTTTTCATTATGAATGTTCTTCAGGCTGGCTAGCTCAAACTCATGATCATATCTGTTCATTATTGTGGAAGGAATTATCATAATTTGGCTTAACCCCTTCTTCTTCTTCTTCTTCTTTTTATATTTTGTTATAACCACTTGTGCATGCTATATATTCAAGATTTTGGAGTTTGGTTAGAGGTAACTTTGATGGAAGGGTGACTTCTAATTGATCTTATTTTGTCTTTAGACTTGATCAGGGGTAAACAAACTGTGAGCTTACAAGGGAAATATACAAGCAAAGTTGGGACTTGAATGGAATTTTGGCAAGTAATAACTTTGTTTGAGAGTTTTAAGGAACAGAAGACACAGAGATTTACCCTTTTCCTAATGTTTGGGAGTTTTATGGAGATGAGAGATTTGTACTCTCTCCCATTTGTTTGGGGAATGAGAACAAGAGATTTGAAAACTATTTGATCTCAGCATTCTTCTTAACAGCTACCACATGATCAGTTGACTTGTAATTAAAGGTTTTGATTTGGATCTCTTGTAGACTGGAATCTCAAGATTGAACTCCTCTTCCAGTGCCATGACAATCTCCGATTCAAATGCTGCAATACATGGTTGTACTATGCGCATTGAAAATTGTACTATGTGCACTGAATGATACTTCCCTAGTGTTGGAAAAAGTCGTGCTCAAAATGGGAAGACATATAAAGTAATAGATATAAATAAATTTAGGGTTTAGATTAAAACTATATCAAAGGGTAGTATTAAACATGTATGAAAGGTTAGAATTTTACGGTTTATAGTTTACCGTTTACTCTTAGTGTTCCAAAGATATTATTTTTATTGTGATAATATCAGTATTTGTCTTATTTTTTATTTCGTCCTGTTATGTATTGTGATAAATTTTGATCGAATTACAATTACAAAATTTTACAAAAAATTGACCTAAAGATTCGCGACCAATAAAATCTCCTTAAAATGTTTCAATTGGTACTATCCATCTAGAAATTTTCACACAACAATATTTAAAAAAAAAATTCAAATGATTTGTTTCTCGAGTGTCAAGTGTAATTTTTATCTTAGAAAAAGTCTAGGGCGACCGAGATTGGGCGACAGTGGTAGCGACCGGGCTATTTTTTTATTTTTTTTAATGTCTCCCAAATAATTTATAAATTTATTGGAACTGGAATTTTTACAGAATAAAGGAATTTGGATGTCATTTGGATACATGTAAAAAATATGTATGTGCAGTCTGTACAGGCATATTTTTTACATGTATCCAAATGACATCCAAATTATTTTATTCTGTAAAAATTTCGGTTCCAATAAATCTTATAAATTACTTGGGAGACATTTAAAAAAAAATTAGCCCGGTCGCTACCGCTGTCGCCCAACCCCGGTCGCCCTAGAAGAACTGTTTATCTTAAGTATGTTTAAAGTAAAATCAATCTTTGTTTGGTGGATAAATGATTGTAAAGAAATTAAAGTCGAATAGAATTTAGAAACGCCAACTTACTAAATCATATTCTGCATGCACAATATTAAAGAAGCCAAATATTTTTCGAAAATAAAATAAAATAAATTAAAAAAGGCCAAATATTACATTGATGTGACATTTATTATGTTTGGTTTAATCTTTGTACAAAATTTTATAAAAAGTCGACCTAAAGATTCACAACAAAGAAAATTCTCCTTTCTAAGGTGCTGTTTGTTTACATCTGATTGTCTCTTAATGGACTGCCTCTTATTCGTTAAGAGGCATGATGCTGTTTGTTTTGTTTTTTGTTACCTTTGAATGCCTCTTAATCGTTAAGACAGAAAATGAAATCTTAATAATTAAGAGGTACCTCTTAATGATTTTTTTTTGCTAATTTTTTTTATATAAATATATTAAACAATATTATGCACTCATTTTTATTAAATTGAATATTTAAAATTATTAAATAAAATTTTATCCTTTAAAATGGTAAAATAGTGTCATTAAGAGACAACTTACTTTTTAGTTATCAAACAATTTTTTAGATTCAGACCTCATAACCATTCAGATGATCTAATTTATTAAGACATCATAATCATTCAGATCTTAATTCCCAAATTTATCAAACACAACTTAACTGTCCTTAAAATGTTTCAATTGGTACTATCCATCTAGAAATTTTCACACAACAATTTTTTAATTTTTTTTTTTCAAATGATTTGTTTCTGGGGGTGTCAAGTGTAATTTTATCTTAAGTATGTTTAAAGTAAAATCAATCTTTGTTTGGTGGATAAATGATTGTAAAGAAATTAAAGAAATTCTATTGCATTATGTAAATTACTACATTACATCAAATTTAGAAAATGATATTTTTACGTGTGTTTTTGATATTTCTATCGCATGAGAAAAAAGTGAGTCTCACCTTCATGTGAAAGAGACTGTGTAGAAATTAAATATCAAAAACTATGTGAAAATAGTAGTCCCCCAAATTTAACCTCACCTTAAGTTTTAAGAAGCACATGTGTCTATGTCAAATATATTTATATATATAGATATATCTATCTAATAAAATACAAATGATTTTGAATTTCCCGCTCACTCAATAAATCATCTGGGCCGTCCAAAGTTTAAGATAAATCACACCGTCCATACATCTATCTATCTAATAATGATTTTGAATTTTTCGCTCACTTAATAAATTATCTGGGTCGTTCTAAGTTTGAGATAAATCTCACTGCCCATACAGTGCCGGAGGCACGGGACCCAGCTAGTATATAGAGAGAGAGAGAGATTGGTATATGATGATTATTTGTTAGGATTTCCATATTATTGTGCGGAATTAGAGGGTCTTTTAGGCAATCGTTTCATACAATTTGTTATGATTCTGTGTATATACACTGTTTGTGTTATGCATCTCTAAATCTCATAATAAAATAACAAAAATATAATTAAATACACATTTATTTATATATATAATACATACATACATATCTATAATACCATTTAGTTAAACACGTCTCTTACTGTTAAAAATATCTCTTACTGTTCATAGGGGAGACGTGCAAGATAAACACTAATATACTTTTTCAAGAAAAAGAATCCCCTCCCCATCCTTTTTCTTTGATTTATATAAACATTAAAATGCACATAATAAATCAAATAAAACTCTTATTTTTAAGACTAACACGAGTTTTGAACAGAAAAGAAAAGAATAGAAAACTTAAATTAGAACAGAAAAAAAAGGAATAGAAAACTTGAAGTTTTCCTTTGTATTGTTTCTGAGTTTTTAATAGAAAAGAATAGAAAATTTAAAATTGAGGACATGAGTTGTAATTTAAAATTTATTATATTAAAAGTTGAGGATAATATGGGAATTATAAAAATATTACTTATTCCAATTTCTTTTCCGTCCAAATCAGACCAATTTTGGACGGAAAACTTTGGCAGAAAAGTGGCCAAATTTTCTATCCATTTCTTTTCTTTTCCGTTTATTAAAAAACTCAGAAACATAAGAATCGAAAAGAAAACTTAAATTTTCCGTTCATTTTTTTTTCTTTTCTTTCTGTCTATTTTAAAACTCAGAAACAGAGCGTAAGAGACCAATATATGTACCTAGAAAAGGCTAAAATATAGTACATATTTGTAACAAAAACATGGATGGAGATCAATAAAGAGTCATATATATCCCCAAACACTGCCCATTATTTATTTTTTTATCAAGAAAAATTCTTCCAACGTTCTACTACAAGCCATCCATCTCTCTACATCTATAAAAAAAACAAGAACAAAACAAACTAAATACAAGAAGAAAATGAAAACAACTTTTGAGGTCTCCTCCATTTTGTTTTCCTCTTTCCTCCTCCTCCTCTTCCTCCTCCTCCTCCTCATATTTTCCATCCCTTGCGCAACGGCGCAAACTCTGATCCAAAACACTTGCAAAACAGGGTCAAAACAAGATCCAAACATACCCTATGGCTTCTGCACAACTTCCCTACAAGCAGCACCAGCCAGCCGGTGTGCTAGCCTCAAAGGCCTCGGAATGATCTCCATTAGGCTAACTAGGTACAACTTGACAGACACCAGGTGCTACATCAAACAGCTGCTCAAGGGCAAGAGCTTTGATGTGTACGTAAGGGCGTGTTTGGAAGATTGTTTACAACTTTATACTGATGCAATTCCTTCAATCAAAGAAGCCATGAAATATTACAATGAGAAGCAATTTCTTGATGTTAATACACTAGTTACGGCGGTTATGGATGCTGCGACTACTTGTGAGGACGGATTTAAGGAACGACAAGGGGTAGTTTCGCCGTTGACAAAGAGAAATGACGCCACGTTTAAGTTGTCTGCAATGGTTCTTTTCATTATGAATGTTCTTCAAACTGGCTCAAACTGACCATATCTGTTCATTATTGTGGAATTAATTATCATAATTTGGTTTTTTTTTTAAAGTTGTTATGACCACTTTTTTATATTTTTGTGCATGATATATTATTCAGTTTGTTTGTCTATATGTTGCATATTATTGGGATAATCCAAGATTTTGGAGTTTAGTTAGAGGTAACTTTGATGGAAGGGTGACTTGTAATTGATCTTATTATGTCTTTAAGACTCAAGGGGTAAACAAATTGTGAGGTTTCTAGGGAAATATACAAAGCAAAGTTGGGACTTTGATGGAATTTTGGTAAGTAATATAACTTTAGTTGAGAGTTTTAAGGAACTGAGAGAACAGAAGACAGAGAGATTTACCCTTTTCCCCTTTGTTTGGGAAATGAGAACAAGAGATTTGAAAACTATCTGAGGATTCTTCTTAACAGATAGCACATGAGTTGACTTGTTAAAAGGCTTTGGTTTGGATGTGTTATAGACCGGAAACTTGGCTCACTAAAAATGATATATATATGGGCATTTTGGGCTATATGTATATACACAACTGTGTATTACACAGTAAAATTTTGGCGACAGATTTTTTGGGCTATAGCGACGGTAAACTGTCGTCATATCCCAGAATAGCTATGACGACAGGTGAAATCGTCGCTATAGACCAAAAAACCGTCGTAATAACCTACTGTGCAATACACCGTTGTGTACATACATTTTTTCCTATATATATATATATAAAACCGATCAGGTGAGGGCTCCCTTACTTTGTTAAAATGCGGACTCTTTTTTTTATTTTTTATTTTGCTTTTTTTTAAAACAACTAAATTTTTTTTAATATTTTATGGAACTGGAATTTTTTCATAATACAATGTTTTGGGCGTGATTTGATACATATACCAAAAAATATATGTACACTGCACAGACTGTACAAACCTATTTTGTTATACGTATCCAAATCACATCCAAAACACTGTATTATGAAAAAAAATTCAGTTCCATAAAATATTAAACCTTTTTTTTAGTTGTTTTAAAAAAAACCAAAAAAAAAGTCGGTTCTGTATATATAGTCCCTTCTCCAACGAACTAGAAGGAGCGAATTAAGAACAAATCGGAGACTGTTTTTTTCGTCGCTATATCATAGAAAGTTTTTTATATAGCGACAAAAAAAATCGTCGCTATAGCCGGTTTGCCTCATGAGGACATATCAGTCTCTCTCTATATATATATACTAGCTGGGTCCCGTGCCTCCGGCACTGTATAGACAATATGATTTATCTCAAATTTTGAACGACCAAAATAATTTATTGAGTGAGCGAGAAATTTAAAGTCATTTGTATTTTATTAAATTATTATTAGATTATTAGATAGATAGATGTATTTTATTAGATAGATGTATGAACGGTGGGATTTATCCCAAATTTTGGACGGCCCAAATGATTTATTGAGTGAGCGGGAAATTCAAAATCATTTGTATTTTATTAGATAGATATAATCAAACACATTCTTACTTAAAATCTCACTTCTCAAAAATCTTCTATTCATTTCTGTAAGTTGAATCTTTTTAATTAATTTTCAGGAAGTAAGACGTATACATCTCAATTCCATTAGTCTTTTAATTTCACTTTCCTTAAAGGTCACAATCTTTAAACTTTATTTTCCAGGAATCTAATACTTACATCGCAATTTTCAAAATCTTAAAAAAAAATATCAGAAATAATATTGTTATTCCTTAGAATCATACTATATATTGTGAAAGGTGAAAGATTTCTACCGATACCAAATTACGATTGCGACATGGGATTGAATTATAAAAATATTATCAATTAGATTTATCCATATATAGCTTTCAATAATAAAAAAAGTCAACATTTTAAGTCAGCAATATATATCATTATCCTATTCCTTAAAAGAACAAAGAATGAAAGCAGATTCTCTGTCCCAAAATTTTCTGTCCCCCACTTAAATTTTGATACATATCCTTTTATTTAATTTTAGAATTAATTAGTGTTAAGTAAGAGACTAGGTGTTAAAATTTAAGTGGAGGGACACAAAAGGACAGGAAATTGAGGATAAAAGATCTGCTCTCGCAAAGAATACCCTTCTTTTTTACAACCTTGTGGACAGGGCTGAGCCTAGTGCTTCTATAACTAAAGCACCTGAACACCACAGAGATGTACAAAAATCAACAAGAAAAAATATAAACATAAAAGTATGTTTATTCAATAACAAATCAACTGCCATAGAATAATGTTGATCCATTGAGTACATAAATATTTAAACGTTTCAAAATGCAACCAAGTGATGAAGCAAATGCTGAAAAACTACTACTAATCATATCCTCAAACATTGATTATTTCCAATCCCTTTAGTGGATTAATTTTCTAACAACCATCAACCAGTCGAACAAAAACAGTGCAGAACATGCTATCGTGTCCATAAAAAACCCAAAGAAAATAATAAAGGATCGAGCCTTTAACGCGAGAAACTTGCAGATTTTAACTAGACATTGGATGGTTATAGATATACTCAATAGCAAGACCGCAAGAGTCGATCTTATCGGCTTCCTTGTCTGGAATCTCCAGCTTGAACTCCTCTTCCAGTGCCATGACAATCTCAACAGTGTCTAAGCTATCCAAGCCCAGATCCTTCTGAAAATGGACATCAGGAGTCACCTGCAAATAATTGCTGAAGGAGCTGTGAGCCTAATAATATATATTTGCTGATATTAGATAGTTTGATATGGATAATTATAAACATGGCCTCTAAATATATTGAGATGCAAGTTTGACAATAGCAGCACAGAGAAAGACCAGACTTTTGAAATGTTGAGCTCAAAAAATAGAGAATTCTTATAAGCAAGCTCTGGAAGCATGGTAATAATACTATTTCTCTACAGTCCATGAGAGCCTTTCCGGAATTAATTGTTCTCTGACTATGAGAACCTTGGACTTAATTAAATGTAACAAATATAGCCTAATAGATATAAATAAGTGGAGGGTTTAGATTAGAAATAGATGAAAGGCTAGATTAGACAAGTATGGATGGCTAGGATTTTAGAAAATAGATTGTAATGTCTTTAAGAGGCAACTCTTTGTACTGAAACAATATTGAATATCAAAACCATTTTTTTTAGTTTATTATAAATTACTAAAACTACTATGTAGCAGTTTTTATAGTCCTGCTAGACTCCAGAAAATTAGAGAGGGAGAAGGGAAGAATTTAGAGAAAATGAAAAAAATTGGTTTTGATATTCGATATTGTTTCAGTATAAGGAGCTTCCTTATAAAGACCTTACAATTCATTTTCTAAAATCCTAGTCATCCATACTTCTCTAATCCTAGCCTTCCATCTACTTATAATCTTACCCCTCCATTTATTTATATCTATTAAGCTATATATTTGTTACATTAATTCACTAATGAGTTGAATCAATCAAAAAGCTTAATGATGGAACTAGACAAGGTATATAAGCAACTACCTACGCACGACAAAAAATGTCACGGCCAAGTTTATTTTTGTGGAGGTAATGATTGCAAAATTAACTCAAAATGCTTTATATTTAGGTGAAAATATAAAAAATCTGAGTTACTTTCGCGATCATTTTCACCACAAAACTAAATCTCAGCTGCGCCATTCTATGAGTGACCGAAGGAGTATGTCATTGATATATTTATACATCCTATTTTTAGTTGTATTTTTTTCCAGAAATAGTTATATTTAGTCCAAAATACTTTTCCAAACAGAAGACGATCACTTTGGGAAAAAAAATGCAACGTTTTGAGTTACTTTAGTGACCATAGTCACTACAAAGTATATCTTCGCTATGACATTCTTTACAGGCTGGGCTGTATGTCGGTGAACCACTAAGATCACACTCCTTTTGTCCCAGACATGGATTTTAAGACCTGTTGAATACATTTCCTTATAGGTATGTTTGAACACACTATATAAGAAGAAATCAACTCCGTGAATGTAAATACCAGTAAAAGATGAAGTTTACAAGCATAATAATCCAGGGGTCCTAACTTTTTAAAATACCGAGATGACAACTGGCAAAACAAGGAAATTCATCAAGACACTAGTACTGCCAAAATGTCATCTAAGAATAATCCGCACAGCGGTGAAATAGTAGGAAATCATAGTGACGTCAGCTTACGCATTAGCAACACACTGACAAAAATCAGCGTCAATATCGTGGGTTATTTAAGAGTTACCTCAAGTTGAGTCGGTCTAGGATTGATCTTCCCTTTGTTGACTAGGAATCTAGGATTTGTCACTCTTGTTGAGTCAAACTAGGATTGTACATCCCCTTTATTTTAGTATAATTATGATTGTTTATCTAAACCATAATCCTATTTGAATTAGGGTTTGTGACCATTCTATTGACTAGTGTATCATTACAGGTTTTGACTAAATAAATATTTACTTTGGAACCCTTCTTGATTAGGACAAGTTACGCATTCTACTGACGGTTATTTGTACCTACATCAGTTGCACCTACTCCTTATAAATTTTTAAGTTTGTAAAAGAGCTAGAAAATTGTATTTCACACCTTATGTGGATTGTGGAGTACTCCCCTTGGAGTTTGATTTTCGTTATTATGCGCAGTTATCATCATTTTACTTATTAATCAGTTTTTCTGTACAGCCATGTCGCAGACCTACCATCATAATGGCTAAAGATTCTACTAACTTCCTAAGCACATATGACAATCTTGTCCTGTGTGTTATTAGTGCATAAGCTAATATCAATATGGTGCTCCTTCACTTTAACAAGCTACTTGCCTCCGTGTGTGATTTCTTTGATGATGTCTTTGGTGTATTGATGAATTACCTTCTTTACGTGTTTCCCGTTGTCATCTTAGTAATCTAAAGGGTCCGGACCCTTTGATTCATGTGTTTGTATCCTACCCATCGATCTAATTTGATCTTTGGTCGTCGTCACCAGCAAACTCTAAAACATAGTCAGGCAGCACCAGCCTGGAATATTAAGTAGAAGTGTAGAACACAATAAAAAGTTGTCTCCCGTTGCTTTAAAGATGATGTTCAAGGAGTTTCTCTAACCTAACTTGCATGGACTCGGGTGAGTGTCTGGTCCGACATGGGTACTTCTTAATATAGCAAAGTTTACACTAAAATTATGTGTCCAACACCCATACCCTTGTCCGAGTGTCAAGTGTATCGGACATGGATACTTCAAGGCAAAGGGAAGAGTTCATAGTCTCTAACTTGATTAATTGTTCCTTTATTTTTTTCCCTGTTTAACTAGTTTATCTAAAGCATTTCAACAAATTCATAAATCTGCCTACACTCGTCATATATTTCTCAGAAACTCCCTAATCATCAGGCATGTATTCCATCTTCCACTGCAAAATTTCAAAAAACTGCCATTGGCCCAGCTGCACCAGGGAAAAGAACAGAAGATGGCTTGATTCTTTTAGTGAAAACGTGAGCCCAGGTCTAGGTATGTGATAAAGGTAGTGCTAGTCCAGTAAAAGCAATAACTGAAAGTTACCGTAGTATGCGTTTCGCAGCTTTCCAATGTAGTGAAGTGGGAGTGTGCATGAATTGAGCCACTTTGTTAACAGAATACGTGATGTCAGGTCTCGTGAATGTCAGATATTGTAATGCCCCAACAATGCTACGATAAAGTGTTGTATCCAGTAATGGATCCCCGTCCTTGCAAGATAAAACAAGTGTGGTAGCCATTGGAGATGCTACTGATTTGGTTTGGGTAAGTAACAATCCATTACATACCTATGTAACTTCAACACCACGAAAATAATGTAATGGGCCAAGATCTTTCAGACTAAACATGGAATTTAAGTCATAAATAATGTTATTAACAGAAGCTGTAGAATTCCCAGTAATTATGATATCGTCAATGTAGACTAATAATATGATGATTGAATTCGAGCAAATCCGAATAAATAATGATGGTTCTGCAGTAGAAGAGAGAAAATCCATAGCTATTAGCGCTGAGTGTAACTCATAGAACCATGCCCGAGGTGATTGCTTAAGACCGTAAAGTGCCTTGTGTAGCTTAGACACATAATGTGGGCGTTCGGGTCAATAAAACCTTGTGGGTGTACCATGTATCCCATTTAAGAAGGCATTATTGACATCTAGCTGCCGAAGAGACCAAGAATAAGAAACAACAAGAGCTAAGACAGTTCGAATTGTGGTGGCTTTGACTACAGGACTAAAGGTTTATCCATAGTCGATACCCGGTTGTTGATGATACCCCTTCGCAACCAAACGTGCTTTAAAACGATCTAAAGAACCATCTTCTTTCTGTTTCACTCGGTATATCCATTTGCAACCGATAACATTTTGATTTTGTGAAGGTGGGACTAGAGACCAAGTTCCCTTTTGAAGAAGAGCATTGTACTCATCAGACATAGCATTACGTCAATTTGGAGACATTTTGGCTTAAGAATAACAAGTGGGTTCGATGGGCAGTGAGGACACTTCTGTGTAAAATGTTTTGTTGTTTAGTTTTTGAACGAATTTGCATGGGATGTACATTAAGAGGCTGAGATGTGATGGACAGATGTGAGGAGCTATTAGAAGTTGGAGGAGAATTTGTAAAAGGCATTTTTATTAATGAAGGAAGGTCATTAGTTTTTTGCAGAAAAGATGAATTATTATGAGAAGTTGATGGAGGATATTGAATGGAATCATCAGATGGAATGAGTAAGGACTTGGAAGGAGTGGGCATTGAATGGGTGGTATATGGAAATATAGATGGTGGAGGAGTTATGCATGGCACGAACACATTTGATGAATGTACAACGGATGATTGTAAGGTGGCAAAAGGAAACAGTAACTCATCAAATTGAACATGGTGAGCAATGATTTTTCCGATGGAGGGATTATAACGCCGGTATCATTTTTGATTTTCTTGATACCCAAGGAAAACACATTGAGATGATCGGAACATAAGTTTGAGAGAGTTATATGGTCGTAAGTACGGATAACAAGCACAACCAAAAACTTTAAGAAGAGATTAATTTGTTTTTCTGTTAAAAAGAATTTCCCACATAGACTTATTTTTTAATACTGGAGTGGGAAACTTGTTAATTAAAAAAACTGCAATGGTGAATGCCTCATCCTAGAATTTTTGAGGCATTGAAGCATTAGCTAGAAGTGTAAGACCAGTCTCAATTATGTGACAGAGTTTACGTTCCGCCGAACCATTTTGTTCCGATGTGTGTGGACAAGAAACACGATGATAAATTCCTAGTTTTGAAAGAAGGCAAAGAAATGAACGATATTCTCCTCCCCAGTCAGTTTGGAGGTATTTTATTTTTTTATTAAAAAGACGTTCAACACGAGCTTGAAAAATTTGTAGTACATCCAATTTAGAACTAAACATAAAAATCCATGTGTACTTTGAATAGTCATCAACAAATGAGACATAATATTTATAACCATTATTTGATAAAATTGGGGAACAACCCCATACATCGGAATGTATTAATTCAAGAGGAAATCTAGTCCTATAACGAGTAGATGGAAGATGAAGCCGATGACTTTTGTCAAGTTGACAAGTTGAACAAAGTGAGACTTTAAGGCACGTGTGGGGAGTGAATGGGAAAAACCACCTTGTTTAGAACATTTGAAGATGGGTGTCCAAGTCGTGCATGCCAAATGTCAAGAGAGACTCGCTCGCCAAGGAATACTTGGTTGTTCTTATGTGTAACAGAGTTGGGAAGAGCTTTATTGTAAGGGAAGGCGTAGAGCCCGTTAGTGAGTCTCCCGCAGAGTAGGACCTTTCCCTAGCAGCGATCCTTAACAAGACAAACAAGAGAGTGAAATTCAACAGAGACATTATTATCAAAACATAATTTAGAGACTAATTAATTTTTTGAGATGGAAGGAACATGGAGAATATTTCGCAGAAATAACGGATGAGTATTAGTTTTAAGATGAGAGGAACCGGTATGCAAGATGTTCAAACCTTGACCGTTACCCATGCGAACTTGATCATTGCCATAGTATCTCTGAGTGAATGGACAGATTCTCCAATTCATTTGTAACATGAGTGGTTGCACTAGAGTCTGGGTACCAATCGTAGGTAGATAAGGAATTTGTTAACATTGCAAGATGGGATGCTTCACTTGTGTAGTTATGGTCAAACCGTGAAAAACATTTTAGGGCACTGTGAACATTTTTTCCACAAATATGACATTGAATCTGAGCCGAACCAAAACGAGGACTTAAGTTGGGATAGCAAAAGACTTGAGAATTGTGTCCTCTTCCTCTATTACGTGAAGATGATCCTCCTCTAGTGTTTGATAAGGATGAACGAGAATTATTATCGTATCATGTGGGTTGTTGAGCATTAGACCTAGAGAAGAAACCTCGTTTTGAGACGTGAAATTGACTTGAGGTAACAACACATCCATGGTACTTATCTGTTCAATGCGTGATCAATGCGTAATTCATGATTAAGAAAGAAACCATGCAAATCATCAAGGCTAAGTGGATCTGTGCGTGTAGTGGCAAAGACTACAAAGGAGTCATATTCAGTACCAAGGCAACAAGGATGTCGAAGATAAATTGTTACACCATGGGCTACAGCGGATAAATTGTTGGCAATAGATTTCATTTTCTGAAAGTAATCAGTAATAGAAAGCAACCCTTTTTTGTGTTTGTAGTTGATAACAGAGCTACATGATTCTTGCACGAGATTGGGATGCATGCATGCGCTCAGGATTGGACCAGGCTTCATGAGCGGTGGTACAATTAATGACATTATCAAGAACAGGTTTACTGAGGGAGGATAAAATCCAACTAGGAAGAAGTTGGTCTTGTCTACGCCATTGAAAAAATTCTGGGTTTAAAATTGTTTCTGCCGTAGGGGTTAAAGATTTTGGATACGTAGTTTGCTCGGTGGTGTGAGGAGGTGCCGAAATCAATTCGTGAGGACAAATGGATTTTTCGGTGATAAAATCTTTGAGGTCATACCCACTAAGCAAGGGAAAAAGTTGGGAGCGCCATAGTAAGTAATTTCCACGTTCCAATTGAATTGGTAAAATGAGATGGTAGTTTGTTAAGGTTGACGGAGAAAGGGAATGAGGAAGAGGTTGAAAAGGACAAGTAATCTGCCATTGTGAAGTTAGTCGGAGGCTCTGATACCATGAAAGAATTTGAGAACTTAAGTTGTTTTGAAAGCTTGCTATTTCCTCTGTTTTCTATTATATTTAAAGAGTAATACATGTACATGGATACTTCAAATCATTTACAAGATTAGACTTTGTAACCTAAATAACTATAAAATGATAAGATACGCTCTATCTAATTTTATTCATGAATGCTAGCTACCGTTGGGATTTATCATTATCAATAACTTAACATTGACAATCACCAGCCAGGAATGTTTAGTAGATGTAGGAGCTTCTCTAACTTCATATTTACTTCCTTAGTTCTTATTTTTAACTAGTTTATTTTTATCAGGGCATATAATTCAAACATCTAGGGAGTACTGTATGATAACAATTACTATAGATAACCATTTAATTAGTAAGGAGGTTTGTCCCTTTTATGAGTATTTATACTGAAATATCAATACATTTGGGGTATGTCCAGTGTCCCAGATATGAAGTGTTCACCATTTTCTCCAACTTAAATAAGCTGAACCCATTATCCTGTAATAAATTCATAAGAGGATGTCCCCTACGACAAGATGGACACTATAAATATTAGACAGCTTCCTTTATCATCAACTCCTCATTTGGTTATTTTATAGTTTCCCTTTTCTTAAAGTTATACGAAGAAAATAAAATGGATTGCTAGTGGCAGATTAAGATCCATTCTAATAGAGAAATCCTAAACCCATTTTTTCATTGATGTAGCCAGTATTTAAGATGGTGATTATTCCTGAGTCACCTAAAACATTTCATGTTCAAGACAACAATCCATACTACTTTAAGCTGGTCACAAGAGATTTCAAGAACATATCCAATTCTATAAAAGGTCAAAATTGTTATAAGGGCTAAATATAGTTTATACCATCATATTTATGAATTATGATTAGGCCCCAAAGAATTTGGGCTTACACTTTACTACATCAAGTGTCTAATTTGATACAATTTAGCCCCCAATTTTAGAATCCAGCCAAAATTAGTCGAAATACCTAATTTTCCAGCCAGATAAAAATTGTATATGGTTTGACCGTATAAAATACAGACTAATAACACTTATGTTACATCAAGTACCACCAAATTCACAATTTACTACATCAAGTACCTAATTCGTATAAAAATTGTTTAAATACTTATTTTGACATATTATATGTTAAATTATTAAAATTAAATATTAGTACAAAGATTACCAAATATGATTTCTTTATTTTAAAATTTAAAAAAAGACTTAACTACCAAAAAAATCAATAAACTTTTAAACATAAAAATTATATTTTTAACACGAATAACATTAAATTTTTAAACACTTGACAAAAGTGCCCAAAATTTAATTAATTAAATAATACCCTTTTTATATTGAAAGAGCATACAAAAGGAGGAAATAATTGAAAAAGAAAAAAAAATGACTCATTTGCTCTCTCTCCTCTCTCCCTCTTCCTTAGTCCTTCAAATTGTTTTGTTCCTTCAATTTGAAAATTTCAAAGCCTTGGATTCTGTTCAGTAGCTATGATTGACTTAAGCAGAAAATAACTTGAAATTTTATGTTAATTCAAATACTTTTATGACGGAAAAAAGGTTGATTATCGCCATTGAAGGAGAGAGGAGATGGTGTGCAAAAAGTAAGTTGCAAAGAGAGAAGGTACATAAGACGACATAGGTAATGTATTTTGAATTTGAAAAGTGAGTTGTTTTTATTTAGTTAAAAGATCCTTCAAACAAATAGTAGTTAATTAGTTTATCCAACAATACTTTCTTTTCGTTTTATTCTTCAAACAAATGGTTAATACATATATTGTATTTATAAAAAAATTAATTTTAAAATTGTATCTATAATTTAACAAATTGTATGTATAAATTTTACAACTTAAATCTTGCAAATTATAAATTATATCATAAATTATAAAATTTTCTTCTTAAATTTTACAAATTATATCACAAATTAAATTTTACAAATTGTTTTTATAATTTTATTTATAAATATTTATAATTTTATACCATATTTCTACGGTATTAGTTCCTTTTTTTAAAGGGCTAAAAATTATTATATTTATAATTTTAATTTTTTTTCTTTGGGGCCGAATCAGAATATGGTGTTACTTGATTCTTGGGCGGGTTGGGTATTTCGACTAATTTTGGTCGGATTCGGAAATTTGGGGCTAAATTGTATCAAATTAGACACTTGATGTACTAAATTATAAGCCCTCTTTGGAATTTGATGGTACTTCATGTAACATAAGTGTAATTAGCCCTTGTTATAATCATTTGCAGAAAGATATTTAAATTAAAAGTTACCCAAAGCTCTTAAGCTGTTTGATAGCCTCAAATTCTAAACTATTATGCAGACTTACATTTCCAATTACATTGTGATACCAACAACAACAAAAAGAAAACGAAAAAAGAAGACAAAATTCATAACAATCACTAAAAGCGAGAACATGCTCTTCTAGTCTTCCAAGTAAAACAATAATTAAAATACTGATTCAGAAAATAAATCCCAAAAACTAATTCAATTTCTTTTCCTATCTTACTAAAACTTAAGTTTTACAAATATCTAATGCAATACATATATAATCAAAGTACTTTGGTTACCACCCGAAGAGCTCTGCATTTCTAATAAGTAAAATTAAACATACCAATTTTAGCGATACAAAGACAAAGTAACTATTAATAGATATTGGATCCCAGGTTTCAATGTTTTTAGGGTTTTGTTAAGAGCTGAAATTATTGAAGAGATCAAACTTTCTCAAGGTAATTAAGCTGGGAATTAGAAGAATAACCTTGGAAGGATCGACTTTGGGGAAGCTCTTGACGACATCGAGGACTCTATCAATGACCTCTTTCTTGTCGAGATGATCGTCCCCGTGAGATGACATTGATCGGACGGTGACCAGTTTTGAACCATTTAGGGCTAGGGTTTGAGATACGGGGACTCGAATGCGGCGAACAATGGCGGCTGTCAATGCCGAAGCCATCTCCTCTCTCTCTCTTTCCTCTTCTTTCTCTCTCTACAGTGCTAGTGAAATGCTGAATTTTGACTGTAGAGAGTGGAGGACGGTTTGGGTATGATATAATAATACTAGCAACAGTCCCGTGCCTCCGGCACTATGGACGTTGGGATTTATTTCAAATTTTGGACGACCCAAATGATTTATTGAGTGAGCGAGAAATTCAAAATTATTTGTATTTTATTAGATAGATGGATGGTGGGATTTATCCCAAACTTTGGACGTCCAAGATGATTTATTGAGTGAGCGGAAAATTTAAAATTATTTGTATTTTATTAGATATAATTAGATATATAGAATATAGATATAGATAGATAGAATTAGATAGATTGTATTTTATTAGATAGATGGATGGTGAGATTTATCCTAAACTTTGGACGGCCCAGATGATTTATTGAATGAGCGGGACTCGAATGCGGCGAACAATGGCGGCTGTCAATGCCGAAGCCATCTCCTCTCTCTCTCTTTCCTCTTCTTTCTCTCTCTACAGTGCTAGTGAAATGCTGAATTTTGACTGTAGAGAGTGGAGGACGGTTTGGGTATGATATAATAATACTAGCAACAGTCCCGTGCCTCCGGCACTATGGACGTTGGGATTTATTTCAAATTTTGGACGACCCAAATGATTTATTGAGTGAGCGAGAAATTCAAAATTATTTGTATTTTATTAGATAGATGGATGGTGGGATTTATCCCAAACTTTGGACGTCCAAGATGATTTATTGAGTGAGCGGAAAATTTAAAATTATTTGTATTTTATTAGATATAATTAGATATATAGAATATAGATATAGATAGATAGAATTAGATAGATTGTATTTTATTAGATAGATGGATGGTGAGATTTATCCTAAACTTTGGACGGCCCAGATGATTTATTGAATGAGCGGGAAATTCAAAATCATTTGTGTTTTATTAGATAGATGGTTTGTTAATTACAACAAGGCCGCCCTAGGTTCCAAATAGACCAAAAACATCCCCTTGGGGAAGGGATTAGGATGATTATGACTTTATAAATAGATAGATTTAAGTTCGTAATTTTATATGGCAGATAAAGAAATTGATCTTATTATAAAACTTTGGTCTCCCAAGGAATGTTACATAAATTCAAATTCTAGATCATACTTGTAGGAGCCAAAAAGAATGTTTTTGGATGATCAATAAGAAATAATGAAAAAGTTAAAGGACCAAATCATAAATTTTGCCTACTTGTTTATAGTGTGATTAAAGAAAATGGAAATTAATATTTTTATAATTATTATTTTTTGATATTGTTACACGTAGGACTCACATATTAGTTAAGGTGTCGAATTTTAATTATTTTATACGTGTATTAAAAAAATAATATAAAAATATCTGTTTGGAGCAACAAATTTGGAATCAGCTGCATTTCCGGGAGCCCTCTTCAAAATTTATTCACCCACACAAACAACCCCATAAAATTACACCTCTCTCTCCCGTCCGAACGAAATACGCCCTACAGTGTGAAGACGAAACTATTCGTCTTGCACCGACTTACCCTTCGAAATCCTCGATCATTTTCCGGCGAGATCGTCATCTGATCGTCGGAAAGTTTGTTTCCGCCCGTATATTGAGTCCGATCCAACTCTAGATCCGAACAATGGCTCCGGTTTCGGCTCTCGCGAAGTACAAACTCGTGTTCTTAGGGGATCAATCAGTCGGCAAAACAAGTATCATTACTCGATTCATGTACGATAAGTTCGATAACACCTATCAGGTAATCAATTCATTATTCTAATGGAGTATGATTTTTCTGTTGTGTTAGCGCTATGATATTAATTTCTATGATTTTTTTAATGTGCTGTGAGGATTTATGTGATACCAATTTGCGTATTTAGCTGATGTAATTGCTTATTGCCTATGTTAGCAGTAGTGGATTCTGAATTAAGTCATTGTTTGTCAATTGGTGGATTATTTAATGGAGCTGATGCCAGTGTCAAATATTGTGGTAAAATGCTAATTAATAAGCTAAAGAATGATAAAATGAGCTCGATCTAGGACCAATACTTAAATATGTGATCAAACTTGGCTCATAACCTATGAGGAGGTCTTGGACAAACTCTAGATGAGCTCTGAGGTACCACCGAGATCTCGAATAGTTTAGTTCTTCTCACGGGCATATCTTAAATTAATATCTGAGGCAAAACAATGTAATAATTGGCTGATATATGTTTGTGCACTCAAACTCTGTTGTTACTTTAGCTTGATTTAGTCAGTCATATATGTTTCCTTGTGAATTTTTTTGCAAGGAAATGTGAATTAGTTGGAACATGATAAGAAAAATGTAATCTAGTTAAATTGAAGTTATTCTTTGTCAGGTCCTTTCTCAGCCATAATGCCCCAGCAAAGATTTCAGTCAGATTATGATTTACTAAAATTTCAATTTCCAACCTCTCAAACAGTATATGCATAGATTAAACCTAGCTCATTGTTTTGGTTATAGCTTTCTTCTCGATCCCAATGACATTCAATCGTGATGGTGGATTTGCTGTAATGAATGTGACTTATTTTTGGGGCTGAGAGATTGCTTTACTGACGTCAAGGTTTACTAATTATGTGCTGTTAAATTATTTGAGTTGCTTTGTATAGTCATCTATTTCTTTATATTAGTGCTTTTAATATGAGTTCATATGGAAAATCAAGCATCCTTGCAAATAATTACTTGATCGACCAGGGTGTTCCTTGTGGCACTAAAAAATCTCATTTATTTGTTTGTCGGATTTTGCTTTTCAGTTTATATTTGCATTTTGTACTCAAGGTAGGAAATACTCTTTCCTGCTATGCTTTCTTTTTCTCTTTTGTCTTCTTTGATTCAGTGTATATCTTCAATTTCAGGCTACAATTGGGATCGACTTTTTGTCCAAGACGATGTACCTAGAAGATCGCACTGTTCGATTGCAGCTCTGGTAAGACTACACATTCTTATAGTTATATATATTAAATAGGAAATTGTTAAATCCAAAACAAAAAATGTTATCTCCACAACAAAAGTGTCGCTATAGATCCTATAGCGACGATTTTCACCGTCGTTATACATCTACAGCGATACTTCTGTTGTGAAAATAACAAAAAATGTTGTACATTTAACAATTCCCTATTAAATATCATGCAATGTATAAATGCTGCTGAAATTTGTTTTTATCTGGAATTGGCCCATATGAGGTAAAATTCAACTTCTGATCTTAGTAATCATATATGTGTTTCTGCATTTGTGTTTTCAACATGCAATTTTAGAGGTTGAATTAGTTGATTTCAGGACTATAAAATCACTTGCATTTATGTCATTGGGCTATTTTTGTGTACGTACAAGAATGGCATCCCCTTTGATTCCTTATGTAAAGAAAAAAATATCACATTTAATTTTTCTCAAAAACTTGATAAGCATGCTACCAGTCGACTTACGGTAAATTATTCACTTCTGCAGTTACAGTTGTGTGTTTGATATTTTCAATTACGTAATATTTGTACATAGTGTTAATCATTAAATGATTTGTTTTTGACTCTTTGTGTTTGATAATTTACAGGGATACAGCTGGACAAGAAAGGTTCAGGAGTCTCATTCCAAGTTACATTAGGGATTCCTCTGTTGCTGTCATTGTATATGATGTTGCAAGTATGCATTTTCATAATCATTCACTTGTTCTTGTCTAGTGTGGTTTACCCATAAAGCATGTGACATGTCGATGAGTCACGTGAATAACGTCTGCTATTACACATGTCATCTGTGATAACATTCATATTTTCGAAATTTATCATCCAAGAATCTCACTTTTAACTTATCAAAAAACTCACTTTTCCTCAAAACTTAATTTGTATAGCTTTATTCCTCTACTGCTCTACATGATTGGATGCAGTTATCTTGTATGCTTCGTACACATTAAATTTGCTAACCATTGTAGCTTTTTCATGGGTTTAGGCAGGCAATCATTCCTGAACACTGTAAAATGGATTGAGGAGGTTCGCACTGAGAGGGGCAGTGATGTCATCATTGTCCTTGTTGGGAATAAAACTGACCTTGTGGATAAGAGGTAATGATGACATTCTTTCCGTTCCGTTAACCTGCCAATAGTTTGATTTATTGTCTCCTTTTAAGTGCATTCTTTGTTTGTTTGCTTGGCTCATATATATATGTACATGCATATATCTTTGTGCAATACACTAATATACTAATATGTATATTTCCTAAGAACATGTAGAATCTGAAGAAAATTAAGCAACATTTAATAGTTTTGCCAGTATAGGGACTGCTGTCATTCAAGACTAGATCAAGGATAGCAACTAACTTCAGTATAAAGTTCAGCTCTTCAATGAGACATGGAATAGTAGAGGCTACTTCTTTAGAATTTGGTCATTGTTAGTTTAGGATACTTCAATCTGGGCTGGTTACGCGTTACTGAATTAGGCATAAGTTTCATGTTTCTGCTAAACTTTTTTGATGTTGATTGTGATATAGCAGCAAGTTTGTGGATATCTAGGCTTTCTAATAGAGAGGCGTTTCAAAACTTCAGTTTGACTTTCATATAAATTAAAGCAACTGTCAAACCAGCCATTGCAGAATTTCAGTTAATCTTCTCTAAGCTTAATAAAATCTCTTTGCTCATTTCTGTAGTAGAAGTTTCTACTATATTGGTTGAATGTCCAATAGCATGAGAATGTATAAATAGATTATGTTGGACTTATCTTTTTATTGGTATTTTTTAATTTTTTCTCAATCTAGATGAAGGACATTGGGTGGAATGGATTGTCTAGGTGCAAATTTGACTAACAAAATAGTTTGAAAAGGGCTACTGTAACAAAATGAAATTTATACGTTAATATTATAATAATCAAATAATACTTTTATTATATAAATATTAACTAGCTAATAAGTAGATGAAAATGACAATAAACAAGGAGAAAACGAACACTTGCTTTTCAGTCAGGTTTTATATTTGAGGAACATATCTTTATATCAGATGGATTTATTTGGGCTTCTGGTGGTTTGAGAGGTGCTACTTTATTAGATTTTCACTGAGATTAGATGGTTCTCCGTTGGTTCATTGTCTTTTCTGGCTCTGATTCGTATTCTTTCTTTTGGAATGACTCTCGTCATCCTTTTTAGTGTGATTCTATCTTCTATTGTCTGTAGAATATTCATTTCATAGAAAAAAAATAATTACTCCCTCCGTCCCTAAATTTTTTTGTCCACAAAAGGACGAGATAAAGTACATAAAGTGAAGGGTAATGTAATGTAGTGGGATCCATTAATATAAAAAACTAAAAGTACTCATCACTTTATATAATCTTGTGGGGCCATTAAGGATAAATTTGGAACTTTTTTACTCTATTTATTCTACTTTTACTTTTCTAAATATGTGTGCAAATTATACTTTTGCTCATCCTGGGGATGGAGGGAGTAACTGCTTATTGTTAAGTAATTAACACTTGAAAATCACAAGTAGACAGCCTAAAAAATGAAGTCCACTATAGGAACATCCTCTATAGTTTTCTATGACAAATGTTTAACTTGAAGTTTGAAAGGTTTAATTTAATTTTTTCATTAGGATACTGCAATCTTAGGCTTTGGTTGTTTGGAAAGACTTTTTCTTAGCGATAATAGTCCTATGGGTTATTATCTTAGGTATTGTTTTGTCCTTAAAAAAATATCCACATGTTTGTTTAGAGTGGGAATTATACATGGGATAGCTGAAAACAGGGATACTTTAATCCTAAAGTTTTTGATCCCAAACGCTTGTCATAGGATACCAGGGGAATGTGGTATTTTAGATGATATCCTTTCTGGGGTAGGAGTACAGATTTGGTGCCAACATAGGAGAAGACTGCATGTGCTTTCTGTAAATAATATAGAATTCATGAAGTAATTCGTAAACTTAAAGATGTTCATAATTGGAATTAAATAATAAATATAGAAAGAAGCGCTAAAATGTTGTCACGTCTCTCGTTTTTCTTTTCTGGATCATGTTGAATTACCTATTTATATATCTATATTTTCATTTACTTTTTCGGAAATATAGCTTCCCTTGAGCAATATATATTTCTGCAGAATGGCCGAATGGGTTAGCTTTCACGTAGTGATAACTTCAATATTTATTTTTCTTCTTTTGTCGAACTCGACCTCAATTGGTTGTGGTTATTCTATAGGCAAGTCTCTATTGAGGAAGCAGAAGCCAAAGCTCATGACTTAAACGTTATGTTTATTGAAACCAGTGCCAAAGCGGGCTTCAATATAAAGGTAAACTGCCAGCTTTCTTATATAGTTTTATATATATATATATATATATGGACTAGATAATGTTACACAGGAATGTGCTATAAGGCTCTCATATGATCTGTTCCTTGTTTTTTGCAAAATAAAATTTGGGTATTGGTATAAATTTGTCTTCTTATCCATAACACCGTTGTAAATACGATGTTTGAATATTAAATCCACAATGCTATGAGCGAAAACAATACCTTGTGATTATTTGGTTACAAAATATGTATGCATGTATTTCATTTTCAATTTTCAAACACTTCCCTGGCAAAGCTGATTTAGACCATATCTGCTACTTTTCGTCCCCCTCTTTTTGTTGTATTAAATTTTACATCACCCGATGAATGATCTTTTCAGGCACTATTTCGAAAGATCGCTGCAGCCTTGCCAGGAATGGAAACGTTATCTTCCGCTAAGCAGGAAGACATGGTCGATGTCAATCTTAAGCCAACCCTGAGCTCATCTCAGTCAGAACCGCAATCGGGAGGATGTGCCTGTTGATAGTCTTGCTCAGAAGTTTTCCATGACCCTAAAACATGCTTGTAAAAATTCTTTCTCGATACAGGAGATACTAGTGATAGTCCTGACATCATTTCTCTGTTCTGGGAATTTTTCCTTTGGACCTAGAGTACTTTCAGGTTCTTCTTTTCTAGAAATTTTGTTAGGCATCATAATATATAATATACTTGGGAAATTTTCTTTGGTTTGTTATTGAGAATTTTGAGTGGTGAAATAAATTGGTCTCAAATATTATTAGCACAATATATTTTCTTCTGGAAATTATAAATGAAGATTTGCCATCTGATTTCTGTCATATTGATGTCTTTTGGGGTGGGACTGAATACTACTCCTAGGTCGGTCCCTTGTTAGTGAATGAAAATAAGACTGGAAACTCTTGATTTTGTTTGAATTAATCTTGCACGTTGAATTTATAGTTTTAACAAAAATTTCAAAACTCTTCTAAGAGCATCTCCAACAGGCCGGAGATGCTCAAATTCTACACTAAATTTAGTCTAAGATTCAAAATTTATTCCCGCAGGCAGACTAAATATATAGTATTTATTCCAATTGAAATTTTTATAAAAAACAGTTTTTAGGTGTAATTTGGATACATACAAAGAACATGGTCTGTACAACCCTGTTTCCTGTATGTATCTAAATTACACCTAAAATAATATTTTATATAAAAATTTCAATTGGAATAAATACTATATATTTTTTTAGAGATACTATAAAAAAACCAAAAAATAAATAAAAAAAAATCACTAAAATGTCACTAGAATAATGTCCCCCTAAATTTATTGATATTATAACTTCTTTGTGAGATTTGTCGAAATGGAGTATGGTGATGACAACTTAAAGCTAGTTGTGGATTTGACATGGGGGTTAGGCGCACTATACAAGTTTGAGTGGAAGTTATATCACTAGGCTATCATTGCAATGTCTTCACATCAGACCAAGTGACCAACTCCTTCAACTTCTTTGCGGAGAATCTCATGTTGCCAAATTATCAGTCCATTGTTACTAATATGTTCACATGAAGAAAGCAACATTATACCCTAAATTAATAAATACAGGCTGGATTCAAGTGTTGTTGGAAGTGGCATTCCTCATCCATTTCTATATTCTGTTGGCCCTCCATATCCGGATTCGATTAATATGAAGTTAATAAATTAGTCAATTGATCAATAAAATGCTGACACATAGACAGAGATCACCTTCTGATTTACGTATCGACAACTCTCTTCGCTCAAATACATGTATGTATGTGTATGTATATTGATTCAGTTGTTGAGTCCCATACCAAACACTATAGCCAAAATCCCAACTCCATTTTAGATGTGGATGGCTCTTCTACTTTTTGAAATTTTCTTTCCCATATCTTCTTTTCATACTCTATTTTCTTTGTGATAATATTTTTTATTCTCCCTTCATGGGTGCTTATATTCTCCATTGTGTGAGGATTTTATTTTGTGTTATGTTTGGATCGTAGGAACGAAAGCAAGAATGAAATGAAAAAAAAAATATTCTCATTCTGGTCAAATTTGTGAATTTATTTTTTGGGAGTGGGTAAAAAATGACTTATTCTAGTTAAAATGGAATGAATCATTCCACTCTCTATTTTATTATATTCTCTATTCAATTTCTTCAATCCAAACGTGTAACATGAGAGTATTGATTTCTTTCTCTTTTGTGATACAATTTTATTATCCTCTCTTGTGAGCTCTTACTTTCTCCATCTTTAAAAGATTTTTTTTTTTCTAGTTTGTGAGATCTTTTTCCATTTTTCTTTCAGTCTATAATACTCTATTTGTTGTAAAATTAGAGATATATTTATAAAACGACGACTTTTAAGAATAAATATATATTCTCCAATATATCCTTAGTATTAGCTAGAAATTCAACTGTAGTGATTTAATATTGAAAATGATAGTAAAAAATAATGACAAATTAGGAACATCATATCAGTTTATAGTCTTAAAATAAAAATGCATTTTTAATTTTGAAACGGATTAAAAATAAAAATATATATTTAATTTTAGAACAGATGGAGTAGATTGTTAAGTAGCGGATAACTTAATCGAATTTTTTAAATCACATCCCTTAATTATTGTAATAGAAGGTTAAGATGTTATTTGCCTATTTTTGATCCATAACAAATACATGCTATGGATCATTGTATATATATATATATATATATATATATATATATATATATATATATATATATATATATATAGCTCGAATCTCTCCAGTGAACTGGAAAGAGAGAACTAAGAGTGAACCGGCTATAGCGACGGTTTTTTCTGTCGCTATAGCATAAAAAACCGACTTTCTATGCTATAGCGACGGAAAAAACCGTCGTTATAGTCGGTTTATTCTTAATTCTCTCCTTCCAGTTCGCTGGAGAAGCGGACTATATATATATATATATATATATATATATATATATATATATATATATATATATATATATACGGTCCGGATCAAGTGCATATCCCTTATCTTACTCACTCGTGCTCACCCCCCTTTAGCGACGGACCCGGCGACGGTTCGGTCATACAACCGTCGTCTATACTTTTAGCGACGCTATATGTTGTCCGTCGCTAAAAGTATAGACAACGGTTGTATGACCGAAACCGTCGTCGGGTCCGTCGCTAAAGGGGGGTGAGCACGGGTAAGTAAGATAAGGGATATGCACTTGATCCTTGCTCTCTCTCTATATAGAATGGGGATCCAGTTCGGGAGTTCAGACTTTCTTAAGTTACCGATTTTTTTAAAAAAAACAACTAAAAATTTTTTATTATTTTATGGAACTGAAATTTTCACATAATACAGTGTTTTGGGTGTGATTTGGATATAAATCTATTTTATTAAATGTATCTAAATCACACCCAAAATATTGTATTATGTAAAATTTCAGTTCTATAAAATATTAAACTTTTTTTAGTTATTTTAAAAAAATAAAACAAAAAAAAATGTCCGTAACTTAAGAAAATGCGGGAGTCCGAATAGGAACCGGACCCTATATATATATAACGCATTAGAACAAAGTCCTTAAAGTTGAGTCCTTTGCCTAAAATTGTCACTAATGAGGTTAAGTCATTTCCGTAGAAAGAATATTAATATGAATTTTTTCTTTTGAGATAAATTATTTTCATATTTGATGAGACAAAGAGAAAAAGAATAAAACAAATAAAAAAAACAAAGTTTGGACATGAACCAACTAAGTGAGTGTTATTTATACTATTATATTTTGACAGATGGTAAGTTATAGTAGGAGATGGCGCTTCCGCTAGCTTAATGGTTATGGTATTAAGACTCTTCGGTCAATAATTTTGTTGGAAATTGCTTCTGTATTACTGTGTAATGTGTAAAGTAATCCGGTTACCATAAAGTTAAATTCATCATAAGTTGATCAATTGATCAATACAATGCTAACACGCAGAGGTTGGTTCTTCGCTTTCCTTTAGAATGAAAGTCGCTATGAAGCCCCTACTACTTACTTTGTTTGATTCAAAAGGCGAACAGCCCCCCCAACTAGTCGTATGGGGCGGGGTGCTTGTGATAAGCTGCCTTGGATATGAGGAATTCTTAAAAAAAGGCAAAGTCCGGTATTTTACGAAGATCTTTCTATCAATAGATAGGAATGATGGAAAGATCACCTCCCGACATGCATGTCGACATAGTATTAACTAATTGACCAAAATTAATTTCATATTAATCACTCCGGTGTACAAGAAATCATAAGGACCCAATATGGCAATATCTCAATACTTAGGACATTGAAAAAAAACAAGCAAAACCATATAATATTTTTAGTTCAAAATTCACATTTCTAGAAGCATGAATCTAGAGCATGAACAAAAAAATGTTTTATTTTGTCTTTTCTAATTGTTTTTTTCATTTTCTTTAAATGTGAGGACAGTTGCCACCTCAAGAATTTTGCAGGTAAGCAAGCATAGTTGGATATAGATTTGGTTGTTTGCCCAAAAAATATATAAATATTTTCTTTAATTTAATTTAACAGTATATTCTTTAAATTCTATATTCCTTTGTTACTTGGCAGTATCTAACCACTGTTTTAATACTTGTAAATGTAGTACAATTTTTAAATGATCAAAATCGGATATATTTTGATTGATTAAGCATGTTACTCTGGCAGAGTATGGGTCAATTAATAATTTACTGCAACCCATTTATAGTTAAACTACATTCAGGCTACAGCTAACTCATTAGCCCATTTGTCTCATACCAAAAAGAAAAAGAAATACATCAATTCTAGTTAATTTGGTCTTAAATTCTTACCCTTATTCCCCCACCCCACCCCACCCCACTCTCTCCACTTCACCCAAAAAAAAGAAGTTTGTTTTATTATACAGATATTTAAATTTATCTAACAAAATATAATTGATTTAGAATTTTTCGTTCACCCTAATAAATCATCTGGATCGTTCAAAATTTGGGATAAATTACACCGTCCATATAGTGTCAGAGGCACAGAACACAGCTAATAAACATACATTTCGTAAGGTTTTACACTCGACGACTGTCCCTAGGTCCTTCCCAGAGACATTATATTTCACCAAACATAAACAAACTAATAACTAGTCCTTTTGGTGTTTCCCCTAAAATGTTATAGTTCTGAAATTTGCTTAATAAGCTTTAATTTTATTATTAAAACCAGTCCTTATGTTACCAAATATATTTAAAAGAAATAATTTCTAATTTGCCATGAAAAAAAAGTGGGTACATCTCGTTTTTATTCAAACATTGATCAATATTGTTACTCCCTCCGTCCCAAATTAATTGCTCAGTTTTGACTTTTTAAAGTTAAATTGACCATTTTTAAAAATAATCTTTTTACTATTTTTGTTAAAATATAGGTGAAGAGATTATAACCAAAAGAAAGTATATACAATTTATTACTAATCCCAATTTTTATAATATTAGAAATATATTTATATATGCTTAATTATTAATTCTAAAAAAAGTCAATTTGACTTAAAAAGGTCAAAATTGAGCAGTTAATTTGGGACAGAGGGAGTATTTAAATTGAGTTAGGAGATTAGATTTGACATTTTACAAAAGCTTAAAATACATAACCCTAAAAAAGACAAAATTCTCATTCTAGAACCATGGAGCAAGTAAAGATGACCTTTTTAGGTCATTGAAATTAATAATAAGTCAACTGTTCTCACATATTCATTGAAAAAGGTTATACCTTTTTTAATGTTGTTGAATATATATATGAAGATGGAATATATATATATATATATATATATATATATATATATTTAGGAATGATTCATAGCATGTATTTATTATGGATCCTTACAGGAAATATACCATCTATATCAATGAGAAAAAAAATAAAAAGCTAGAATTTGAAATTGAAAATTGATGTCCGCTACTAATAGTAGCGGACAATATAGTAGCAGACGCTTATCAGAATGAGTTTGACTTTACCGATAAATATGTTTAAAGTTTATTAATCAGGATTTATGATTTATAAACTAGTTAACTATTGCCAAAATAGGAAGCTTGCAACCCTTATAAAGATGATATTTGAAATAATGACTGAAACCTTAAAAAAAATTGTCTGGGTTCAAAAGAAAATTCTGCAAAATAAAGAACCTCATTGCATTAACCTTATTCCCTATCAAACGATTCAAAACCACCAACTGAATGTACACGTTAAAACTGAGACTTGCTTCCTGATCAATTAGATTTTTTCCAATTTAATGATTTCAGTTTACAATTATGTATCCGCAACTTGTATTTTCTCAACTTTAATGAGTCGTAATCCTTGATTAATAAACCTTAAATCCTAATTAATAAATTCTAAACCCTAGTTAATAAATCTTAAATCCCCAATTAATAAACTAGAATAAAGTCAAACCGTTATTCTGATTAGCGTTCACTACTATTAGTAACGGATATCGATTTTCAATTTCTAATCATGACCGTTTCTTCTTATTTTCAATAGTATAAATGGTGTATGCCTTATAAAGATTAATAACAAATACATACTATGAATCATTACTCATATATATATATATATATATATATATATATATATATATATATATATATATATATATATATATATACGGTCCGAATCTTAAACTTATATATTCCTTATCTAATATACCTTGCATGTCCCTTTAGTGACGGACCGGGCGACGGTTCGATCCGTCGTTATATATAGAACCGTCGTCTTAACTTTTAGCGACGGACTGAACCTATAGTGACGGACTGAATTATTGCTCGGTCCGTTGCTAAAGGGAAGTATACAAGGTGTGCTAGATAAGATGTACGTTTAAGATCCGGACCGTGTATATATATATATATATATATATATATATATATATATATATATATATATATATATGGACTATATGTATATACACATCTGTGTATTACACAGTAGGTCTAGGACGATAGATTTTTTGGGTTATAGCGACGGTAAACTGTCGCCATAGCCCAGAATAATTATGACGACGGGTGAAACCGTCGCTATAGCCCAAAAAATCGTCGCTATAGTCTACTGTGTAATACACAGTTGTGTACACACATTTTTTCATATATATATATATATATATATATATATACCTCTTGACAAAGGGCATACTTTCATTATATTGGAATTCTAGAAACAAATCCACATCCATGGAAGAGTAGGGAAAATCATTAATATATAGAAGATGTGTCTAGCAAAAGGTTTGAAAATTCATCAAATTATTATGTGGCTTGTGATAATCTTCTGGACTTTACTTGATCTTTGAAGTCGGTTATGGAGTTTACTTAAATACTATACATAATCTTAGCCCTTTTAATTTTAATTCCTAATCCGTCCTACTAACTAGTTTGAGGATGTGACATAACGTATGTGGTGCGGAAAATTGTCATGCCTAATTTATTATATATATTTTTTTGTTCAATCCGGTAAGTTAGCTCAATTTACTATTTTATCTCAAATATAAAGTGAGTGGAAAATTTTACCACTCAATGATTTATTTAAGGAAATTGTTAAATTCATACCTTTTTTTTTATTATTTTCACAATAAAAGTGTCGCTGTAGATGTATAGCGACGGTAAAAATTGTAGCTATAGAATCTATATCAACACTTTTATTATAAAAATAATATTTTCTGTTCTAGATTTTACGGTTCCCTTTATTTAAATGTCCGAGTTACTCGTGTATTCTCCATCCACGAATCTTCTCATATTCTCTTTATCATGTATAAGCATTTTATTTTTATAAATGTCTGAGTTACTCATATGTATTTTTTACATAACAAATAGCTCCCATTTGTTAATTAATCCTGCAAAAATGTTGTAATGTTTATTTTCTTTGTTTTTAATATTTGTTCTTGTTCAATTACTACTCTTTATATAAGATTGCAATTCACTTGCATAATTTTAACAAGGAGAATGATATACATTTGGATAATCGTGTTTGTACTCCCTCCATTCCTATATGTAGGTCGTTTTAGATTTTTTTTATATTCCTAATTATTTGTCGTTTGTGGGTTATCTAGGAGAATTGATTACTATTTTTCTCAAATTGCCCCTTATTACTCCACATATTCTTTTGATCCATATTTATGAGATAAGTGAGGTGAAGGATATTATAGACAATTGATACCATAGTTAATGCTTTTCAATCATTTTCTTAATTCTTGTGCACATGTCTAAAACGAGCTATATTAAGGAACGGAGGGAGTGTGATGTATTCATATATGTGCATCTTACGCCCTACAATAATCCACAGACTAAATAATGTTTATATAGTAATTAAAAAATCATAATTGCTATATCACGGGTTCAGACCCATAATACCCAAAATTTTAATAAAAGAAGACTGACCTACTAATAAATCCCCAAACCCAAATACATATTATGTTTGGCTTTCAGGGACTGCACTCTTACAATCCCCGTTCGCTCACTAGAAAAACAAGACTCCCGACTGCTTTGTCATAGTAATTATTGGTTGAACCCACAAAAATATGAGTCACTCCCAACGGGTTTATTATTTTTAATAAAAAAAATTATAAAGAAAAAAACTCTTTTTATCTCAGACAGGAGTATAATGGAAGAGAATGGGCCTCTATTCATTTTATTTAGGGTTAAGTTCAGATGACCACCTGGAGTTTAAGCGGTTTCCCACTTAATCACCTGTGGTCCGTAAACCTACATTTAAACACCCGACCTTTTGAGTTGAAGTGAAAAATTGCTTTCTGTCATAGCTCTGTTACTTTAAAAGGTTAAAGACTTAATTACCCTCGTTATATATAAAAGAGAGATGCTTGTTCATCTCTCTATCTCTCTCTGTTTTTCTAAGAAACAAAAAACAGAGGAACACCTTAACCACCTTAAGAGTAAACACCTTAAAAATCAATCTAATGCATTTCAGAGCCTATACCAGCAATCCAGAAAAAGCAACAAATAAGAGGGGGAATTAATACGGAAATCAAAGAGGAAATAATAAGACAGAACAATTACAGAAGAGAAAATTTCCCAAATTTTGTGTTAAGATAAGGACTAAATATCTATCGGATTGAAATAATAAGTATGAAAACAGAGAACCAAATTCAATAATGTGTTTTTTACAGCAACCAACCATTAAAAAAAGTACAATAAGCATCCAAGATAGAAAATCTAATAATCTAAAACACTGAAGAAAATAGAGGACCTGAGCGTCGATAATTTTCCCGAATCTGATAATTCTTAATCTGACAATTTTTAATTCAAGCCACTGACCAGTGCCACTCCTGGCTGATTCCTTGGAACAGGTGTGGACCTTGAGTCCCTCAAATTCCAGAACACAACCTCTGGTATACAAGAACCATAACCTCTCTCGGTAAACTTTCTGGTTATAGCTTGATAATCAGTCTCCCAATCACGTTTAGAGGCCAGATCAAATTCCATGTCACTAAACAAAAATATCCTTTTAATCATCTGGTACTCATTCAAATTCCCATTCACAGCCACTTCCAATATTAAATCAAACACCTTCTGAAAATCAGTGTTCACAAATATCCTGCAAAATTCAATACCAACACAACAAAACCAACAAAACCCTCTAAAACATAGTAGTAAAGGTATCAAACAGCACAAATAGGAAATGAATTAGTAGAACTACTATTAAATAAATAAATAAATAAATGGCTATCAAATCTAGATCTGAAACCAAAAACCAAAAACCAAACCAAATCAGTAGTCACAAACCGACTAGCTGATAAAAGAAAACTACTCTCTTTTCTTCAGAATTTGAGTGCAGACCCGAAGAGGAAAGTGACGAACATGAGAGCACAACCGACGGCGAACGACGGAGAAACAGATCCGACCAAAGACGTAGGGCTCGGAGCCGGAGCATCAGATGCTATGGAGGTTCCGACGAGGGAGAATCGGCTCCATCTCCTGATCTCGATTTAGAGATTCTCCATCTCTTGATCTCGATTTAGGGATAAACCCAAAATTCGATTTAGGGATAAATGAGAGAGAGAGAGAGAATGCAGGAGTGAGAAATGAGGAAGAATACTGTGGTTTGAGTAAGAAGGCTATTTTAGACATTTTCTAGTTTTTTTTTACTGTTACACCTCTTATCACGTGTTTTTTGGCGTCTGACATGCACGCTCGGTTAATTTGGATGGAAAAGGTAACGGTTTCACTTCACCTCAAAAGGTCGGGTGTTTAAATGTAGGTTTACGGATCACAGGTGGTTAAGTGGAAAACCGCTTAAATCACAGGTGGTCATCTGAACTTAACCCTTTTATTTATTATGAGTTGGAAATTTCTTTTCATTAAATTCTTTTAGCCTGTAAACAAAATATTTCTATTAATTGGAGTATTACATTATTCAACGAAAATATGTGGGCTCACTCTAAAATAAATGGTTTCATATGATTTTTTTCACACAAAAGCTAAAAAAATGTGATATAATATCAGTCCTCTTCACAAGTCAAATAGCCTTTTTGTATTGAATATAGCATGGTTTGAAAATCTAGACAGGATCTCCAGCTCAATCGATTAAAATCGAAATCGGTCGACATTCCTGATCAGTTTGAATATGTCAAAAATTGGTTAACTTGGTTGACCAACCAGTCTAACCGGTGATTCAATCAGTAAAATCGGTTAATTGACTCAGTGATCTAATTTTTAATTATTTTTTATACCAAATTTTTTTTAATATTAAAATTAACCAATTTTGGTAATATTGTAACTCAACTTTATTATATTTTAGTTTATAAAAAACAATCTTTTTTAAAATTTTATTAATTACTGATAATATATATTTTTATATGTTAATGATATCACTGGGTCAATAACGGTTTGACAACTAGTTAGACTAGTGATCGATTCACCCGGTATCTTTTTCGGTTCGAAAACTGGTCCGCGTCTGAAAACATTGGTATATAGTATTAATATTTAGAAAAAATGTCAAAAAAAAATCAATAATTTGGTCAGACCTTAGACTGGCTAACTGAATTTCTGGTGTGAATTTTAATAACAAAATTTTAAAGCAAAAAAAATACTCATCTCTACATAATATTCCACATGATTTTGCTAAATTATTCTCAAAGATTTTTGGTAAATTATATTCAAAGATTTTTGCCACAATTATTCTCGTTGAATAAATAAATAAATTTAAAATTTTTGTACTCTTTTTTTGTAATTAGTTAATGAGATAATTTAATTATTTGTACAAATTTGACCTGAATTGTTGTTGAATATTTTATTATTAATTAAATATTTATAAATTACTTCTAAAGAGTTGTAATTAATTACAAACATGTGAAAACATGACATCATTTTCGGTTTTTAATGCATTTCAATTTTGGTATTAAATGAGTTGAAAAGACTTCAAATATATTCAATAAATATGACGTGGCTCTAAATTGTCCAATGGACCAATTTGAAAAACATTTATTCGCATTAATAAGCTTTGTCAATAAGTTTGACCAAATAATAATAGTTCTTTTGGTGCAAAGTTCGACCAAGTAATTTATTATGTGTAGAATATAGCTTACACCATTATGACTTTTCTTTTCCAAAAATAATTAAATTAAAATAGATTATTTAGTCGATTTTAAAGTGCGTTAATTTCGACAGAATATTCATTCTCTGTCGGAAATATAACTTATTTTAAAAAATTATTAAAATATAATCTCGACGGAATTTTAGTCGAAATATTTTATTCCGTCGAGATTACCTATTTTTTTTAAATAATTTTTAAAAATTATATTTTCTAAGTTTTTAAATCCTATTTTTGTACTTGTAACTTGTTTTATCCCAACAACACATACAATAAATCAGTAATATATATTACATACAACATAACAATAAAAATCTGTTTTATCTCATCAAATGTAAACTAACAAGTGCCAATATGAAGTAACGCATCAACAATAACAAATATACGCTAATGTTCCATAAATTATACAATATGATTTATAAAACTTGCACAAACTCAACTAAACTACAATTTTTTACAATATGTAGAAATGATTTACAATTTAATGAATAAAATCTATATAAATGAACTATAAACTAGTAGGAGGATGATCATTGGGTTGGGGTGGACGACGGTATTGTTCTGGTGTATGAAAATCAGCGTCGTCATCCCCCCGTTCGCCATTGCCATCACCATCGCCACCATGCTCTGCATCACCAGCCCGCTCGCCATCAAGATTAAAAATATAAATCATTAATTCAATCCGTATATATGTGAGAATTAAAGAAAATGATAAATGAAAATAAAATAACATGCAGAATATCTGAGTAGGCGGAGGTTGACCTAAAGCCTCCAATAGTTATAAGATAACCACCATCCGGAACTCCTCACCACTTAATGCTATGAAATGCTCATGCGTTAATTCCGTACTCTCGACAGTGGCCCTTGATGCAATATCCTGAGCTAGCTGTTGAAGGCGAGCATGACTAGGCAACTGTTGATGACGAAAAATCGAATCCATCTAAAACCTATTCGACATTGCCGCTATAACCCTCTAGAATAGCTCGTCGTTCAAGCCAGCGCCCCTATAAGATGGTCCAACAGGTGCTCTTGGACGTTGGCGCTGGTTAGAGCCTGCGAAAAATAAATAAAACATTATGTAAGACATATTAATTTATATTGTTGTTATAAATTAAGATGAAATGAGAAATATAAGAAATATATATTATCCCCGGCGCGTAGGCCCAACACGCGATAACTATCGGTACCGCTAGTAGAGGATCCTGAGACGCGACCCATAGTCTCATCTCCTCATCTCGAGATAATACAATCTCGGGTGGGAGATGGTGGAATGTAACGGCTCATAATCCCCCCTAACAACCTCCAACTCAGCTATACGCTGGTCCCGAAATTTCTAAAAGCGGTCATATAATTTATTTTGTATACATGAGTTAATTATATCATTTTCTTAATAAGTGAATATTAATAATTACTAAAAAATAAGATTAATTTTAACCGTATAGCTAATGCTGCATGAGACACAGTGCACTCCTTGTTTAATTTACATTAAGTTCATTTATTTTATTTTATTTACTTATTTTATATTATACTCAATTATATTCAATTTAAGTTAATTTAATTTAATTTAATTTTTATTATATTACATTATAATATTTATTTTATATTATATTATTTAAATGTAAATTTAAATTAAATTAATTAATTAATATATTTTAGTTACTTTATTTCATTTTATTTTGTATTATATTATATCTTATATTAATTTAATTTAAATTATTTTATTTAAATTTAAATTTATTTATTTATTTTAGTTAATTTATTTCGTTTTGGAAGTACCAAACTAAGTAAATGCTACTTAGTTTTTATATTATATTACTTTTTATCCTTTTTTCTTATAATATATTTACTATAATATTTATGTATGCTCTAGTTAATTATAATTTTTTATTTTATTTGAGTGGTGGGCAAGTAAGTAAATGCTACTTAGTTGTGTAGTTTAGTTTATTTTAATGGCAAACTAAATCCTAATTGCCTTTTATAATTAAGTACTGATTTATTATTACAGTCAAACCTCTATTTAAGAATAGACTTGTGATTGTATTCTAATTTAGAGGTTATTACTAAATAGAGGTATTGGTATAAAATATTTTCTGAACACTCAAAAATATCCACTTTAACAAAAATATAATTTGTTTATAGAAAATATAGTCTTTTATAGGAAAATGTGGTCTTTTATAGGAAAATATGGTCTTTTATAGTAAAATAGTCTTTTATAGAAAAATATAGTACTTAATAGGAAATGTATTTTAAAATTAATATTTTCTCTCTCTCACGCGCGCGCGCGCGCACACACACACACACACACACATATATATATATATATATATATATATATGAAATTATTACTATATAGAGGTATACTTTTTTAATACGAGACTTAAAAAGTATATAATATATTACAATTTAGTGGTTATTCCTATTTATAACTGGCCCAAATTGGGACTAAATTTTTTTATAATATTGTAAAGGTTATTCTTATACAGAGTATTCATAAATAGGGGTTTTAGTGTACCTTATATGACTTCCACGAAAATTTCATTGGAAATACAACTACACCCAATTATATATACACATTACTGCAACCCATAAGCTATAATCGATGACAATAATATAGGTATAACAGTAGTAGAATCCATCAGGCAGAAAAAAAGTAGAAAATGCAAGTAGCTACAACAATGCAATTCACACAAATTATTAACCCAAAGTGATTGGTTTGCCAAATCAGATAATATATTCTAACAAAATCAAAATAATGAATCCCTAATTCAAAGACAAACCCAACTCACAATTTCAATCCCAATTTCAGTAATTACAGACCAAAATTCAAATTTCTACAATTTCATACTCAATCTCATTTCAACTCAATGTTAGCAATTTCAGACCAAATTTTAATAAAATAACTATTTTAAAACAATTTGCACATTCCAATAATCCCAATTTTAGACATGAATCAAGTGTGACGCCTCCAAAATAGGTATACATCACCCATATTGAGTCGTCAAATACATGATACAAAATTCAAATACAACTTAATTATACATCAGTCGTGTAAAATACGACAAAACATAATCTAAGAGTTTTAATACGTATATTGTCATCTAGATAGTATACAAACTCAATGACGTCCTCATTATATTTATTGTCACACTATTTAATAGAATAGTGAGGACTACTAATGCTATCATCTGGACCGTTACTTCGTTCCCCGACTCGTCCCAACTATATTCTCATTTCCTGAAAAGAACAGTGAAAGAAAGGGCGAGCTCAACTAGCCCAGTAAGAAATATTATGACTAAGATAATGCATAATAAATTATCAATAGTCTTCAACAGTGTTAAACTAATAAAATACAATAGACATCAAGTTTAACTGCATTGGAATAAGTAATCCATTAGAAAAATTAAGTAGAGCATGATATCTACTATCTTCTATGATTTAAAAATATTTTCATCAATTTTTATCGCTGAGACTCAGCTTAATAAATAAACCACATAATCAACTCATCCCTGCACTACGGGCCAATGATATTCATTAAATCATCAATGGTCATGACTATACCGAATAATTCCTGGTTATAATCATACCAAAAACTGTCCATTAATGCACTACAGGCCACTGAGGACTTTTACCACATAGTTTATAACATTACAGATCATGATTATACCGAATGATTCCTGGTCATAATCATACCAAGTCCGTAAGCCAAAGATATACAACTATAAAACCAATAATCAACAGTCCATCTTTGCACGTAAGCCAAAGATATACAATTCAATAATCAACCGTCCATCTTTGCACGTAAACCAAATATAACCATATAAGCATGAGGATGATGACAATGATATAAGCATTAATCAAACAAGGATAAATATTAAAGACTTTAAATTTATCCAAATATTATCAATCACTTAATAAACTCATAATCTAATATTATTAATACTATAACAATATTTTAATCACTTCTTAAACATATAAATAATTTATTTCAATTGTTTATACTTTACCAAATAATGTATTTAATCATTCAAAAATGACATACTCATAATATTTCATCACCAATGATCAAATCCCTTATCAAAAATATGCATATACCATATATAGGATTCCCAAGCCATAAAATCCTATTTCTAATTTTTTTACTTCACATAACATATTTAACTCATTTACTCATAACTAGATTATTTTCATGAAAAATACTAAATCAGTCCCAAAAATATTTCTTTTCTGGCATTTAGCAGAATATAGTCCCATATTGAACATATATTTTTCTCAGAATTTATAAAATTCATTTACTATTTTTCAAAAATTAATTTCTAATTAATTCCTTAAGAAATTAGCTACCTCAAGTTTAACTCCAGAAATTTTCAAATCTTGGTAGGATCTTACACATGTTAACGTGATCTTCCAGTTTAAATTTTATGGTCATTAGAGTTATAGAACTCCGGTTATAACATTTTTCGTCTGAAAAAACCTAAATATTGAAATTGTCATAACTTGCTCATTTTAAGTCAGAATGAGCTCATTTTTGGATAAGAAGTATTTTATACCATATATTTTTATGTCTCAAAAGGCCAAAAATTTTTCTCACAAATTAAGTGGCCGAAAATGCCCTTTTAAATTTATGGACAATAGTTTTTTTGTGATTTGTAATTTTTGACTCCTTTGCTAAAATCAGTCCACACGAAAATTTACAACACCTTTTTCAGTGATTCTACTTGAATAAGTTAGAAAACTCATAGATCTAACTCTAGAACTTGACCACACTCAAAAATTTAAAATATAATAGGAGATATGGTCAATTGAATTTCATATTCCGTTTTCATCAAAATCTGATTTTCAACCATTTGTGATTTCTAAGAAACCTTCATGTTTTCACATAATAACCAACATGACTCATCATGACAATGACATAATAATTCAATAAAATAAGTTCAAGAATAAATTTTAAAGATTTATAAGTTAATTTATCCTGAACTAAATAATGTCTAAATTATCAACATGATACTGCTTTGTGGAGTAAAATTCAAGAATGCTCAGAAGAATATTTTCATGAAAAGATACTGGATGAAGCGCAAATATCAAAGATATTCTACTAATTTCATGGAGTATAGAAGCTAAAATTTTAACCAAATAAGTATCATAGAATATATAAAACTGCAATGGATCTTCACCCGCCATGTGGTAATCCACGTAGACAGATCATTTCCATAATTTAATAAGAAACGAATATGAATGGTCATTTACCATGCATGTGATAATCCACATAGACAGGTTATTCTAACAGAATAATAAAGAATGGAATAACAAAAGGATTCACCATGCATTTGATAGATTGCAAAGACAGGTTATTCCCAACAGAATAATAAATAATGGAACCAGGTCATGCGTAAACGCACAGACAGGATATTCCGACAGAATAATAAAGAATGGAACCAGGTCAGGCGAAATTCGCACCGACAGGATATTCCAACAGAATAATAAAAAATGGAATTACAACAGAAATCACCATACATGCGATAGACCGCACAGACAGGTTATTCCAACAGAATAATAATTAATGAAACCAGGTCAGGCGTAATACGCACCGACAGGATATTCCAACAGAATGATAAAGAATGGAATAACAGAATAATTTTACCATGTATGCGGTAATTCTCATAGACAGGTTATTCCAACATAATGATAAAAAATGGAATAACAGAAGAATTTTACCAAGTATAGGGTAGTCCGCGTATACAGGTTATTCCAACAGAATAATAAAGAATGGAGTAACAGAAGTTCTCTTCATGAATACGAAAGAATAATACCCCTCACCTTAGAAGAAAACTAGATATTGGAATAGTGAGGTAGCAGACTTCTCTTCTTCTTTCTCTCTATTCATTTTCTCTCTATAGTTTCTCTCTCTAGAGTTTCAGTGAATTCGTAAAAAATAATGAAGGAGTGAACTTATATTTATAGGAGAATGGACTGAATAGTAACTAATTCATGAACGGGCCAGATTGATTTACTTTTAAACAGACGGTCCAGATTAGTTTACAATAAAATATTCTAATAAAATAAAATTTTTTAAATAACATATAATATATTCTATTTATAATTTAATAAAACGAATAACTTTATAAAAGTATTTTGTTTTATATAAAAAGATTTTACTATGTAAATATTATGCAGGTACTATGCATAATAAAATATATTATATTCTAACTATTATCTAATAAAACAAATAACTTTATAAAAATATTCTGTTTTATATAAAAAGATTTTACTATGTGATAGAAACGTAATTCATACATTTAATTATCCCTAATTTTGTCCTTTTAATTATATTAGTTTATTAAATTAATATGTTTTATTTTATTTTGTAGGATTTAATATTTATCGCAATAAAGTCAAAATCTTGGTGATCAAGTAATATTTAAGGCTTTTATTCATATAAGAAATGTCCAAGAAGAATCCTACAAGGAGAAGGAAAGAGGTGGAACAATCTTAGTGCAATTCAAATCCAACAAGAGAAAGAAAAGTCTATCTAGAAGATCTTTTTGAGAAGTTGATTGCTACTAGGAAGTTGAATCATACATGGAAAGGGAATCAAAGTGTCCAAGTTCAATGAATCTAAATTAGGGTTCAAAGTTATTTTCCCTATAAATAGGCCTCTTGTTTTAGAGAGAAGGGAGGAATTAAGTATTGTATTATTTTAGGTTAGGAGTAGGAGTAAATTAAATTATGTTTCAACGCTTGTTGGAGGATCGTGAATAAAGGGAGTTTTCTTATTTATTTTCAATCTTCTACTTCTTTATTTTAGTTAATTTATTTATTTTCATGTCTAGTTAATTTCTTTAATCTAGGATGAAGATGAAATTAAATAATTATTCCTAATAATATTTTTTTATCTCTTCTATTATTTATGCTTTTATGTTTAATTGATTTCGCCTTCATGTTTCGTTATTGAAATACATTCGTTTTATAGTTCTTATGTGATTTTAAATTAATTAAGAGGTTTTGATAGATTATTGTTAAGATATGAGTTTTTCATAATCCATGCTTGCTCAAAGAAGTTTTGATGGGTTATAGTTAATCCTTAAATTTTCATAGTGTATGCTTGCCCACGTTAATTGTAAATTACTAAATTAAAGGGAAGAGAGATCAAAATCATAATTTGAGTTATAAAAATAGAAGAGATTGAATTATATGTTATGTTTATTATTTAGTAGATTCAGATTCCTAGATTGCATTCTCGTTAATTGTTTTCATATTCTAGTTAATTAATTCTCAATCTTTATTTCTAATTCGTCTAAAATAAATATTAAGGAAACATTAAAATTAATCTAGTCTCTGTGGGTTCGACCTGTACTTGCCAGTTCTTCAATTCGACACTGTGCACTTGCAGTACATATTTTTATCACATCACTATGCAAAATACTATGCATAATAAAATATATTATATTCTAATTATTGTCTAATAAAACAAATAACTTTATAAAAATATTCTGTTTTATATAAAAAGTTTTTCTGTTTTATTACATTAATACTACTAATAAAACAAAACTTCATCATCATTATTATAATTCACACTATTAATCGACCATGTCGTTCCCAGAAAAGAGGGGGCTTTCCAATAAGAATTTTTCCCTATTGGCGCGTAATTAGGTGACCAAACCTCTCATTGGTAGAACTTCTAGACATCGTTAATATTGTAAATAATAACATTAATAACTTTATTATCTCAATTATTGATTTAATAATATATAAAATATCGACAATAATTGAATCAAATAACGTGAGATACTATACAATAATTACTGAAGCAATAATTAAACAAAAGTGAGTGACTTCTCACGTAAGCATCAATAATCAATACCGTGTGCTACTATGCAATCACGCGTATTACTATACTTTTACTACCGAGTAGTTCAACAGTTTTAACGCTAAAACTTCCGCCGTTATTTTCATAAAATTTTTTTTGTTGTTTTCTCAATCCGATAATAATTTCGTTGTGGGGTCCACCAATGATTGTACCGTCGTACGGATATTCCCCAATAAAAAGAATATTCTCCGACCAATTGAATATTATATAACTACTTGCATATTTTGAAAAATTTATAAATATTACCTACAACTATAACATTATCTCAAATTCACACCATAATTTTAAAAAAATATTTTGAGAAAATTAAATCTTTATTCATAAATTTTGGGGTCTCACATCAAGTCTTACATGAAAATAGAAATTATACCAATTTCAAACCTCTCATTGGCAGAACTTCTAAACATCGTTAATATTGCAAATAATAACATTAATAACTTTATTATCTCAATTATTGATTTAATAATATATAAAATATCGACAATAATTGAATCAAATAACGTGAGATACTATGCAACAATTACTGAAGCAATAATTGAACAAAACTGAGTGACTTTTCACGTAAGCATCAATAATCAATACCGTGTGCTACTATGCAACCACGCGTATTACTATACTTTTACTACCGAGTAGTTAAACAGTTTTAACGGTAAAACTTCCGCCGTTATTTTTATAAAAATATTTTTGTTGTTTTCTCAATCCGATAATAATTTTGTTGTGGGGTCCACCAATGATTGTACCGTCGTACGGATATTCCCCTATAAAAAGAATATTCTCCGACCAATTGAATATTATATAACTACTTGCATACTTTGAAAAATTTATAAATATTACCTACAACTATAACATTATCTCAAATTCACATCATAATTTTAAAAAAATATTTCGAAAAAATTAAATCTTTATTCATAAAATTTGGGGTCTCACATCAAGTCTTACACGAAAATAGAAATTATACCAATTTCAAACCTCTCATTGGCAGAACTTCTAAACATCGTTAATATTGCAAATAATAACATTAATAACTTTATTATCTCAATTATTGATTTAATAATATATAAAATATCGACAATAATTGAATCAAATAACGTGAGATACTATGCAACAATTACTGAAGCAATAATTGAACAAAACTGAGTGACTTTTCACGTAAGCATCAATAATCAATACCGTGTGCTACTATGCAACCACGCGTATTACTATACTTTTACTACCGAGTAGTTCAACAGTTTTAACGGTAAAACTTCCGCCGTTATTTTCATAAAAATATTTTTGTCGTTTTCTCAATCTGACAATAATTTCGTTGTGGGATCCACCAATGATTGTACCGTCGTACGAAATTCCCCGATAAAAAGAATATTCTCTGACCAATTGAATATTATATAACTACTTGCATACTTTGCAAAATTTATAAATATTACCCATAACTATAATATTATCTCAAATCCACACCATAATTTTTTTAAAAATATTTCGAGAAAATTAAATTTTTATTCATAAAATTTGGTGTCTCACATCAAGCCTTACACGAAAATAGAAATTATACCAATTTCAGGCCAATATTCAATCTAAATACACAAATTAGTTGAACTTACCTTGAATAGAAGGTTTAAATCTACCTAATGATATGAGATGGTCCAAGCTAGCAGCTGCGATGGAGGTGGGGAGGCTCCAGAGGTGGGCTGTCGACGGCTGTAATGGAGGCGGTGGACCTCAATGGACTGTCGATAGAGATGAGATGGACTGAGATGGCGACAGCCATAAAGCTATTGCAGTGGGGTCAAAATTATTAGTGAATTATAAAGAATTTTGCGGGGCTTCGGGGGCAGCGTCCCCGAGCCAATTTTTTTTAATACTTTATACTTTCGGGTTAAATAAATGCATTCAAATATCCAATTTAATAATACTAACAAAAGGGGAAATCACAATTAATTTTTGAAAACAAAACTGAGGTTAGAGAAATTGAAGAGAGTAATTTCTGTTACCTGCTAGGGCACAAGGCTGCAAGAGAGTCATAGTAGAATAGAGTCGCACTCCAGTCTCCGCACTCGCAGCTCGTCAATAACCAGTATCCACTCCGACCACTCGCTAAAGGCTTTGATGGTTCACGGTTTGACTTTTGCCTTTTGCGATTTGGCTTTGCCCCTTTTCTCTCTATTTTGTGGTTGAAGTGCTGAACAAATATTGATGTATGAGATTTAGGACTGAGTCATGGTCGCTTGGGTATCTCTAATAAAAAAAATTGAGTGGGTCAAAAATTGAGTAGGGAAATTTTTTTTTAAGTTATTTCAAAAATTGAGTGGGGTCAATTGACCCCACATTTATAGCATAGCTTCGCCACTGGCGACAGCAATGAGATGAGAGTGAGATGAGAGAGACTGACTGAGGGAGAGATGAGGCAGCGATGAGAAAGAAAGTGAGAGATCATAGTGAGGTAAGGCATCTGTAGAAAATGAAACAACTAACTTTTATAAATTATTTTTGACGAAAATAATTCCCACGACATTAATTAGCTAATCCACGACGGACATTCCGTCGACAATAAACACAATTTCGTTGACATTAGGTTAGGCGATGGCGAGAAACTTGGCACCAAAGATGGTATTCTGTTTCCGACGAAATTGCGTCGAGAAAGGCTTAAGGTCGACTGAACTTATGTTCGAAAAATAAGTCCGTCGGAAATATGTTACGATCGACGAAATATAGTCCGTCGAATATAAATTCGGCAGAATTAACTCTTTTTCTTGTAGTGTTTATACGATAAAATATACTCTCTCTGTCCCTTAATATAAGTCGTTTTAGAGAAGTGTTTTTGTCTCTTAATATATATTATTTGAGAATTTCAAGTAAGCATTAATTGCTTAGTTTTCAATATTACCTCAAGTATTAAATATAACTTTGGTTCTCTTTTTGTCAAATAAATAACATTCTATTTTTTCAATACAAGAACAAAATAAACAGTTGATATTATATTTAATGTTATACAATCATTTTCTTAATACTTGTGCACAACTCTAAAACGACTTATGTGACGCCCCCAAAATAGGTATACATCACCCATCTTGGGTCGCCAAATACATGATACAGAATACAAATACAACTAAATTATACAATTGTCGTGTAGAATACGACAAAAAATAGCTAAAAATTTTAACACGAATATTGCCTCTTAGATAATATCCAAACTCAAATTCAATCTTATTACAATTATTATCACACTATTTCAAAGAATACTGAGGACTATTAAAATAACCATCTGGACCGTCAATCCATTCCCCGACTAGTCTCAGCTATATTCTTATTTCCTGAATAGAACAGTGAAAGAAAAGTGTGAGATCAACTAGCCTAGTAAGAAACATTATGACTAAGATAATGCAGAATAAATTATCTTTAGCCTTCAACAGTATAACAACTGATAGAATACAATAGACAACAAGTTTTAGATCAACAACTGCAGCGGAATAAACAATCCATTAGAAGAGTCAAGTATGTTAGGAATAAGCATGTGAATGATATTCCTATTTACATATGATTTGATTATGATATATATATATATATGAATGAATATGCAAGTATACTTGCATTAAGAAAAGATGTAAAGTCCTCTGATAGATTATAGAAATATATGTACTAAGACTTACAATAAATTGATCAAATATGTTAGGATGATCCTACATAAGCAAAACAACTTTGTAAAGTCCTTAAAAAGAAATGATGTACAAGGACTATAAATATAGAAAGATTAAGCATGTTAGGTTGATCTTATGATGTAATAGATAGACTTGTCTGATCGTCGAGCACATCACTAGAAATCGTAGTCTGTCAGGAGAGTCAAGGAAAACTCGAGAGCTATTAAGGCAGAATCATAGTCTGAAAAATAGTAGATCTCGGAGTTCGTAGACTGCCAGGAGAGATGAAGAAGGATCGTAGTGTGTCGAGTAGCACTTCCTCGGAGCCATAGTCTACTGAGGAAGTCATGTTCAGAATCATAGAGAGACAGCCTTCCTACGAGCCGACCGGGCATCTGTCGAACCTAAGTCAAGAATCGTAGACTACACTCTGAGTCGTAGAGTCTACTGATAATGAATCCGAGTCAAGAATCGTAGACTACACTCAGATTCATAGAGTCTACTGATAACGAAGCCAAGTCAAGAATCGTAGACTACACTCAGAGTCATAGAGTCTACTAATCGTATCAAAGACAGAGATCGTAGTTGAGCAAGATCAGATGAAGACAACAAGCACAACGACAGAAATCATAGTGTCAAGATCTGATCTCGGAGTCGTAGTATCTGCACAGCTGAAGCTGAATCGTAGAGTGTAGATCTGAGACTTCAACAGATGTGCTCACAACGCCAAGGCAGAATCGTAGAGCTAATATGATTCTTAACAAATGAGCACTCCTAGAATATCCAAAGGGATGAAGCCTCTGGTTGGTGCTGCAAAGATACATCCCACCTGAAGGAAACTAGAGCACTCAACGAATGGCATGCAAGCTAACAAAAGATCTAAGCATCAACTCAATCAGCATCCAGATTGAGTTGTGAAGCCATTCGAGATGAAGTCTTCCACAAGTTGATCATAAGAAGTCTTCAATAACTGACTAAAGAAAGTCGGCTAGTGCAGTTGTTGTCAAGTAAATAGAAGACATCGATCTTGGAAGCACCTGGATCGTAGTGTTTGCCAAACAAAGAAAGAACTGATGGAGTGTACACAGGGATACTAGTTAGCCTCTAAAGAACAAGGTTAAAGTGATTAAGCATTGGGTCAGTCCATTGATGATAAGTGAAAGGGAGATCACAAGGAGAAAACGAGCTGGACACGCCACAAATCTGAAGTGTCTTGCTACTCAAAAAGGGCCAGAGTAAAGAGTGAAGCCATCAGTATCTGAGAGCAGTCGAGGCAAATAGAAGTGTTAAGGCACTGTACAAGAGAAGAAAGAAGTGTTCTACATTGAAGATCCAATAAATATTCTTCAAAGATCGTAGTGTTGTCTCTACATGTCAAATGAGCAAGTCAATAAGACACTACAATCAGGTCCAAGAAAGCAAGCATCAGAATCGTAGAGTTCGGTCATTCGAAGATTGAAGCATTGGCAACGGTTCAATCTGAAGGATGGTATTCGGACAAGAGCTTATTGAGAGCATCGATGCAAAAGGACAACCTCTAATCGAGAAATCAGAAGGAGGTAATAAAGTTGACTACCTGCCCAAGATATAAAAGTAACATCTCTGATGAGGTAGGTAAAACAGTAGACTGCTGTGTCAGAAAGTCATGTCATGTCACATCTGCAGTCTACACCAAATAACTCGAGATCTGCGAGGCAATTCAAAAAGCTTTTAACGACTACTTTCCAACGGGAAGATTGGGAAGTAGTATAAACCAACAGAGCTTCAAAGATCAAGAGTTGCTGATGATTGCTGAGTTACAGAATCGTTGAGTCGTTGGAATGCTATTGTTAACTCTACGAGTTCCACCAGAGATTAACAGAATAAGTCTCAGTGACAGTGAGACTGCATAGGTGAAAGTAAAGCAGCTTTGAAGAAGGACTTAAACAGATTAAAGCTTTACTCAATAAAGATAAGAATGCCATTGAAGATGGCAGCCAAGCTGAGAGTCGAGAAGGCCAAGAAGATAACATTCATAAAAGTGGAAGAATACAAAGAAGATCAAGAGAGCCACTCTATAGATCACCATGAACCAAAAGCTAAAAAAGAACAGAAGTAGAATCATGTCTGCAAAACATTCAAGAAGGGTTCAGGAATTGTTAAGTGCCAGATGAAGTTTACCAAAAGCTCAGAGACTTAGCAAATCCAGATGGTGATGGTGCACAGCTGACATCATATGAAAATGAGCATATCAGAAGAAGATGAGTTGCACCAAAGAAGATGTACGCGGTCCAGACTTGAAGCAGAATACAAAGAGGACCACACTAAGCTGCTAAGTACATAAGATGTTCAAGCTTAAAGACATCTTAGCAGCTCAGCACCAACAACTACAACAACAAGAAGCCAGAGCCTGAGGGGTCCTTGTCTGGAAGGACTAAATGAAGTTCCAAGCCTGCTAGGCTTGAAGAGTTCCTAGGGAACTAGAGGAGTTCCAAGGCTGCTGGCCTTGAAGAGTTCTTAGTGAACTGAAGTCTCAAGGCTACTGGCCTTGAAGGAATCTTAGTGATTCAGGGTGCTGCCCTTCCTTAGTGGAAATCCTGCTAGTTGAAAGCAGAAGAGTGGATTAGGAGCTTGAGTCTCTGAACTACTTAAAACCCCTTGTGTCTTTTACTTTATGTCATTTACATTATGTACCTAACTGCTATAACTGCTATGTATGTGTTAACTACTTACAACTTAACTAACTCTAAGAACAATGTATATATGATTATGAATATATCAATGAAGGGAATCTTTTACTTATTCTGCTGTGCTTGAAAAGATTCTTATGTTTGTCATATGCTAATTCATTAGCAATACAAAATAAAAAGGAGAGGTATTTGAAAACAAAAAAGGATTTATTCAACCCCCTTTTAGATCTATTGTGTGCCTCTGGGAACTAACAAAGTAAAGCATGATATCTACTATCTTCTATGATTTAAAAAGTTTTTCATCCACTTTATCGCTGAGAATCAGCTTAATAAATAAACCACATCATCGAATCATCCCTGCACTACGGACCAAGGATATTCATGTAATCATCAATGGTCATGATTATACCAAATAATCCCTGATCATAATCATACCAACAACTGTCCATCAATGCAGTACGGGCCAATGATGACTTTTACCACATCATTTATAACATTACGAGTCATGATTATACTGAATGATCCCTGGTCATAATCATACCAATCAACAGTCCAACTATGCACGTAAGTCAAAGATGACTTTCATCACAATATAATCATGAGGATGATAACAATGATATAAGCATTAATCAAAAAAAATCAAGGATAAATATTAAAAACTGTAAATTTATCCAGAGTTTAAAATTATCCAAATTGTCAACATGATACTGCTTTGTGGAGTAAAATTCAAGAATAATATTCATATATCAAAAATAATTTAGATAGAAAAGAAATATATTTTTCGGGTGAATAGTACCCCGGCATAAAAAGTGCCCCAAATACCCTAATGAATAATATTCGAGTGAATAGTAATCGGGTAAATAGTAACCCGTGAATAGTAACTCGTGAATAGTACTCTGGTATAAAAAGTGCCCCGAATACCTGATTGAATAATATTTGAGTGAATAGTAACTGGGTGAATAGTAACCCGTAAATAGTAACTCATGAATAGTATTCCAGTATGAAAAGATCAATAATTATCAAGAAAGTTCAGAATAATATTTTCATGAAAAGATACTGGATGAAGCGCAAATATCAAGGATATTCTACTAATTTCACGGAGTATAGAAACAATACTTTAACAGAATAAGAGTATAATCAAGAATATGAGACGAAATAATATTACTCACATACTACAGAATATGGAAGAAAATATTATTCCTTATGAATACTGAACATAAATAATATCCCTTACGAATATTGAACGAAAATAATATTCCTTACGAATATTAAACGATGATAATGAATATTGAACGAAAATGATATTCATTACGAATATTGAACGGAAATAATATTCATACGAATATTGAACGAAAATAATATCCATACGAATATGAAAAATAATATCTCTTCAGAATATGAAATAAATAATACCTCTTACCTTAGTAGAAGACTGAATACTGTAATAGTGAAGTAGCAGAACAGTCTTCTTCTACCTCTCTATAGCTTCTCTCTCTATAGTTGCTCTTGTGAGTCTTAGTGAATTGGTGTGAATGAAAGAAGAATGAGCTTCTATTAATAAGAAAACATAGTTTCGATAATTGCACGTTTTAGGGCTCGAAATATTACAGTATAATACCTTCATCTTTTCTTTCATTTTTAATTTAGTCCTGTAAGTATTATCAAACTTGCACCATCTCTCCTAATAGTACATCATGTGAATTAATAGTACATTCATATGAATCAATAGTTCTATACATGTGAAAAAAATAGTTACAGTATAGTACTGTTGAGTAAAATCTAATTACACACAACACGCAAGTATACGTGGTCAACAAGTAATAAAGTGATAAGTTGAGTATCGTTCCCACAGGGAATTCTAATTAATAAATCCCAACTACTAATACTATATCAATTCAATTTTATTCAAACAATGATAAATTATGATTTCCTGAATTATTAACACAAAATTAAAAACTTAAAGATATTGTCCTAAAATAAGCGAATAACTAAGCTAATAGTTGAGTGAATGACTTCCGATAGGTAAAGGTTAAGACTTCAATATCCCCAATTATGAACTATAAATCAATTACCTACTCATCCCAATTATCATGTCTACTGAATTGTTAACTGGAATTCTCAAATGACAAAAGCCCTTTTCCAAGTGATCAATTGACTTCTATTTAATCCAAATTAGTCTTGCTATATTCCTATGCAAAATAATTGAATTAAACTCTTTCCAATCCCAATTCCTTATATGTTACATGCGGTGAACAGATATTTCCATTCAGTTCACAAACCTAATTTATTCACTGTGCAAATAACCAAGTCACATGTTATCATGTCCAGTTCAAACCCTAGAATTCCTTTTCCAATTCCTTCTAGAGTAACAAGGTAATTATTGGCCAAATAATTAAGCAATAGAGTCGAAACATGATAAACAATTCACTTGAACATAAATAATTAGAATGAGTGAATAACTAATTTATAGTTATAAAAGGTTCAATTGAAATCTTAATTAAAGAATTAGTTCATCACGGAAATAAAAACCATTAATTGTTGACAAATCATCCTTAAAGAATTACAAATTGAAAATAAGGAGAAAAAGAATAAACTCTGTAGCCAATCCTTAATCTCCAAGCAATCTTGTGTAGCCGTTAATGAAAGAACTCGTTGAATCCCTGCAAGAATAATCAAAATCTGCCTCCTTTATTTCAGCAATTAGTTTCTTTTTATATCTTCCAACAATCCTCATCCAATTAGGTTTTACATTAGCTCCCATTGACCAAATTAAGTCCAACCAGAAGTCAAACACGCTAATCCAGTCAATGCCAGCCGAGGCTCAGCGCCCCGGCGCTGTAGATAGTATAATTTCCAGCGCCCCGGTGCTGGACTTCTCCAAAATTACCATATTGCCATTAAATACTTGAATTTCCCATAATTTCCCCTCCAGCTTCCAAATCTGCAAAACAAGATATAAACACAATAAAAATGCTACTAAATAACTTAAGAATGCAATAATTTAAGTCCAAATATATCCAATTTATGGGTATACTACCCATTCATCAAGTACCTTTATCTATACCTCCATTTTTAATTTAGTTATGCAAGTATTATCAATCTTGCACCACATCCCCTAATAGTACATGCATGTGAATCAATAGTACAAACATGTGAATTAATAGTAATTAATTGCTCATTTATCTGATTAATTACCCGATTGGTTAATATAACCTCCAGAAATCAATTATTATTGAAATAAATGTCGATTTTCACTAACACTAATAATTCCAACACAATAGAACTATCAATTTCATCTTTAATCAACACGAACTTATTCATCATTAATATTATAACTCATAATATTTAACAACCAGATCATTCTCAGGAAAGAGGGAGTTTTTCGAAGGATTTATCCCTATTGGCCCGCAATTAGGTGACCAAACCCCTTTTCTCGACAGAAATTTCTAGACATTGTCAATAATGCAAATAATAATATGAATGAATTTGTCGTCTCAATTGTTGATTTAATAATAATAAATATTATGCAGATGATACTGTGAAAATAATTGAATCAATAATATGAGAGATATTATGCAGCAATTAATGTAGCAATAATTGAGTATAACTGAGTGACTTTTCACGTAAGCATCAATAATCAAATATACTGTACAATACCGTGTGCTACTATGCAACCACGCGTATTACGGTACTTTTACTACCGATTATTTTATGACAACTTGTTTACTTTAAAAAAAATTCACATATCACCCTTAAATTTAACCAATATCAATTTAACCATTTACTAAATAGAATAATAACTATAAGAAAATTGAATACTTTCATTTCATAAAATTCGGGATCTCACAACTTATATTAAACGACGAGGGAGTAATAAATTTGGGTTGAGTTATTTTTAATTCTTATTTATTTCATATATGTACATACGTCGTAATTATAATTCAACTGAATTTTTTTACGATATATATTAGAACTCCAAAATTTTTATCATTATCTATAGAAAATGATCTATATTTTAATTGGATTGGAGGAAGTATGAAGTTATAAGTCTCTTATGAGTTTAGGTTAAATAATGGTTGCAGTTGATGCTTGCTTCATATACAAAAAATTCTAGGTGCGAAATTTATTAGTATCAAATTAATTCTTGCTTCACATCATAAATATGTGGGTCAAATTATTTATTATCGAGTCCGAGTAGTACTAGGTGGAGAAATGGACATAAGTAGGTGGTACCAAAAATATTAAGTCAAAATTTAAAAACGGCTTTGTAAATTAAAAAGAATTATAATTCAATAAACTTTTAAAGTGTTTTTTTGTGTATTGACTATAGAGTCCTTCTACACAGACAGGTTTGTTGGACAGAAAAATTGAACATTTTCACATATTTTTTTGATTGTCTCCCAAAAAATATATAGTATTTATTTCAAAACGAATTTTTATAAATTACACATAAAACATTATATTTTATAAAAATTTCTGTTGGAATAAATACTATATATTTTTTGAGTCATAATCAAAAAATAAAAATTAAAAATGTCCAATTTTCCTATTCAAGAAACTGATCCGCCAAGACTTATTGTTGACTATATGTCATTACAAGTGAAAATAAATTACACTTGAAAGATCCACATGTTTGAGAGATACACTAATGCTACGTTTGGATCGATAGAATAGGAGAGAGAATGGAATGAATAGATTCATCTGTTTATCCAATCACCAAGTAATAAATCAAATTCTGCACGGAAAAAGGTAAAACACACTGAAGAATCTGACGGTCGGGAGATAGTTTCAATGTGATAATAAATATAGACTGAAGAAAAGGTTAACAATGATGTGAGAATAAGTACAAGTTTGAAAAAGGTTAACAATTGAAGCACGTTAATTATAACTTTATGCTACGTTTGGATTGAAGGAATGAAATAGAGTAGGGAATGAAATGATTTTTTAATATTCCATGTACATGTTTGGTTGATGTTAAAAATACATCTAATTACAATGGAATGGTTCATTCCATTCTCCCTCCTATTCCATCGATCCAAACGTAGCATTAGTGTTTTTGTAGAACAAAGTGTCTTTACCTATAACTTCAGGTATAACCATTGTATTTATAGTTACTCACACCGCCTCAAAACGCTTATCCCCGAATGAAAATAGGACTCCTTATTACACCGATTACCATACTTGGATAGACCACGTTTTAGACGATTCCTTAAAAAAGTGATCTCCTAACTCGTTAATTACCATACATGAAGAAAGTAAATTTTCCCTAGGTTTCGCTCTAGTTCTCTTAATCTCATTCCCCAGATTTCTCCTTACATACCGCTATAATTTAAGAAATTGTTAAATCCACAATAAAAAATATTATTTCAACAATAAAAGTGTCGCTATTGATTCTATAGCGACAGTAAAAACTGTCGTTATACATCTACAGCGACACTTTTATTATGAAAATATTATGAATTTAACAATTCCCTAAATGTATCCCTATAATTGAATTGTACTAGAATAAGTTCTAAAAAAAAATTCAACTAATCTCATAATAAAAATTTGCTTTTCTATTTAATAACTTTACTTTACCATAAAACAAGGGAATCATTATTTACACTCAAGAAACTTATTTTAGTTTTACTATCTACATCTCATAACTATATATATTGAGTGGCTTGAGAGAGAGATGATTTACTCATTTTATTTTCTCTCTCCAACATTTCTTTATATGGTATTATTATTTTTATTATTTTTTTACCTTGGATATTTTTCATATACTCCCTCTATTTAAAAATATAAGATTAATTTTGAATCTTTATGATACTTTTAAACTTAAAATTCATCTAATTTATTTAACTTTTAAAAATTAAATCTTCTAATTAGTTGTAAGTTTTTGATAGTTTATAATTTTCATAATAATATTGTCTAAAAATAAAATTATATCAATTTTAAAATTAAAAATATTTTAAATTATCATCAAACAGTCAAATTAAGCCTATATTTTGTTATTTGAGAGAGAGGGAGGGAAAAAAGGAAAAGGAAAAAGGAAACATTAGAATTGATGGGTCAGAGTCAGTACTTAATAGTCTGACCCTCAGCTGTAATTGCATTTCATCAGTTTCAACCCAACTAAACACGGCGGCGCGTGCCCGGAGTGTGGCGGGTATACGAATTCAATTCTCTATTCAATTCTATTCCTACAAAGATATCAATTCTATCACTCACTTTCCAACTTCCTATGTCCTATCCCATATGCTATGCTCTTCCTAATAATCAATTCACTTTGTTACCCTTTCTAGACACATGATTTACTTTTCTTTTTTACCTCGTAATATATAATTATTTTATTTAATTAATTCTATGCCACGGTATCCTAGGTAATAGATTAGAAAGAACTACTATAAAATATATGTGATTGATTGAAATAAGCTCCCACCAATGATTAAAAAAACCCACAAATAACACCATTAACTCATTTACCATATGTCAACCTACTCCTATGGCTCCAACTCCAACATAACCACCCTCTTCAAAAATTCAACCCACTTTATGCTCGTAAATGGGGGAGCCTAATCCACCAAGCCACCACACCTATATATCCACTAAACTTTGTTTGTTTGACTTAAATTTGTGGGGTACTTTTAATAATTTCAAACATTTCAAGGTCTGTCCCACAATTTCAGCGAAACATAAGAGTATCTATTAGGTATTTTATTATGTTCTCCTATACTATTTTATCATGGAGTGTACAAAAGTAGCAGATATGGAAGTAATTAACATGAAGTTTATTTTTAGATAATTTGATCAATTAAACAAATAGAGTGCTGACACGCATGCGAAAGTATATATGTGTCAATATTCTATTGGCCAATTGATCAAATTACTAAAAAATAATTTCATGCTAACAGAATCCGGTAGATAGTAAGAAGTTAAATAAGTAAGAAACATCAAAACAACAAGGGCAAAACCGTACAATAAAAAATGGAGTCACAGTTGCGATCAGTAATTCGGATGAAATCTTCCGAAATGAGCAAGCTTTCGTGATCTGTTTGCGCGAAACGCCGCAGCAACGCCGAGGTGAGGCTTTGCCGGAGCCCTAATTTCGCCGGGGAGTGTGGCCTCCGGCGGCATTCCTTTATGGTTCCAATGACTGTTGGGGCTGGCGCGAACCAATGGACTCAGACAAAATGCTAGACTGGATAGGTTCCGAGGCTGATTCTGCCGTCTGCCGCTACGATGCACAGGCGCAGCCGTCTTCTGCGGCGTCTCCTTCCATCCCTGCGATGAATCAGACGTGTAACCACTCGATCTGTCGCAGCATTCGTCGTCCGACTCTACCGTCGGCGACATTCCCCGGTGCGATTTCTGATTTCCTCTGCCTACGGTCGGATCGCTCATAGTAAAATTATGCGATTTCTCTTTCCGTTTACCAGGAAAAAAAATCGAAAACCAGGACGGCGAAGCCGTCGTAGTGGCCGTAGAAAACGATTCTCGAGATTTTGAATCCAAACTCGGATCCAAATCGAATTTCTGCGTTTTAGATCTGAACAAAGCGGAGAGGAGCGAGAGCTTCCCTTGCTTCTTCTTGTACAAACTCGAAGCTATAATCACTCCGTTAGGACCAATTTGCGGAGTACTGTAAAACCGCTGATCGGAGAGATTGTGTTGAAGTTGAGGCCAGGCGGCCGCGTTATCGGATTTCCTGCGACTAATATACGGCGAAACAGAGCGCGGGAATATTAGCTCAGGCGGATTGGCTTCGAATTTCCGGTGACCTTCTCTGGCATGTGCTTGCAATTGCGCCTGAGCCTGAGCTTCGATAAGTGTGAAAAGACGTTCCCGGAGACAGGAAGCACAAACTCCGACTATGCTACTGAGATCGGTGAAGTGTTTCTTACACCTCATTTGCTTGTATATATATATATATATAGATAGATATATAACCAAATTGTCCAAATATTTTGTTGTGTGGAATTCTGGGTGTTAAAAAGTTTATGAAGATCTGACGAGGAAATCGAAGGGGAAAAGGGGTTTGTCTTCTTCTTAGACAGAGAAGAAGAAGCTGACAGTTTAGAGAGAGAAAAGTTTCATTTCAGAATAAATTGGCAACACGCAATTTAAACAAACATTTATAAAACTCGTTGAAGGAAAAATTTGTTACTCTATTGGCCTCAACGTCTAATATATTTTTATCTAAATAATTAAGAAAAAACATATGGTGTTATTATTAATGAAATATTATTCTTATATTTAAAAAAATGAATATATCAATAATTTTGTAAATCATGTATAAATAATTTCATATAATAATAATAAAAATAAATTATACTAAGAACGATGATAAGTGTCAATAATCTTAGATAGTTAAGATTGAGTTAGATCGTTAGAGCATTCACTATAGTTTTTTATTTTTATTCTTATTATATAGTTTTATTTGGTTATTATACATTATAGAGATTCAATTTTTTCACTATGTACCTAACAGGTTCTTATATTTATTCCTTAAAAAATAAATTTTAAAATTTAAAAGTATCAACAGTTAAAACATGTTTTAACTGTTGTAATTATTTGACCTTTGTATTGGTTCCGCGCGTTAGAGCTTATGATAGATGTAATATGACGCCCCCAAAATAGGTATACATCACCTATGACTAACATCTTTGTATATATATATGATTTGGATGAAATCAATTCACGTGAATCCCATAATCATTGTTATATACCATACTATTATATATTAATTCATGTGAATCCAATAATCATGGCTAATGTTATACTGCATATTACTAACTGAAGTTGTACGGTTATTATTTATATATAATAATTCCGTGAAACACGAAATATAAGAATAGTATATATATAATACTATATCATACAGCATGATTAATATTTTTAATAACATTCATTCATTATTATTATAATTCATAATATTAATCGATCAGGTCGTTCTCAGAAAAGAGAGGGCTTTCCAATAAGGATTTCTCCCTATTGGCGCATAATTAGGTGACCAAACCTATCCTTGACACAACTTCTAGACATCGTTAATATTGCAAATAATAATATTAATAACTTTGTCGTCTCAATTATTGATTTAATAATATATAAAATATCGACAATAATTGAATCAATTAACGTGAGATACTATACAACAATTACTGAAGCAATAATTGAACAAAATTGAGTGACTTCTCACGTAAGCATCAATAATCAATACCGTGTGCTACTATGCAACCATGCGTATTCATGTACTTTTAACACCAGGTGTTTCAACAGTTAACGATAAAACTTCCGCCATTATTTTCATAAAATATTTTTGTCGTTTTCTTAATCCGACAATAATTTTGTTGTGGGGTCCACCAATAATTGTGTCGTCGTACGAATATTCCCTGTTAAAACGAATATTTCCCAACCAATCGAATATTATATAACAACTTGTGTATTTTACAAAATTTATAACTATTATCCACAATTATAACATTATATCAAATTCATTCTATAATATTCAAAAATAATAATTATAGAAAATTCATCTTTATTTATAAAAGTTGGGGTCTTACATGTAATATACTATAACCTCTTGTTTTTAATTATAAAATGACTTAATTTATTAATCTTTTTTAAAGCAAGTATGTGATATTTTTAAATTTAAAATTAATATAAAATTAATCAATACATATTGTAACTTATTTAGAAAGAAAAAATACGACTACTTATAAAATTTATTATTTTACAATTCTTAGTAAAATTATTAAGTTTGAGAATGCATCAAATTGACTTATAAAAATTAACAATAATCTTATAATTTATAAAAGAGAGTATTGTGAAACCCCAAATTTTATGAATAAAGAATTAATTTTCTCGAAATAGATTTTTAATATTATGGTGTGAATTTGAGATAATATTATAGTTGTGGGTAGTATTTATAAATTTTGCAAAGTATGCAAGTTGTTATATTATATTCGATTGGTCAGGGAATATTCTTTGTGTCGGAAAATATTCGTACGACGGTACAATTATTGGTGGACCCCACAACGGAATTATTGTCGGATTGAGAAAACGACAAAAATATTTTATTGAAAATAACGGCGGAAGTTTTACCGTTGATACTGTTGAACTACTGGGTAGTAAAAGTACAGTAATACGCGTTGTTGCATAGTAGCACACGGTATTGATTATTGATATTTATGTGAGAAGTCGCTCAGTTTGATTCAATTATTGTCGATTAATAATATGAATTATTATAGCGATGATGACGTTTTGTTTTATTCGTATTATTAACGTAATAAAACAGAAACATCTTTTTATATAAAACATAATACTTTATTAAAGTTATTTTATAAATAGAATATATTATATTTTATTATGCATAGTATTGCATAGTGTTGCATAGTGTTTGCATAGTAAAAATCTTTTTATATAAATAGAATATATTATATTTTATTTAAAAGATTTTTCTTTAAATATGGACCGTCAGATTAAAGTAAATCAATCTGGACCGTTCATGGATTAGTTACTATGCATTCCATTTTTCTATAAATAGAAGCTCATTCCTTCATTATTTTCTTACGAATTCACTGAACTCTAGAGAGAGAAACTATAGAGAGATAGAAGAAAAGCTTTTTGTTACTTAACTTTTCTTTTCCCATATCCAGTTTCTGTTACGGTAAGGGTTGTTATTCTTTCTTATTCATGAATAGAACTGTTGTTATTCCATTTCTTATTATTCTGTTGGAATAACCTGTATACGCGGTCTACCCTATACTTGGTGATATTCTTCTATTATTCCATCTTTATTATTTTGTCGGAATATCCTGTCTGTGCTATACGCCGGACCTGGTTCCATTTTTATTATTCCGTCTTTACATTTCTGTCGGAATATCCTGTCTGTGCTATACGCCGGACCTGGTTCCATCATTTACTATTCCGCATTTATTATTCTATTGGAACATCATGTCGGTGTGAATTTCACCTGACCTGATTCTGTTATTAGTATTCTGTTGGAATAACCTGTCTATGCGAAGTACCGCATGCATGGTGATTTCTTTTGTTATTCCATTCTTTATTATACTCAGTTGGTTAAAGTTTTGACTTCTATACTCCATGAAATTAGTAGAATATCCTTGATATTTGCGCTTCATCCAGTATCTTTTCATGGAAATATTCTTCTGAGCATTCTTGAATTTTATTCTACAAAGCAGTATCATGTTGACAATTTGAACGTTAGTAGTTCTTGGACAAATTAATTCTTGAACTTGTTTTATTGAATTCTTATATCATTGTCATCATCCTCATGTTTATGTTATGTTGAAAGTCATCTGTGGCATGTAGTGCATAGATGGACTTGGTATGATTATGACCAGGGATTATTCGGTATAATCATGACCGTAATATTACAAATGATGTGGAAAAAGTCCTCATTGGCCCGTAGTGCATTGATGGACAGTTTTTGGTATGATTATGGCTATGGATTCTCTTTGGCCGTAGTGCAAAGATGAATTGTTTTATGGCATGATCAGGACCGTTGATGAAAACACGATTATCTTTGGCCCGTAGTGCATGGATAATTCGTGGTCGTGATACTAAAGAACATCCTTGGCCTGTAGTGCAGGGATGATTTAATGATGTGGATTATTTATTGAGCTGAGTCTCAGCGATAAAAGTGATGAAAACCTTTTTAAATCATAAAAGATAGTAGATTCTATTCTCTACTTGACTCTTTTAATGGATTACTTGTTCTGCTGCAGTTAAACTTGACGTCTATTGTATTTTATCAGTTTAATACTGTTGAAGGCTAACGATAATTTATTCTGCATTATCTTAGTCATAATATTTCTTACTGGGCTAGTTGAGCTCACCCTTTCTTTCACTGTTCTCTTCAGGAAATGAGAACATAGCAGGGACTAGTCGGGAAACGGAGTGACGGTCCAGAGGATAGCATTAGTAGTCCTCACTATTCTGTGAAATAGTGTATTAATAATTGTAATGAGGACTCTTTTTGAGTTTGTATAATCTCTAGTAGACAATAATTGTATTCAAACTCACAGTTATGTTTTGTCGTATTGTACACGACAGTCGTATTAATAAGTTGTATTTGAATTATGTACCATGTATCTGACGACTCAAGATGGGTGATGTATACCTAATTTTGGGGGCGTCACAGTTGGTATCAGAGCTTAGGGATATGATCCCTGGCTAAGGTGTGAGACAAGAACTAGGAGGGGAGAGACGGGGGAATTCCTTCGCTAGTATAACCTACCTAAGTTTATTTGATATTTAATTGGTCGGTCAAAGTATAGGGATAATATGTGACATGTTATCTAATCCTTGTTTTGTGGCAGTGTTTGGAAATGGCAGCTGAAAATGTTCACAATAGAGTGAATGAGATCGTCGAGACACCTTTAATCACTAATCAAGTTAATGTGGTGTTAGAAGAAGGACAAATTAGAGATATCTACGTGGTGAATGAAGAACTAATAGTTGCACCCGAGCTAGTTGCAGAGGTAGTAGCTGAGAGTGAGGAGGAAGAGGAAGAAGACGAAGAAGAGGAACCTGAAGAGAATTGGTTAGACGAATTTTATAATCGAAACTTAGAATTACAAAATCGTGTTCATGAGTTAGAAGAGCAGGCTGAAGAACGACAGGCGATCGTGGAACAAAGAGATGCAACAATTCAAAATTGTGTCACCCGATGTGCGATGCTTGAACAGAAACACTCTTTGGCAGAGTATAAGATATTAGAGCTGGAATCTGAGAACACGCTGATCAAAGTTCTGATGAAAGTAGAAACAACTGAACGAAGAAGAATAGATGATGCGTGGGTAACAGCCGCACGACGCGTTGATAGTGTAGAAAAAGACGTCCGAACTAATAAAGCCAAAATAGATGAAATGGATTTTGCTTTTTGGACAACAATTGGGAGAATCCAACATCAAATTCGGAATTATCCTGTGCATAACGGTCAACCCCAATTCGATATGGATCGAAGAATAATGATTGGAATCATGGATCAGGAATGCGACGAAGCAACTAAAGGTGGAATGTATTTTATAGCAAAACCAAATTCGATAGTTTAAATAAGAGCATTTGTTGCAAAACCCGAATGAAGTTATTACGGGTAAGTTAATTACAAACTCTTGCGAAGTCTATACCTTATAAAATACCTGTTCTACCCATTATTTTATCTATCTTGCTTGCGTTCAACGTTTAAATTTGAGTCCGGAGAAGTTAGACTTTGACTTTTTGGTTTAAACTTCGTTAGTAGGAGTCTTCGCTACCTCTACTATTTTTAAATCTTGTTTGATTCAAATAAACACTTTCATGTTACCTACCGATCTTATCTCTTTGAAAATACTTGCATGGATGTGATTTTTGGAATCGATTGGTTAACTACTCATCATGTTTTTTTTGTAAGGTGGTTAGCTTTCATACTCCTAACCAACCTGTTATGCGAATTCAAAGTAACCAAACCACTAAAGTCATTCATTGTCATATCAAGCCATAAGTAAAGAGCCCCAATCCTTTCATTGTTGACTTCCTTGTGTGGAATGCACTGAAGTCAGACTTTCTGTAGGCGACGTCGTGAATGACGATGACAAGTTGATAGGTATCATTGTGAGGTGCTTTCTAGGTTAAGGGATAGAAGTCACAGTTGGTATCAATGTGACGTACTATCCAAGTCTTGGATGAGAGTCACAGTTTTGAATGATATTTCTATTGTTAATAAATTTCCAATTCTTGAAGACTTCTTAGCCTATCCTTAGAGCGTGAAATCGAATTTTGTGTTGACTCCAGTACAAAACCCATTTCTAAACCCTCAAAATAATTTTTTCAACTAAAACGAAAGTAACATGCACCAAAGACGTTGACTCGAGCTGTTAAAGATTACGATCGTACTATTCAATATCATCGTGGAAGATCGAATGTGGTAGCTGACGTGTTGATGTGGTATGCGTTTACAAGTGCGATGTTGTTAACACAAAGACTCATTTCGTATAACTTGCAAATGATGAAGATAGAGTTAAAGACTCTAGGGACCCACGTGAAGATAACGAATATACGAGTAAAATTGACTTTAATCGATAAAGCTAAAGACGCTCAAGCTACATACCCGAATCTGATGAATGTGAAGAAGAAGGTTCAAGAGGGTTTTATTTTAGAAGCAAGAGTTGCTGAAGAGAGGAAATCTCAACCCTCGATTTAATTGGCCCATTTGAAATCCTCGATTGAGTAGGAATTGTGGCTTATAGACTCGTTTTACCGCCAAATATATTGCGTGTTCATAACGTTTCTTTTTTTCATATCGATTTTACGTAAATATGTGGACGACCCGAACCACATTATTAATTTAGAACCGGACGAGATAGCGGATGAGTTAACGTTTGAAGAGATACGTGTTACAATCTTGGATAAGAAGAATCGTATTCAATACTCAAAGGTTATATCTCAAGAGTTAGAATTTGAAGTGAAGTCAAGGTATCCTCGCCTATTCGGCATACCAGGTACGTACGTAAATTTCGAGGGCGAAATTCCATAAGAAGGGATTTTGTGAAACCCCAGATTTTATGAATATAGAATTAATTTTCTCGAAATAATTTTTTAATATTATGGTGTGAATTTGAGATAATATTATAGTTGTGGGTAGTATTTATAAATTTTGCAAAGTATGCAAGTTGTTATATTATATTCGATTGGTCAGGGAATATTCTTTGTGTCGGAAAATATTCGTACGACGGTACAATTATTGGTGGACCCCACAACGGAATTATTGTCGGATTGAGAAAACGACAAAAATATTTTATTGAAAATAACGGCGGAAGTTTTACCGTTGATACTGTTGAACTACTGGGTAGTAAAAGTACAGTAATACGCGTTGTTGCATAGTAGCACACGGTATTGATTATTGATATTTATTTGAGAAGTCGCTCAGTTTGATTCAATTATTGTCGATTAATAATATGAATTATTATAGCGATGATGACGTTTTGTTTTATTCGTATTATTAACGTAATAAAACAGAAACATCTTTTTATATAAAACAGAATACTTTATTAAAGTTATTTTATAAATAGAATATATTATATTTTATTATGCATAGTATTGCATAGTGTTTTGCATAGTGTTTGCATAGTAAAAATCTTTTTATATAAATAGAATATATTATATTTTATTTAAAAGATTTTTCTTTAAATATGGACCGTCAGATTAAAGTAAATCAATCTGGACCGTTCATGGATTAGTTACTATGCATTTCATTTTCCTATAAATAGAAGCTCATTCCTTCATTATTTTCTTACGAATTCACTGAACTCTAGAGAGAGAAACTATAGAGAGATAGAAGAAAAGCTTTTTGTTACTTAACTTTTCTTTTCCCATATCCAGTTTCTGTTACGGTAAGGGGTGTTATTCTTTCTTATTCATGAAGAGAACTGTTGTTATTCCATTTCTTATTATTCTGTTGGAATAACCTGTATACGCTGTCTACCCTATACTTGGTGATATTCTTCTATTATTCTGTCTTTATTATTTTGTCGAAATATCCTGTCTGTACTATACGCCGGACCTGGTTCTATTTTTATTATTCCGTCTTTACATTTCTGTCGGAATATCATGTCTGTGCTATACGCCGGACCTGGTTCCATCATTTACTATTCCGCATTTATTATTCTATTGGAACATCCTGTCGGTGTGAATTTCACCTGACCTGATTCTGTTATTAGTATTCTGTTGGAATAACCTGTCTATGCGAAGTACCGCATGCATGGTGATTTCTTTTGTTATTCCATTCTTTATTATACTCAGTTGGTTAAAGTTTTGACTTCTATACTCCATGAAATTAGTAGAATATCCTTGATATTTGCGCTTCATCCAGTATCTTTTCATGGAAATATTCTTCTGAGCATTCTTGAATTTTACTCTACAAAGCAGTATCATGTTGACAATTTGAACGTTAGTAGTTCTTGGACAAATTAATTCTTGAACTTGTTTTATTGAATTCTTATATCATTGTCATCATCCTCATGTTTATGTTATGTTGAAAGTCATCTGTGGCATGTAGTGCATAGATGGACTTGGTATGATTATGACCAGGGATTATTCGGTATAATCATGACCGTAATATTACAAATGATGTGAAAAAAGTCCTCATTGGCCCGTAGTGCATTGATGGACAGTTTTTGGTATGATTATGGCTATGGATTCTCTTTGGCCGTAGTGCAAAGATGAATTGTTTTATGGCATGATCAAGACCGTTGATGAAAACACGATTATCTTTGGCCCGTAGTGCATGGATAATTCGTGGTCGTGATACTAAAGAATATCATTGGCCTGTAGTGCAGGGATGATTTAATGATGTGGATTATTTATTGAGCTGAGTCTCAGCGATAAAAGTGATAAAAACCTTTTTAAATCATAAAAGATAGTAGATTCTATTCTCTACTTGACTCTTTTAATGGATTACTTGTTCTGCTGCAGTTAAACTTGATGTCTATTGTATTTTATCAGTTTAATATTGTTGAAGGCTAACGATAATTTATTCTGCATTATCTTAGTCATAATATTTCTTACTGGGCTAGTTGAGCTCACCCTTTCTTTCACTGTTCTCTTCAGGAAATGAGAACATAGCAGGGACTAGTCGGGGAACGGAGTGACGGTCCAGAGGATAGCATTAGTAGTCCTCACTATTCTGTGAAATAGTGTATTAATAATTGTAATGAGGACTCTTTTTGAGTTTGTATAATCTCTAGTAGACAATAATTATATTCAAACTCACAGTTATGTTTTGTCGTATTGTACACGACAGTCGTATTAATAAGTTGTATTTGAATTATGTACCATGTATCTGACGACCCAAGATGGGTGATGTATACCTAATTTTGGGGGCGTCACAAGTATAATTTATCAACTGTATTCCACTGTAAAATAATTTTTATTTTATTTTAAACTTTAAGTAATTTATGGAGTGAGTATTGAATGGATTGTAGCTGCAAATGTACATAAGATCAATATTAACTTTTAAAAAGTTAATTTGTGATATTTTAATATTTAAATTAATATGATTTATTTAAAATTTGAAAATAATAAATTTTATAATTAATATTACTTTTGTAATATTTATAATTATATTGACATGAATTAAATAAATTTATATTAATTTTAATTTTGAATTCCTTTGAAATTAAATTTTAAAAAATAAGTCAATATTAATTTTATAATTTAAAAATGAAGATTAGTTGAATAATAATTGATGAATTGTCCACTTAAATGAGGGTGTGAAATGTCATTTTGCATACATAGAGAACGATCCTGAAGAGTAATTTTGAGTTTGAAAATATTTAAAATTATTTTTTTTTTAAATATTGATCTTATAATTTGGAACCGAGTGAATATTTTTTTATAAATAAGATAGGAATAGTTTATAGAATAAATAGTGATTGATGGTTATATAAAAATATTAAAATTTTCGAAGAGGAACAAGACACGTAATCTCAATGATATATTTTGGAATAAAGTATTGATAATTTTTATATGCTTAAAATTTCTAAGGGAATATCTTAGTTACTAAATTATTGGTGATTAGACTTTTTTTTTTCCGGAATATATATGCTGATAGAGATCTTCCTTCATATAAGCACTTTTCTTGTTAGGAAATCTTCACAACTTTTGTGAATGTGATGTTTCTCATATATTTTGTTTTGAAATATTATATATAATTTATAACATGTATTTGTTATGAATTATATATTATCTTTATCGTTCAATATAGAAATTAACGGCCGAGATTAAAAATGAAAAATTCACGTCAGCTACTATTAGTAGCGGACGACGATACTATTTTCAGCGGCATCCCCTACTAATAGTAGCGGACGTGAATTTTTCAGTTCTAATATTGACCGTTGATTCATATACTGAACAATAAAAATAGAGTATATCTATTTTTGATTCATAACAAATATCTGTTACGGATCATTGTCAATATATATATATATATATATATATATATATATATATATATATATATGATGGATTATATGTATATACACAACTGTGTAGTACACAATCGTGCTATGACGGCATTTTTTTAGGACTTATAGCGACTGTTCAACCGTCACCATAGACCAGAATATCTGTTAGAATTGTAGCTTCGTAGAGTCAAGATTGTTGTAGAAGACGTGACACGGGTGATCCCTGTCCTTAAGGTCTTTATCGCCCCCACCACGATTGGTTTGTTATGGGTTGCAGACGATATACCTCCAGGATATATGTCAAGCCTTGGTGAATAATTCGTGATAGCAATTCACAGAAAATTCCAAATGAACACTACTTTGTAGTAGTTATTTGTTTGTAAGAAAAATGGAGAAGATAGAAGAAAAATTCACTTGTATAAATCTTCCATGTAACTTCTCTATATATCATATATATATCTCTTATGTGTACATATCTCTATATATACACAAACATACATATATATATAAGTTACATTATAACTATTCAATTATATATTTAACTATACTTATTAGTACTAATTATGTAAGTTACATATTAGTAATAATTAATAGTTAAATAGAATTTGAATAGTCTCACTATTTTCCTTTTGTTCCAAAATAAAATAAACTTCTATTAAATGAAACTAAAGAAAAATAGTTTTATCAAACAATCTTCTATCAATCCCCCACTTGTTTGGAAAAACTACTTTTCATCCAAACAACTTTCTATCAAACAACTCCAAGGCATGTGTGCATAAAAGAATGTGTGACGAACATTGAACATTCCCTTAGTGTAAACAACTCAAAGTCACATCGAAGTTGAAGGTGTCCGTAGATTGAACCTCTACTTCTATATGATATGACCAGAATTGTCACACACACACAAAATCCTCCTACCACGGTGAGTATTCTCAATTGCTTTGCGCTAATATGGCCATGCGCAATACCCTGTTTCATGAACCTCTAAGAAAGTAAACCACAACCCTCTATAAAAAGCGGCTCCACTTCTAGTTCATATAGGTAAAGTGTTTCACATGTGTTTCTGTTGCTAAGAACACAACAACTTTGTTAAGAGTATAATTCGGCCTCGGTCATGTAACAGACGTTACTATCTTAAACTACATATGAAACCACATCGATAGTAACACAGTCAGCAACTGTGACTTATTTTTCCCATTGAACCTATAAACTAGGGGTAACCTAGGAATAGGTTGGGTTCCCATCACCTCTGACTCAAAGTGGTTTAAGTTCCATATCACAAGTAGTTAAACTTACTAAAATCTCGTCAAAGTCTTAGTAAAAAGACAAGTCAAGTCGTCACTTGACTTCCTTGTAGATAAATATTATAATACCTTCTTGTATTAATTATCTAACAAAAATTATGTCTATGACCAACATGTCACGACTTACCATTAATGGTAATCTCATATGCTCTATACAAAATAATTTCATTATCACATCATAATGAACTAAGCAATGGAAGTGGCCACAATTTGATGTTTTAACAACAAATTTCGATTCCATTTGCTTTCTCCATCATATAAAGCAATAATATTACTTGCTACTCCAAGTAAATTATTCCCTCACCAAGGGTAATAATATATCCACCTACTTGTAAAAATATAATTATATATTCACCTACTTGTGAATATTTTCATACTCATTCAAGATCACAACCAGTTATGAATCCAAGATTAATAATTTGTACTACATAAAAATTTCACTAACACAATATTGTGAAATAAGAGGCTTTAGACTAGGCTACAATCAATGTTTTAACAAACAGCCTAATCCATTAAACTTCCCTCATAAAATAATAAAATTAGATCCATATTGTGAAATGAGAAATACTCATTTGTTTCTTTACTCATCTAAGAAACAAAACCCAAAATTGAGTGAAAATTTACCTACTTGTAAATTTATAATTTTTCTCACTAAAATATAAGTGACACTTATGTGATCTATTAAAACAATGAGAGATCTAACAAAAACCAATGTAAATCATTAGTATACTAAGTTTAAGACTGTATGTAATATCTGATCTCGTGCATTGCATATCAAAGTACACAAGGCTCCCACTAGCGTATGTGTACTTCAACTTTACAATAGCTATATCAGAATTAACTTTTAGTGTACCACTACTATTAAAGAATTATTAAATTCTTCAATCTCAAGGTATATCAAACTCAGTTTAGTATAGCCTCTCGATCAATACAATTTAATTGGTCTAATTGGAATCCTCACTATGTTTTCACATGATAATAAAATAACATCTATTTTACAAGTCTTTCAACATAAAGACAAAAATAAATTTCCTTAAACTCGTTTACGTTAACAATACTATGTAAAATGATCAACATATCATTAATAACACAAAAACTATCACATTATAGTTTATACAATTATATTGTTAGTGTAAACATATAAATAATTCTATATCCGTTAGAATCTCAAGGTTAATATGCACATATTATCACCTAATATGTATCCACTTGAATATTTATAAATTAGTTTCAATCACACTATTGAACTAAATCACAATAAATATTTTGGATCATATTTAGGCTAATAAAACTAATATTTACCAAATTATCATATTGATTTCCTTCACCAAATCAATATTGTTCTTTCTAGCTATAGGTTCAACTTATAACTTAAGTAAAATAAGTTCACATTTCAATATTATTCAAAAGTTTGTGTTCCAAAGACTTTCATTTCATAAGACTACACAATCAAATTGAATTTCACAACAAGAAATCAATAAGCCTTACTATTTCTTACATAAATAAATTTATGCTCCAAATAGTTCACAAGCTAAATTTAGTCCATAAATAAAAATCTTAAGAATCACCCCCACACTTTTAAATAATTGAAATCTCATTGAATAATTTCACTTCACAATATTATGCTCACTACTTAAAATAAATTTTAGATTAATTAACATTTTATGTAACAATGTTCCTATAATTATTACTTCCACATAAGAATATTAAGGAACACTTCTCAAAACATAAAATAAGTTCTTGCACATTTTATGTATTAGTTATTCATATAAAGATTGTTTCAACATAAGAATCTTTTAGAATACCCCCACATAAGAAAACAAGTTCTTATTTTTTGAATTACATAAAATCTCAAATCTAAAAAATTATTTAATATAAGCACTTAATAAATTATACATGTACATTTTTCAAGTATACCAACACGTAACACTTGACTCTATGTAAAAAATATAAAATTTTATTATATACAAATTATAGCACAGCTCGTCATATTGCACAAATTTATTTTCATATAAAATATACAAATTTATATTTACTTTCTAAGAAATTAATTTATCGCACAAAATTAATTTATGTAGAAAGCAAATAAAATTTACACACATGAATTAGTATATCCTCAAGTATTTTCTTGTCCCAACTTGGATAGAAAATATCATAAACAATATATCTTTTGACATTTACAATATAGAATTCAAGACAATCTTCATAATAATATGAAATACTTGAACTTCACTATATTTATAAAAATTCAAAAAATAAAATGTTTATCTCAATTAGAATATACAAAATTCATATAATCACATTAAAATTTACTATATAAAAATAAATATATACCAATTATGATTATCCCAAAAACACTACGAATATTATTGCTAAATGTTTTCTCAACATCAAAATCATATTGTATACAAGATTTACTTCAACCAAATCTACTTCTACAATATCTCTTCTAACTATTAGTTTATAATTAATTTATTATCCACAAACAAAGTAATCTATCTCAAAATTCATGCATACAAATATCAAATAATATTACACACTAAATATTACCTCAAATTTATATGCATAATTTTGTTCAAGAAGAACATAAATTTACTTTATTCTCAAAATAAATTAATTTACAACTAATTTGTTAAACATAGAAACAAGTAAACTTCTCAAATTTTACTACAACTTTCTCATAATAAATTAATCTCAATTAGTGTATAAGAAAAATAATTGTCTCAAATTTCATACATATATATACACACGTACATCATAATATTTTATCTACTCATAAAATATTACAACCAAAATATATATATGCATATCCATCATGAACAAAAATTTAATTACTTTTCTTATCTCACAAAACTAATTAATTAATTTATTACAGCAAAATGTAAGTAAAATAATACTCAAACATACAATATCATCTACACATGATATAATACATAAAACATATACTTTCAAGTATATACACATACAAAATGATACACAATTATCATTTATAAAAATAAAGGCTAATGTTAAAAAGCACACCTTTTGAAATTAAATCTGAAGAACGACATAAACTCTTCAGAAAGATTTCTAAGCATCAACATTTGGTGTTTTTTCATGATGATCACTCTTCATCTTCTCCGCATCAATTTACAAACATGTAAATTATAATCTTGTTCACTTTCATTTTTCTCCATAATCCATCTTCTAACAAAAATTATCAATAAAAATAATTAGCTTAATATCTCAATATATTACTAATTATCATAAAAATTTCATTGATAAAATAGATACAAGAAAAATGGCACTTATCTTTGAAAACCGTGTTGTCTTCCATCTCATCAAAATCATGACTCACGAATACGTTAAAGACCTTAAGATTGTTAGAATTGTAGCTTCGTAGAGTCAAGATTGTTGTAGAAGACGTGACACGGGTGATCCCTGTCCTTAAGGTCTTTATCGCCCCCACCACGATTGGTTTGCTATGGGTTGCAGACGATATACCTCCAGGATATATGTCAAGCCTTGGTGAATAATTCGTGATAGCAATTCACATAAAATTCCAAATGAACACTACTTTGTAGTAGTTATTTGTTTGTAAGAAAAATGGAGAAGATAGAAGAAAAGTTCACTTGTATAAATCTTTCATGTAACTTCTCTATATATCATATATATATCTCTTATGTATACATATCTCTATATATACACAAACATACATATATATATAAGTTACATTATAACTATTCAATTATATATTTAACTATACTTATTAGTACTAATTATGTAAGTTACATATTAGTAATAATTAATAGTTAAATAGAATTTGAATAGTCTCACTATTTTCCTTTTGTTCCAAAATAAAATAAACTTCTATTAAATGAAACTAAAGAAAAATAGTTTTATCAAACAATCTTCTATCAATATCTATGGCGACAGTACCGCCAACCATCGCTATAGCCCTAAATAACTGTTATCATAGGCGACTGTGTACTACAGAGCTGTGGTTGTATATATATATATATATATATATATAGGGTCAGGATCAGGTAAGGACTCCCTTACTTTGTTAAAATGCGGACTTTTTTTTTTTTGATTTTTTTTGGTTTTTTTTTTTTAAAACAACTAAAAAAAAATATTTAATATTTTATGGAACTGAAATTTTTTCATAATACAGTGTTTTGGATGTGATTTGGGTACGTATAACAAAAATATGTATGTACAGTCTGGGCAGACTGTACCACCACTTTTTGGTATAGGTATTCAAAACACGCCCAAAACATTATATTATGGAAAAATTTCAGTTCCATAAAATATTAAATATTTTTTTTTAGTTGTTTTAAAAAAAAAACCAAAAAAAATTAAAAAAAAAAAGTCCGCATTTTAACAAAGTAAGGGAGCCCTTACCTGATCCTGTCTGTATATATATATATATATATATGATATACTTCTTTCCATTTGTGTGATGTTGAACAACATTTACACAATTTTCAAACCGAAAAAATGTTAAACATGCGAACTAGTTATTAACAAAAGTTCAAAAATGCTAAAGAATTTTATTACTATTATTCGCTAACTAATTATAAACATATTTTCAAACGACCGAAACACAATTCAAGAAATAGCTATTTTTTCTGCTTAAAAACAAAAATAAAAAAGTCTCTTATATATAATGTGGGCTTCTGAATCCAATAAGACAAGGGCTAATGGGCCACAATATACACGCATTATTGTCCATTAGTATTCTTGTCTACACAATAATACAAAATGTGTGTATTATTTATTGATTTATTTATTCAATTTATTTTATTTTATTTTTGATATATTAAAATGAAATTTAAGCACACTCGCACACTCGCACTGTAAGACCCCGAATTTTATAAAATAAAAATATTTAATTTTTTTATAATTATTATTTTATTTAATAAATAGTTTAATTGATAAAATGTTAAAGTTAAGGGTAATATGTGAATTTTTTTGCAAAGTTAGCAAGTTGATAAAAAAATATTTGTTGTGTCGGGAAATATTCGTTTGGTCGGAAAATATTCTTTTTGTCAAGAAACATTCATTCGACGACACAATCATTGGTGGACTCCAAAACGAAAGTATTGTCGTAGTTAGAAAATGACAGAAATATCTTTTTATAAAAATAACGGCGAAAGTTTTACCGTTAAACTGTTGAACTACTCAATGGTAAAAGTACAGTAATATGCGTGGTTGCATAGTAGTACACGGTATTGATTATTGATGCTTACGTAAGAAGCCACACAGTTTACTCAATTATTGTTACGGTAATTGCTGCATAGTATCTCACGTTATTTGATTCAATTATTGTCACAATATCATTTGCATAATATTTTATATTATTAAATCAATAATTGAGACGACAAAGTTTTTCATATTATTATTTATAATATTAACGATGTCTAGAAAGTTCTGTCGAGGAGAGGTTTGGTCACCTAATTGTGCGCTATTAGGGAAAAATCCTTATCGGAAAGCCCCCTCTTTCCTGGGAATGATTTGGTTGTTAAATATTATGAGTTATAATATTAATGATGAATAATTGTTGAAGTATTAAGAATGTGTTTATTGAAAATAAGTGATTTACAAAAGTTAGAAGGGAATAATACAAACTTGGAAAACTTTATGGGTACCAAAGTGTAATAAGTTAAATTAATTTGGACAATTGATGGTAGTTTTAATAGTAAATCAATCTGGACCGTCAGTGGTGATTTTAATAGTAAATCAATTTGGACCGTCGGTGGTGGTTTTAAAAGTAAATCAATCTGGATCGTCGGTGGTGATTTTAAAAGTAAATCAATCTGGATCGTCGGTTGTGGTTTTAATAGTAATTAATATGAACCGTCCGTTATAATAGTAAATTAATCTGGACCGTTAATGAATCAGTTACTATTTAGTCCATTTTTCTATAAATAGAAGCTTAATTATTCTTTCATTCTCACCAATTTACTGAGACTCACAAGAGAAACTATAGAGAGAGAAACTATAGAGAGCAAGAAGAAGAGTATCCTGCTACTTTACTATTGCAGTATCCAGCCTTCTACTAAGGTAAGGGATATTATTTGTTAAGTTCGTAAGGGGTATTATTTCTTTCGTATTCATAAGGAATACAATTTTACGTATTCATCCTTTAATATGTTGGAATAACCTGTCTACGCAAATTACGTACCGTATAACAGGTGAAAATCCATTTGCAGTTTCGTATGTTAATTCTTTTCATATTCTTAAATCTAAACTTATTATGGTAAGTATTACTTTTATAATCCTTCAAATTATTGGAATATCCTTGAGTTTTGCGCTTCATCTAGTATCGTTTTATTGAAATATTGATCTGAACTCTCTTATTAAATATTAATATTTTTATGTCGAGGTACTATTCACGAGTTACTATTCATGGATTACTATTCACCCAGTTACTATTCATTAAAATACTATTCACTCGGGTATTCGAGGTACTTTTCATGCCGGAGTACTATTCACGAGTTACTATTTACAGGTTATTATTCACTAAAATATTATTCACTCGGGTATTTGGGGCACTTTTCATGCTGGGGTACTATTCACGAGTTATTATTCACGGGTTACTATTTACTTAAATATTATTCACTCGGGTATTCGGGGCACTTTCTATGCCGGGGTACTATTCCCAAAGTACTATTCACAGGGTACTATTCATGGGGTGCTATTCACCAAAAAAATTTATTTCTTTTCTGTCCAAATTATTTTTGATACATGGATATTATTCTTGAATTTTACTTCACAAAGCAGTATCATGTTGACAATTTGGACACTATTGAATTCTGGATAAATTAAGTTATAAATCTTTAAAAATCTTATCATTTGTTTTCTTTTAATTGAATTCTTATATCATTGTCATCATCTTTGTGCTTAGATTGTGATGAAAGTCATCTTTGGCTTACGTGCATAGATGGACTATTGATTGGTATGATTATGACTAGGGATAATTCGGTATGACCATGACCATTGATAATTGCACGAATATTCTTGGCCCGTAGTGCAGGAATAATTTTTTGATGTGATACTAATGAATATCCTTGGCCCGTAGTGCAGGGATGATTCGATGATGTGGTTTATTTATTAAGTTGAGTCTCAGCGATAAAGTTAATGATAAACTTTTTAAATCATAGAAGATAGTAGATATCATGCTCTACTTGACTCTTCTAATTGATTGCTTGTTCCGCTGTAGTTAAACTTGATGTCTATTGTATTTTATCAGTTTAACAATGTTGAAGGCTAACGATAATTTATTCTGCATTATCTTAGTCATAATATTTCTTACTGGGCTAGTCGAGCTCACCTTTTTGCTTTCATTGTTCTTTTCTGGAAATGAGAATGTAGTCGGGACTAGTCGGAGAATGGAGTGATGGTCCAAGATGGTTGTTTTAGTAATCCTCACTATTTAGTGTGATAATAAATGTAACGAGGATTGAATTTGAATTTGGATATTGTCTATGAGACAATATTTGTGTAAAAATTCTCAGCTTATGTTTTGTCGTATGTTACATGACAGTTGTATAATTAAATTGTATTTGAATTTTATACCATGTATTTGGCGACCCAAGATGGGTGATATATACTTATTTCTGGAGCGTCACACGCACACCCTATGTGAAACCCCAGATTTTATGAATAAAGAATTAATTTTCTCGAAATAATTTTTTATATTATGGTGTGAATTTGAGATAATATTATAGTTGTGGGTAGTATTTATAAATTTTGCAAAGTATGCAAGTTGTTATATTATATTCGATTGGTCAGGGAATATTCTTTGTGTCGGAAAATATTCGTACGACGGTACAATTATTGGTGGACCCCACAACGGAATTATTGTCGGATTGAGAAAACGACAAAAATATTTTATTAAAAATAACGGCGGAAGTTTTACCGTTGATACTGTTGAACTACTGGGTAGTAAAAGTACAGTAATACGCGTTGTTGCATAATAGCACACGGTATTGATTATTGATATTTATGTGAGAAGTCGCTCAGTTTGATTCAATTATTGTCGATTAATAATATGAATTATTATAGCGATAATGACGTTTTGTTTTATTCGTATTATTAACGTAATAAAACAGAAACATCTTTTTATATAAAACAGAATACTTTATTAAAGTTATTCTATAAATAGAATATATTATATTTTATTATGCATAGTGTCGCATAGTGTTTTGCATAGTGTTGCATAGTATTTGCATAGTAAAAATCTTTTTATATAAATAGAATATATTATATTTTATTTAAAAGATTTTTCTTTAAATATGAACCGTCAGATTAAAGTAAATCAATCTGGACCGTTCATGGATTAGTTACTATGCATTCCATTTTCCTATAAATAGAAGCTCATTCCTTCATTATTTTCTTACGAATTCATTGAAACTCTAGAGAGAGAAATTATAGAGAGAAGCTATAGAGAGAAAATTATAGAGAGAGAGAAGAAGAGTATTCTGCTACTTCACTACTTCTATATCCAGTTTCTGTTACGGTAAGGGGTGTTATTCTTTCTTATTCATGAAGAGAACTGTTGTTATTCCATTTCTTATTATTCTATTGGAATAACCTGTATACGCGGTCTACCCTATACTTGGTGACATTCTTCTATTATTCTTTTGGAACATCCTGTCTGTGTGTTTTACACCGGACCTGGTTTCGTCTTTATTATTATTCCGTTGGAACATCCTGTCTGTGTGTTTTACACCGGACCTGGTTCCGTCTTTATTATTCTGTCGGAATATCCTGTCTGTGCTATACGCCGGACCTGGTTCCATCATTTATTATTCCGCATTTATTATTTTGTTGGAACATCCTGTCGGTGTGAATTTCACCTGACCTGGTTCCGTTATTTAGTATTCTGTGTGAATAACCTGCATGTGCGAAGTTCCGCATGCATGGTGATTTCTGTTGTTATTCCATTCTTTATTATACTCAGTTGGTTAAAGTTTTGACTTCTATACTCCATGAAATTAGTAGAATATCCTTGATATTTGCGCTTCATCCAGTATCTTTTCAGGAAAATATTCTTCTGAGCATTCTTGAATTTTACACCACAAAACAGTATCGTGTGGACAATTTGGACGATATTGGTTCATGGACAAATTAATTCTTGAACTTATTTTATTAAATTCTTATATCATTGTCATCATCCTCATGTTTATGTTATGTTGAAAGTCATCTGTGACATGTAGTGCATAGATGGACTTGGTATGATTATGACCAGGGATTATTCGGTGTAATCATGACCGTAATGTTACAAATGATGTGGAAAAAGTCCTCATTGGCCCGTAGTGCATTGATGGACAGTTTTTGGTATGATTATGGCTATAGATTCTCTTCGGCCGTAGTGCAAAGATAATTGTTTTATGGCATGATCAGGACCGTTGATGAAAACACGATTATCTTTGGCCCGTAGTGCATGGATAATTCGTGGTCGTGATACTAAAGAATATCCTTGGCCTGTAGTGCAGGGATGATTTAATGATGTGGATTATTTATTGAGCTGAGTCTCAGCGATAAAAGTGATGAAAAACTTTTTAAATCATAAAAGATAGTAGATTCAATTCTCTCTACTTGACTCTTTTAATGGATTGCTTATTCCGCTGCAGTTAAACTTGATGTCTATTATATTTTATCAGTTTAACATTGTTGGAGACTAATGATAATTTATTCTGCATTATCTTGGTCATAATATTTCTTACTGGGCTAGTTGAGCTCACCCTTTCTTTCACTGTTCTCTTCAGGAAATGAGAACATAGCAGGGACTAGTCGGGGAAGGAGTGACGGTCCAGAGGATAGCATTAGTAGTCCTCACTATTCTGAGAAATAGTGTATTAATAATTGTAATGAGGACTCCTTTTGAGTTTGTATGATCTCTAGTAGACAATTATTGTATTCAAACTCACAGTTATGTTTTGTCGTATTGTACACGACAGTTGTATTAGTAAGTTGTATTTGAATTCTGTACCATGTATCTGACGACTCAAGATGGGTGATGTATACCTAATTTTGGGGGCGTCACACCCTATCCTATCCTGTCATGTTAAGGCTCAACCTCTCACCTCATGGTTATCATGGGTTGAATCGTACCACTCAGACTAAAGGCCTTTGATATTTATTTTTTCAAATGCTAGCAATTAAGTAGTTATAGAAATATGATAAAATTAAATTGTCAAAATTAATAATTTAGCCACCGAAGTTGACACGTTTTATTGAATACCTGATTGAACTTTTAATTTTTTAAATTAACTCACTGAACTAATTTTTATTTTTAAATTGGGTCATTCCGTTAAATAAAGTTGACCGACGTTAATTTTTTATCTACGTGGATCTGACGTGGACATAAAAAAAAGAAAATGACATGAAAAATAAAAACAAAAAATCAAAAAAAACTTTTTGTAAAATAATCTAAATTAAACATAATCCAAATTAAACCAACAATAACAATATTAATTTATCGAGAAACTTAAAAGTAACTCATTTAAAAAAGGTTGCATAACAAAAACTACGCAAAATCCATTACCACTGAACCCCAAAATCAGTACCTCCTGCCACCTGCACTGTGAAACCCTAAATTTTATGAATAAAGATTTAAATTTCTCGAAATATTTTTTTTTGAATATTATGATGTGGATTTGATATAATATTATAGTTGTGGATAATATTTATAAATTTTGTAAAGTAAGCAAATTGTTATAAAATATTCGTTTGGTTGGGGAATATTTTTTTTGTCGAAAATATCCGTACGACGGCACAATCATTGGTGGACCCCACAACGGAAGTATTGTCGTAATTAAAAAATGACAGAATTATCTTTTTATAAAAATAACGGCGAAAGTGTTACCGCTAAAACTGTTGAACTATCCGGTAGTAAAATTAAAGTAATGCGCGTGATTGCATAGTAGCACACGGTATTGATTATTGATGCTTACGTAGGAAGTCACTCAGTTATACTAAATTATTGCTACAGTAATTGCTGCATCATATCTCTCATATTATTGATTCAAAACAATTAGGTGACCAAACCTCTCATTGACAGAACTTCTAGACATCGTTAATATTGCAAAAAATAATATTAATAACTCTGTCATCTCAATTATTGATTTAGTAATATATAAAATATTGACAATAATTGAATCAAATAACGTGAGATATTATGCAACAATTAATGTAACAATAATTGAACAAAACTGAGTGACTTCTCACGTAAGCATCAATAATCAATATCGTGTGTTACTATGCAACCACGCGTATTACTAGAATTTCATCACACCCCTTTATGGGAAATTGAAAACTATTAATACAAAAGAGAAAATTTCTTGGGACAATGAGAAAAGTTAAGGGTAATATAGAAAAATAAATAATTTATTCTCCTAAAAAGTTATAAACAATAAATAAATTGGAACAATTTTTTCTTCTAAAAATTCACTTGCTCTCCAAATTAAAATTCCTATCAAAAAATAATATTAAAAGTATAATTATTTTTGTTCGAAGGGTAATTATATTATTAAGTTGGGTTCATGAATGTAAAAAAATAAGAATAAATTTGAAATTTTATTTATTCTCCTTTCTCTATTTTTGATTTTTTTTAATACGTGTAAAATTTATATTTTGCTCATTCTTCTGAGAACAGAGGGAATAGAAACAATTAGGTGTTAATTTTTTTTTTTGCCAAAAGTCTAACTTCTTTTAAAAAGTTGCGAGTTTAATTAACATAAACACAATCAAGAAAATAAATACTTTGAATATAATACAATAGTTATTATTTATTTATTTATTGATAAAAAAATAAAAATAAAAATTATTAAACAAAACAAAATACACAATTATATGTGTACAAATTATACATAAAATTATATATATATATATATATATATATGTAATTGTAGGTCTCATTTTTTATTTTTTCTTCTTTTTTATACTGTCTGTACACAATTTTTTGTATATATTTTGCTTCTCTAACGATTAAAATTACTCTTAATTTTATATGTTTGTTACATATTCCCTCTGTATCCAAAAAAATGATTAAAGGTATCAATTTTTTATCTTCAAAAAGATATAATAAAATATATAAAGTGAAGGGTAACTATATAAGTCATTTAGTGAAGTCCATTAGTATTAAAAAAATAAAAGTACTTATCACTTTATATAATCATAAATTTGAAACTTTTTTATTTTTTTTATCCTACTTTTATTTTTCTTAATATGCATACAAATTTATGTTATTGTTAACGTGTGGAGTACGATATGAACATTAATGATATGATATAGGGGATTACCTTATCTAAGTTTGAGATAAATCTCACTGTCCATACAGTGCCGGAGGCACGGGACCCAGCTAGTAATTAAATAAAACTCTATCCTAAACTCGAAAAAGTGCTTTTAACTTGATATATTTCCTCGTCTTCAAAAGGATAACCTGATATACATCATAAGAATTAGGGTTTTTATTTCTAAATAAAATAATGATAGAATTCGATTAGAAATAATTAAAAGTCTTAACTTAAACGGGAAGAAGTTAAACAAGAAATTAAAAGGGTATTAATTAAACACTATATTATTTTTATTTATTGTAATAGACATGCAGTATTTTGCCCCATGCATGGTTGTTTGTTAATTTTCATTAAGAATACAATGAATAGGAAATTATTCGGATTAAGAATTAAATTAAGCATGCATGCATCCCCTTTTGCATCAAAATTTTGACTCAGTTCACAAAAAGGTGGCTTGTTTGGCTTGCAGTAGGAAATTAGTTTTGATAAGGTCAAATTTATTAGGAATAAACGATTACGTATAATAAGGCCAGGGATTACCCTCTTTAATCCTTTTTCTTTTATAAACGTGCGGATAAGAAAATAGGTTTGGTTTAAATATTGGCCACCAATCAATTTCTATACATTTGAAAATAGTTGTCATTTTATTTTATTTTATTAGACTTTACAATATTTTTGAGTAAAAAAATATATATATACTTTTTAAAACTTATACGGAATAAAATATGAACTTGAGTCTTGTTATAAATTTATGTCAATAGTAAATACAGAAATATATACATTTGAATACATAAAATAGGAGGAAATTAAGAATGTTCCGCACTAATTTATTTTATCTTATCGTTTAAAATTCTGCGTTAGCCAAAATCATGGGCGGATCTATCCATAGGTAGCTCTGCCTATGCTGTATTTTTTTTTTATAGGCATAGGGATATGGATATAAATAAAACTTAATAAATTTTAGGGGGCAGATTTATGAAAAAGTTAAACTTAAAGGGGAAATAAAAAACTTAAACTACTACTACTCTAAAAAGAATAAAATGCATAATGTATTCAAACTCTCTCTTTCTCTAACTCGCTAAATTTTGATCCTTCATTTTAATTTTCAACCCAAAAAAACTTGTACCTGCTAAGAACAGTACAGAATCTTTTGTCATAAAATTTGTCAATATATAAATCATTTCCCTTGCCATGAAGTTCATTCTCTAAAAGTTCCTTTATAAAATTATTTGATATTTTGATGACAAAGTCACACTAGACATGAATATGGATAACTTTGAGCTAGAAGATTGTGTACATGTTCAAAACAATCTATTTTATAGTGTGAATTGAATAGTTGGAAATAGGAGAGTTATATTTGAAAATAATACCAAAGACAAAGCCCTTAAAGACTTGAGAGGGCACATACTAGTGTACTACCCTAAATGTTGAAATAGAAAAAAATTAAAATTTTTATATTTGACATTTTTGCTTCAAGCCTTGCAAGATTTATGTAATTCTTTTTAATACCTTTAAATATTATCAGATTTTTTAGTTAAACTAACTAAACAAAGTGGCTTCAATTGAAAATTAAAAACACATATAAAGGCTCTTCTAAAAGTTCAAATATTTTAACACTTTGTTTCTGAGTTTTGAACAGAAAAAAAAAAAGAATAGAAAACTTAAATTAGAACATAAAAAAAAAGAATAGAAAACTTGAAGTTTTTCTTTGTGTTGTTTCTGAGTTTTTAATAGAAAATTTAAATAGAACCATGTAAAAAATGTGTGGAAAATCTTATTTATATTAAATAGAACCATGTAAAAAATGTGTGGAAAATCTTATTTCTGAGTTTTTTTATTATTAAAAAAAACATGTAAGCTTATATTTTAGAATGGATATTATATTAAATAAAACCATATTATAAATGTGTGGAAAATCTTATTTATCATTAAGTCTTCAAAAAAAATATTAATTAATTTCTACAAGGTTTGGGAGAAAAAGAAGAGGAAATGAAAGGAGAGCTTGACATTTTCTTATTATTTATCTTGCTTCTAAGTTTTTTGACTTTTAATATATATAGAGAAAGTAGGAGAAAAAGAGAGAATACAATCCCTTGTTTTCTCTCTTTTCTTTCTTTCAAATTGAAATTAGATCAGACGGTAAAATTGATCTCTCGTCCATCTGTTCATCGAACGGTAAAATTGATCTCTCGTCCACAGTTTAATATGGAGATACTGCAGTTTAATTCTGCGGACGAGAAAATTATCCAAAATATCACTTCAAATTTCATTTTTTTAGTTTTTCGGGTTCTGCAGGATTAAACTGTAGCCGACAAATTCAATTTTTTAGTTTTATTTTTGGACTCCACAATATTAATCTACGGATGCCACAAGTTGTTGTTTCGCTGTTATCTTTAGGATTGGAATGCATTTTAAATTATAAATATGTTATTTTAGGGTTTTGAAAGAGATTTTTTGACAAATATTATAAATTCTATTGTGTTTTCTCTTGGAGAATTCTTTATTTCCTTGTGCGTAATGATTTATCTACCTTTGCGTTACTAGGTTAAACTAACCATTATAATCTATTGTATCAAAATTTATTTTTAGTGACATCACAAGTTTATATAAAGTGAGGAATACTTTTAGTTTTTTTTATATTAATGGACCCTACTAAATGACACATTTACCCTTCACTCTATGTATTTAATCTCTTCCTTTTAAGAATAAAAAAAGTTATACTTTTAATTATTCATAGTATCATATTATAAATATGTGTGTGGAAAAGCTTATTTCGTTTGTAGCCCACATGAAAATTAGCTATGTTTGGATCAAGAAATTCAAAGGAGACAAAAGTTAATACTCCTTCCGTTTAAAATTATTTGATCATTGTTGATTTTTGAATATTAATTTTAGATATTTTCAAATTCAAAATTAAAATAATTTATTAAAAATTATGAAACAATAAAATTTAAAGGAGTAATACTTGTTAGATTGTTTACAATAATTATCATTGTATTGATTAAAATTAAAAGAATTTATGTCAATTTTAAATTTAAAAATCTCTTAAATTAATTTTAAAAAATTAATAATAATTAAATAATATGAAACGTACGGAGTAATAATAAATTGGGCTAATGAGATCCAAGTATATAGGCCACAGAAGCACTTATCTATCAAAATCCCAGCATTTATAGGATCAAGCAAATAGCCCAACACATTGTAGTGTAGACTTTTTGTCGAACAAAATGTAGGGACAATTTGTTTAGGATTGAATATATCTGAATAATTGAATGGCTGAATCGGTCAGCCAATAAGTGTGTTTATTTTGGAAAAAAATCGTCGGAATGGATGAATCGGTTAGATGATTGAGCTGAATGGCTAAGTAAGATTTTTTTGGCTAAATGGCTGAATGAGGAGCTGAATAAAGTATAAAAAAAATATTAACTACTATATTAAGTAATATTAAATAAATTTACAACAATTTTGAATTTTTCAGAGAGGTAAAATAATAAATTTTGTCTTTCAGGTATTTCAAACATGTTAATTATCAAAAATATTTTTTTATTCAGATTCAGAATCAACTCATTCAGATTCAAATTCAAATTCATTCAATTTTTATCAAACACCCCCGTAATATCTTATGACTCATGTCCGAAATTGAAAGTCTCACTTCAAAAAACCTTTCACTTCTGCTATTTTTAGGTGATGTACGATAAAATTGAGTAATTAAGATCTGAATTATTAATATATTTTAATAAATTAATCTGAGTGAAATAACATCTGCACTTAAAAAGTTATTTGGTAATTACAAAATTTAAAATATTTGAATGACTTTTAAATTTAAAATTATCAATTTAAAATATAAAAATATTTCAAATTGACCTTTCAAAAATCAATAATGATCTTAAAATTTGAAATGGAATGATTAAAATATTTATAGAGGCTCTATAGATTTAAATTTTTCATTAAGAGACCGCTCTTAATGATTTAAATTTATATCTCCCTCTCACCGATTAAGAGACGATACGAAATAAATAAAATTTTACCAAAAAATTTTATCTTTTTATCGAATTAAATGTGAAATTGTTAAAAGATATTATGAAGTAAACAAACACCTGCTTAAAAAAAGGAAATGAAAAAAAAACTTTGACCCTTTCTTATTACTAGTTCAATGGTACACTCATACGTATGTAGTTCAAAAAACGTAGGAGCAATGTATAAGGGTATAAGGGTGAATGAGAAAAAATAGCAAACGTAAACAAGAGAGGAAGCGTACTCTCCCATTAAATAAAATGAAAGAAAAATGATTATTATTTTTATGGGTTATTAGAGTTACACAGTTGTGCAGACTCTAAAATATACATAGTTTACGATCATAGAGTCAAGTCATTTTGCGATATGACGATTAGACCTGACAATATAAGTACTTAACTGTTGGGTCAAACCATATTAACTGGAACCAAATAGGTTAGTTAACCATTTTTATTTATTCAGTTTAGTTAAAGTTTGAACCCATATTTTTAAAACAAATATAGTTAACTAACCGGTTAACCATTTTTCAACCCATATTCTATTCAATTGCATTCCTCTCTCTCAGTAACCGCACCAAACACGATTATTTTTTTTGGATGAGTGGTGGTAGAGGGTGGGTGGTGTATACATAATCGCTTAATATTAATTTATTTTGGGAGAGAGTGGTGGGGGTGGGGGTGTACACGTTTTTTTTGGATGGGGTGGGGTGGGGGTGGGGGTGGGGGTGTGGGGTGGGGGGTAGATGGGTGGGGGTAGTGGGGTATACATAATCGCTTAATATTATTTTTTTTTGAGAGAGTGTTGGGTAGGTAAGTGGGTGTGGGTGTGGGTGTGGGTGTGGGTGGGGGTGGGGGTGGGGTGGGGTGGGGGGATGAGTGTAAGAGATGGGGTGGGGTGGGTGGGTAAGTAGATAGGGGGGGTGGGGTGGGGTGGGGTGGGGTGGGGTGGGGGATAAGGGGTATATACATAATCACATAATATTATTTTTTTTAGTGGTAGTGGGGGTGATGGGTTGGGGTAAGGGTTGGTTGGGTGGGGTGGGTGGGTAGGTAGATGGGGGGTTGGGGTGGGGGTGGGGTGGGGGTGGGGTGGGGGTGGAGATGGGGGTGGGAGAGGGGGTAAGGGGTATATACATAATCACATAATATTATTACTTTTGGTTGGGTTGGGTTGGGTTGGGTTGGGTTGGGGTGGGGGGTAAGGGATATATACATAATCACATAATATTATTTTTTTTAGTGGTAGTGGGGTGGGGTGGGGGTGGGGATAAGGGGTATATACATAATCACATAATATTAGTGTCAAATCAGGTATTCATGAAATCCATAACCCATAACAATATTAAAATGGTTAATATGGTTTTTAACCATAACCATATGGTTATAACCCACACTATCCATATTAAAAATGGTTAATATGATTTTAGTTCTTAAATGGAATCATAACCATATTTTGAAAACCAAAACCAACCCATAGCTATATTTTGTCAGGCCTAATGACGATTCACTATACGTTTCTACAGTGGAAGAATAACTACTCTACTATCAATCAATGACTACTCCTCACAACCGTGTACCTCTATTTTTTCTTTATTTTTATAGAGTATTAAGTGTACACTTAAAATAATAATTGATAAGTCCATAATTCATACATTTTAATTACTTAATTTTGTTCATATTAATATTTTAATTAATTTAATTAATTACTTTTATTTTATTTTGCAAGAATTAAATAAATAAAAGAAGTTGAGTTGGAAAGTGAGTTTTAGAAGCTTCTTTGTAATATCTATTTGGATTCCAATAAAGAGATGTACAAGAAAAAAATACTTAGAAGATGAAGATAAGTAGTTTGGTTTTATCAAAAATAATAAAGAAAAATTGAACAAGTTCATTAATTGTATGTATTTTGGAGCACAAGTAATGTATCCATGTAAAATAGAGGAGTATCAAGAGTGATTTTGTATGTACTAATATTTTGTATTAGTTTAGGTTAAAAATATGAATAGATTAAATTAATTATTCATAATTTATGGAGTTTTCTCATTTTATTTTTATTTTTATTTTTTTTCTTCTTAGTTTTTTTTATTTGTATTAATGTCTAACTAATTTTTTAATTTAGGATGATGATGAAATTAAATAATTATTTATTATAATATTATTCATTTATTCTATTAATTATGTTCTAATGTTTATTTGATTTTCGAATTTATGTTTTTTCGTTATTAAAATAATTTTGTTTTATATTTCTTATGTAATTTTAAATTAACGAAGATGTTTTGATAAATTATTGTTAAGATATGAGTTTTTTATAATTCATCTTTGTTCAAGAAATTTTGATATGTTATGTGACGCCCCCAAAATAGGTATACATCACCTATCTTGATTCACCAAATACATGGTACAAAATTCAAATACAACTTAATAATACAACAGTCGTGTAAAATACGACAAACATATGCTGTGAGTTTTAATACAAATATTGTTGATGTGTTAAAATATGTAACTGCAAGTGCACAGAATCGAATTGAAGAACTGGCAAGTACAGGTCGAACCCACAGAGACTAGATTAATTCTTTAATATATCCTTAATTAATATTTTAGGCAAATTAGAAACAAAAATGGTGGAGAAGATTTTTTTAACTAAATTATACAAACTATTAATTAATGACGAAAACTATTAATGAGAAAAGATACCTAGGAATTAGAATCCATCAAATATTAACATAATAAATAATTTCTTATTTCCTAAATCAATTCCCAAATTATTTTCCCTTCCCTTTAAAAATAATGATTCATATAATTAATATGGGCAAGCATAAGTTATGAAAAATTCACAGATTAACTATAACTTATCAAAACCTCGCAATCAATATAAAAATCTCGCAATCAATATAAAAATCATATGCAATTTATGCGGAGAAAAATATGAAGGTGAAAATAATTAGGCATTAATTTAGAAACGGTAAGAAAATATTTTTATGAAATATTTAGCTTCATCATATTCCTAGGTATTAGAAATTTAGCTAGCCATAGAATTAAAAACAAAAACAAATAATATTAGTACTACTATTCGCATGAAATAAGAACAATAATTAAAAAGAAAATTTCTATTATATAAATAAAAGAAAGTTACAAATACTCCCTGACAGTAATACCGCACGTGATTGGAATAAGAGAAAAGACAAACTCTAAATATCTTACTCCTTCCTACACTAGTGAAAAACTGAGAAAAAAAAAAATAACAAGTGGTGTTTTTTCTCTAAAACAAGAGGCCTATTTATAGAAAAAATAACTTTGAACCCTAATTGAACTTGGACACTTTTGTTCCCTTTCCATGTAGAATTCAACTTCCTAGTAGCAATCAACTTCTCAAAATGATCTTCTAGATAGACTTTTCTTTCTCTTTTTGGATTTGAATTGCACACTAAGATTGTTCCACCTCTTTTCTTCTCCTTGTAAGTTTCTTCTTGGACATTCCTTATATGAATAAGAGCATTAAATATCGCTTGATCACTAAGATTTTGACTTTATTGCAACAAATATTAAATCCTACAAAATAAAATAAAACATATTAATTTAATAAACTAATATACTTAAAAGGACAAAATTAGGGATAATTAAATGTATGAATTATGTGTCTATCAAATACCCTCATACCTAGTTTTTGCACGTCCTCGAGTAAAATAAAAATAAAAAAAACAAAAATTACACAATCCCATTTTTCGTAGGAAACACGATTGCACTTAGCATATGCAACAAGCCTTTAAACCCCAAGGTTACCCCAAGTGGACGAGTTGTGTCTCGTGAGGGTTTGCAGTGAATATACCCACAAAATTCAAAAATAATTTTGGATTCAACAAATTATGAAATTGAAAGAAAACTTCTAAATATCTATAGGCATTATACCTAAGCAAGATTAAATTCAAAATCACACTTTCACCTTATCAAAAATACTTGATCTTCATTTTAGACACCATCCTTCATTAAATTAATTTCATGTGATGCATGCATGTGTATGTGATGTAAATCTTAGTAGGGATTTTTACCATAAAAATCAAGCAAACTCTTTTTTTTCTTTGTCTTTTTTTTTCTATTTTTTCTAATTTGATTCTTGACTTGTGCAATGTCTCATTTTCTTAGGCTTTTTCAGAGTTACCCATGTAGAGCGAGCGTTGGACCAATGACTCCTAAACCAGATGGCTTTAGGGCACTAGGTGTAGAGACACCCCTAAGGATTTACTAACACGAGTAACAAAGACCACAAAATTAGACTAGTCAAGTTGCTTTTATCCATCATACTTTTCAACGTGAATATCGATGCTTTCCGAGGCTTGGATACCCAGTTATTTCGTTTAATGGAAATTGAAGCAGTTATTTATTTCTTCTTCTTTTTCAACTTTTCTCAACTTCATTTTTTTTCTTCTTCTTTTTTTCATTTTTTTTAAAATTACTCGAATCATGGTTTATACCCCACAACTAAGAATTAGTGCAAACGTGAAGTGCAAAAATACTTGTGAAATCAATTTTAAATTCAGATGGTGTTTTGAACTAAGATTTCGTATCTTATCAAAAATTCAAGAGTTCTAAATCTTTCAATCTCACTCATGTGTTTTGCTCCACAAACACTTATTAGATTTAATTCAATTCATAAAAAGTCAAACAAAATTTTTAATTTTTTTTTTACTATATTTTCCTAAGGAAAAAAAAACATAATACAAACAAACTCCACCCATACCTAAATCATGCATTGTCCTCAATGTATGCAAATGAAGAAAAGAGAACAAAGATGTGAAAAAAAAAATTATACCTTGAATGCGGGGCATTTGTTCTGCAAGAAAATGTGGTGAGAAAGAAAGCAAATGTACATATCTACAAATTGTATGCATCCTAAAAACTATGCGACTGTAAATGATCAATGATACAAACAGACAACCTAGAGTGGATTTTGTATGATTTTCAGGAGGTCTGGGTAATTGGAAATAGTTAGAATTTGCAACTGAAGAACAATTGTGAGCATACCCGACTGATTCTTTTAAAACTGAGTCAGGGAAGGATAACAAAAAATGATAGTTCCTTTTGAAAAATTCTAATTTCATAAAATCTATCCAAACTTGCCATCCATATTCGTTACCAAGGGGCTCTAAAACATTTTCATCATTTTGAATAACTATTATACCATGTTTAGGCACCACTGGATTAACACATACATTATTTGAAATGAGAGATATGATCTCATTATCTAAACATGGAAGATTATCATTGTCCACAACCTTTGATTCATTTGTTAAATCATATTTTGTGTTTCTGGAAAACGCTTCAGATGGACCCAGGGTAGACTTAAAATGATCATAAGAGGATTTAAGGTCAATTTGATTCTCTTGAAAATGCTCAAAATGTGTCAAACTTGATTCAATTATAGGTTCCAATCTAGAGTAAGATTTTTGGGCTGTGGAGTCCAACATCTCATTGACCTCATTCAAGTATTCAGTTTCATCCCAATTTTGACCAAAATGATTTAGACAAAAGTTAACAATTTCATCTTCCCCCGTAAGTTCATTTCCCGACATTTTCTGAATCATGTTCATTTCAACGGACTGGTCAAACAAATCACTAGGTTGCTCTCCCACATTAAACACATTTAAGTCAATTGTCATGTTTCCAAATGTCAATTTCATTAGTCCATTTCTACAATTAATTAACGCATTAGAGGTCGCTAGAAATGGTCTACCTAAAATGACAGGAATGTGACCCTTGGGATTGACAACAGGTTGGGTTTCAAGAACAACAAAATCAACAGGGAATACAAAATTGCCAATATTTATGAGTACATCCTCAACTATTCCCTTTGGCACTTTAATAGAACGATCATCTAGTTAGAGTGAGACACTTGTCTTTTTCAACTCCCTTAAGCCTAATGTTTGGTACACAGAAAATGGTAACAGGTTCACACTAGCTCCTAGATCAAGCAAAGCCTTTGCAATTAATGTGTTACCTATGATGCATGAAATAGTAGGACAACCGGGGTCCTTATACTTCACAGGGACTTGACATGACAAGATAGAACTAACATGGGCTGTTAGAAAAGATTTCTTAGGAACATGAGTGGTTCTTTTGTGTGTGCACAAATCTCTTAGACATTTAGCATATGAGGGAACTTGTTGAATGGCATCTAGAAGAGGAATGTTAATTTTTCACTTGTTTGAACACTTCCAGAATTTTGTCCAACTGGGATGACTGCTTGTTTGAAATAAGTCTTTGAGGGAATAGGGCTTTTGGTTTAAAGACTTTGTCATTTGATTCAGAAGATGTGGTTTGATCATTTTTTGACACAAGCTGAGTAGATAGACCTACTGACTCAGAGTTTGTGGGCTTTTTCAGATTGGGCTGACTTTGAAGATGGATTATTAGATTCAACATTTAAATTTTGTTCTTCTTCATTATCAATTTCAGCATGATTGTTAAAATAATTTTCAGACCCTAAAGCGATTACATAATTCACATGATTGACTTGGTTGTTTTCAAGTGAATTAACATGATAAGGTTTTTGAGTAGGGACTGAAAATTTTGGATTGGTCTCGGGTTGACTGGGAAGTTTACCCTTCTCTCTTTCACTAACTGCAGTGGCCAATTGACTCATTTGGATCTCTAAACGAGAAATGGCTTGGTTAGTGCTTTATTGAGATTTTATTAAAGTTTCCACACTCTTCTCTAAGGTGTTAAGTCTCTTCTCACTTTCATTAGAAAAACATGGTGGATATTGAGGTGTTGTATTTGAATTTTGGTACAGATCAGGATTTGACTTTTGGTAAGGTTGAAAAGATTGATTTAGAGACTGATTGACCTGATTTGAAGAATTATTTGGGTAGGGTCCTTGGTTCCATGCAAAATTAGGATGATTCCTCCAACCAGGATTATAAGTGGGTGCAAATGGGTCATTCCTAGGTCGTTGAAACATTGCATTGACTTGTTCATATTCTTCAAATTGGGGCATGACTCTAGGACATTCCTCAATCACATGGCTTGGTGAATTACACTTTAGACACAAAGGTGTTGGTGTTGAGACTTGGTTCACGTGTGATTGTCCCCTAGTTTCTAAATCTTCAAGTCTTTTAAGTACACCAGCCAACTTAACTTCTGTAGCAATTGAATTGTCAATTGTATAAACACCCCTAGATGAACTAGGTTTATTTGTCTCTCGGGTGGTTTCCCATTGCATGGTTTTTTCTGCTAAGTCTTCTAAAAACTCCCAAGCCTTTTCCTCATCATTATTCAAAAAATCCCCTTTACAAATTGACTCTAACATTGTTTTAGTGGGATAGTCTAAACCTTCGTAAGCAATTTGACACAATCCCCATTTCTCAATTCCGTGGTGTGGGCACTGGGATAACAAATTTTTAAATCTATCAAAATATTTCCAAAAGGACTCTTTTTCAAGTTGGCAAAATTGATGAATTGCAGTCCTAATTTTAGTAGTTTTATGTTTTGGAAAATATTTTTTTAGAAATGTAACGACAAATCCCTCCCAGATTGATATGAAATTATTTGGTAGGCTATATAACCACTTTTTAGCATTATCATTTAAAGCAAATGTTATAAATTTTAGCCTAATTGAGTCATCAGACAATTGTTGAATTTTCATTAAGGCACAAACTTCCTCAAATTCCTGAATAAATAAATATGCATCTTCTATCCCCGTAAACCTAGGTAACATATTTACTAAATGTGGCTTAAGTTCAAAATTGTTATCAGTTACCGGTGGTAGACTAATACATGAAGGTTGGGCAGAGCGGGAAGGGTAGCATCGATCCCTTAAAGAAACAGTTTGGGCGCCCTCCATTTTTGTTAAAGTGAAATCCGAAAAATCAAGTTTTCTCACTAATCGGGATGTTTCGTCCCTAATCCACACTTTTTGCATACACTAATTAACAAATAATCATATAAGCACAAAAAATAAAAATAAAAAATAAAAAATAAATAAATAAAAAAATAATTACTTCTAAGTTTAACATAAATAAAATTTAGACAGCTTCTAACTGTTCCAAGTTACACCGCAAGGTCCACCAAATTCGAAATTAATCATATCACTAGCCAGGTAAGTGTAAGAAAGGCTGGAGTCTCTCCGTATATACGGTGACTAATTAAATAACTACACAATCTTTAAGCGTATACCTTTTGAACCACTTACCTAGACCCCAGTAGTTTGATTAATTTAAAATTCAGACTCCTCTTGGAGTTTATTGTTCTAATTGAGCCCGAGAGTCCTAGGGGCCAACGTCTACTTGATTTTATTAGGTCATGGTTATGCAAAATGCAAATTGGGTTGTTTGTGGGCCAAGGAAGGGTGATGAAATCCCCACCTTATCTTGTTACAGGTTGTGCCCTTAATGTTAGATTAAAGATGAAAATGCACAAATAAAAAAAATTATAAACAAATAAAATGTCCTAAAACTATGTGAATTACGAAAGAAGGAGAAATTTTGACGTATCTCAATCCTCCAGCAATCACCACAGTTTATATTTGACAAAAAATAAAAAATAAAACCTAACAGGATGTGCTCTACGTGAGTGAATGCATGAATGCGACAAATAAAAAAACATATACAAAAAACTAAACTACTAATTTTTTTATTTTTTATTTCAAAAAAAATATATGGAGATACGAAGTACCGAAGAAAGCACAACAACAAAATCTTTATCTTTTCGCTTCTTCGATCCGCTTCAATAATCCTAAAAAAATGAGTTAAAACTAATTCGAATAAATAAAAATTAAGGAATAAATAAAAATTAATTCTAGTCCCCGGCAACGGCGCCAAAAATTTGATGTGATAAAATATGTAACTGCAAGTGCACAGTGTCGAATTGAAGAACTGGCAAGTACAGGTCGAACCCACAGAGACTAGATTAATTCTTTAATATATCCTTAATTAATATTTTAGGCAAATTAGAAAAAATGGTGGAGAAGATTTTTTAACTAAATTATGCAAACTATTAATTAATAATGAAAACTATTAATTAGAAAAGATACCTAGAATTCTTCTTGGACATTCCTTATATGAATAAGAGCATTAAATATCGCTTGATCACCAAGATTTTGACTTTATTGCAACAAACATTAAATCTTATAAAATAAAATAAAACATATTAATTTAATAAACTAACATAATTAAAAGGACAAAATTAGGGATAATTAAATGTATGAATTACGTGTCTATCAATTGTCATCTAGACAATATCCACACTCAATTGAGTCCTCATTATATTTATTATCACAATATTTAACAGAATAGTGAGTACTACTAATGCTATTATCTAGACCATCACTCCGTTTGTGACGCCCCCAAAATAGGTCCATTCCATCCAACCCATTTTGAGTCGTCAATAACATGGTACAGAAACAACTACAACTTTATTAATACAACCATAAAACTGTGAGTTTAAATACAAATATTATCTTCTAGACAATATCTATACCCAAATAAATCCTCATCACAATTATTTATATATTATTTTACAAAAATGGTGAGTACTACTAAACAACTCTTTCTATAACCATCATTACATACCCCGACTCGTACTCGCTACATTCTCGCCTTCTGAGAAGAAAAATGGAATAAAAGGAAAAGGGTGAGCTCAACTAGCCCAGTAAAGAACATTATGACTAAGATAATATAAAACAAATTATCGTTAGTCTTCAACAGGGAAAAATCTAATAGAATACAATAGACAACAAGTTTTAAATCAATATTCGTAGCGGAAATAATAATTCATTAGAAGAGTTAAGTAGAGAATGCAAACTACTCTCTTCTATATATGAATTTAAAAGTTCATCGTCTATCTTTTATCCATGTAACATCAATCAATATATATCTGGAATCAAATATTCATCTTTGCACTACAGGCCAAAGATATTCACCAGTTGGTCATGTTCATCTAAACACCTATTCATCTTTGCACTACTGGCCAAAGATATTCATCAGTTGGTTATGTTCATCTAAACACCTGTTCATCTTTGCACTACGGGCCAAAGATATTCAACAGAAATCATTCATCTTTGCACTACAGGCCAAAGATATTCAGTTATATCATCATTTAGGACTGAGGATGATGAAAAATATTTTAAAGAAAATGAATCCATTGAAACAAAAGAACAAATATTAAGGATTCATACTTTACACAATCCAAGTTCAAAAATACTTCATAAATAATCAGAGTGGAATAAAATTCAAGAATGATCAAAACATGGTTACAATCAAAACTAGTATCCATAATAGATATCTTGGATGAAAAACGAAAATTTAATTATTCTGTGAATAGTGTCGTAGTCGTGAATAGTGCCGTATACGTGAATAGTAACTCCGACACCAAAAGATAGAAATTTCAAAAAACACATCATCATGTTTCGTGAATAGTACTCGTGAATAGTAACTCATGAATAATAACTCGCGAATAGTAACTCATGAATAGTAACCCCGAAATGAAAAAGTTCCAAATTTGATAAAAAGTTCTAACCAATATTTCAGCATAATGATATTGAAGAAATAATATCATTTGAGAAGAAAATAACATCTCTTACCTCGAAAGACAGTACTTCTAGTTAAAACACCGGATATAGGCTATGACTTGAACTTACACCGTATAGCAATACTCAAAGTATACTCAAAATACTCACAAGAATACGCTCGATATTATAGAGAGAGAAAACTTCAGTTTCTGGTGTGATTTTTAATTCTAACCTAAGCACCCTATTTATAGAAAAATGCTTAGAACACCAAAGTAGAAAATTTAATAAATTAATATTATTTATTTTTTCTACATCTTCCTACGCATCAAGCATCTGAATTCAAAAACTTGACATGTGTTAAAGATGCCCACCAAACACAAAAAACGTTTTTCTTACTTAAATTATTTTAAACTTCCAAAAATTAATTATTTCGGAGCTTTGGAACTTCAATAATTTATAATAAATAGCCCTTTTATCAGAAAAATTCAAAACTCGTGAATTTCTATAGGAAATTCCATTATCTACAACTTTGCAGAAGGAAGTTTTTCTAAATTCCAAATAGAAATTAACTGAAATCCATAAACGGACGATTTTACAGGCTATAATCAAATTTCAGTCAATAAATGGGGTCCACCGACACACAAAACATGTGTTAAACAACTTTTACAACAAAAATACTCTTCCTTCTCATATACTCATATATTCCACATTCATTATAAAAAATATCATCATTATTATATTATAATAATATAATAAAATATTATTTTATCAGTAAAGATAAAATATCGATTTTCAACAATTGTCACTTTAAAATTTTTCTCCATCTATATCAATATAAAATTAATATTTTTCTCATCATATAAATCAATAATTAATTAATCATAAATAATATTACAGAATCACAGTACTGGCAACCAGGTCGTTCCTAGGAAAAAGGGGGCTTTCCAATAAAGATTTTTCCTTACTGGCGCGCAATTAGGTGACCAAACATCTCCTTAGACAGAACTTTCTAGACATTGCCAATAATGTTATCTAAAAATGTTATTCAGATAATATGAATTATTGCTCCGATAATGAAAAATACTGTATAGTGACAATTATTGAAATGACAGTAATATAAAAAAATCAACGCAACAATTATTGAATTTATAAAATAAAATACTGAACAGTAATTACTGTAACAATTATTGAGTAATGCCTTCTTACGTAAGAATCAATAATTGGTGCAATACCGTGTGCTACTGTGCAACAACGCGTATTACTATGTTTTATCCACCGGGTATTCCAACAGTGTTAATGGTAACAACTACGCTGTTATTTATAAACAACTTATACTTGTCGTTTTCTTCATCCAATCGCTTTCCGTTATGGGGCCCACAAAAGACGGCGCCGTCGTACGAATATTCCCCGACAGCAAGAATATTCCACGATCAAACGAATATTCCCCGAAAACAATGAATATTTTATAACCACCTGCTTATTTAAAATATTTACGCATTTTACCCATAACTAACCACATTAATCAAATCAACCCTTACTATTTCAAAATAATAAATAGAGGAAATCAAATTTCATTTATTAATAATTTGGGGTCTTACACCGTTTCCCGACTAGTCCCTGCTACGTTCTCATTTCCTGAAGAGAACAATTAAAGTAAAAGGGTGAGCTCAACTAGCCCAGTAAGAAATATTATGACTAAGATAATGCAGAATAAATTATCCTTAGCCTTCAATAGTGTTAAACTGATAAAATACAATAGACAACAAGTTTAACTGCAGCGGAATAAGCAATCCATTAAAAGAGTCAAGTAGAGAATAAAATCTACTATCTTTTATGATTTAAAAGGTTTTTCATCACTTTTATCGCTGAGACTCAACTTAATAAATAATTCACATCATCCCTGCACTACGACCAAGGATATTCATTAGTATCACAACCATAAATTATCCATGCACTACGGGCCAAGGATATTCATATATTCATCAATGGTCATGATCATCCCAACAACTATCCATCAATGCACTACGGGCCAATGTGGACTTTTACCACATCATTTGTAACATTACGATCATGATTATACCGATTAATCCCTGGTCATAATCATACCAAGTCCATCTATGCACTACAGGTCACAGATGACTTTTGTGACGCCCCCAAAATAAGTATACATCACTCATTCTGAGTCGCCAAATACATGGTACACAAAAACAACTACAACTTTATTAATACAATTGTCGTGCAAAATACGACAACACATACTGTGATTTTAAATACAAATATTGTCTTCTAGACAATATCAACACCCAAATAATGTCCTCATTACAATTATTGATGTACTATTTTACAAAAATAGTGAGGGTTGCTAAAACAACTGTCTAGGACCATCACTCTATACCTCGACTAGTTCCTGCTATGTTCTCGCTTCTTGAGAAGAAAAATGGAACAAAAAGAAAAAGGGTGAGCTCAACTAGCCCAGTAAAGAATATTATGACTAAGATAATATACAACAAATTATCCTTAGTCTTCAACAGGGAAAAATTTGATAGAATATAATCAACAACAAGTTTTAGATCAACAACTGCAGCGGAAACAACAATTCATTAGAAGAGTTAAGTAGAGAATGAAATCTACTATCATCTATGAATTTAAAAGTCCATCATCAATATTTTATCCCTGTAACATCAATCAATGTACATCTTGCATCAAATATTCATCTTTGCACTACTGGCCAAAGATATTCATTTGTATCATCAGTTGGTCATGTTCATTTCAACACATGTTCATCTTTGCAATACAGGCCAAAAATATTCATCAGGTAATCATACATCTTTGCACTACATGCCAAAGATATTCATTAAGTATCACCATTAAGGACTGAGGATGATAAAAAAATATTTTAGAAAACGAATCCAGTGAGACAGAAAGACAAATATTAGGGATTCGTATTTTGGTTTATCCAAATTCAATAATACTCCATAATAACCAAGTGTGAAGTAGAATTCAAAAATAAAGATCAAAACATGAATACAATTAAAGATAGTAACCATAAAAGACATCTGGGACGAAAAAAGAAAATTTCATTTTTCGGTTAATAGTGTCGTATTTGTAAATAGTGCCGTATACGTGAATAGTAACCCCGACACAAAAGTTTTAAATTTGATTAAAAAGTTTAAACCAATATTTTGGCATAATGATATTGAAAAAAATAATATCATTTAAGAAAAAAATAACATCACCTACCTCAAAGAATCAGTAGTTCGGAATGAAAGGTCGAAAGTGATGCTGAATGAAACTTGTACTAAACAACAACTCTCAAAGTAACTAAATACTCACAAAATACGCTCGATAATATAGAGAGAAAAAGAGAGAAAGCTTATGTTTCTGGTGTGATTTTCAATTCTAACTTAGCCCTCTATTTATAGGAAAATGTTAGCACGCCGAAGCAGATTTGACCTGCTACCTGATGATTTTATCTGCTACTATTGCCACCCACCACATTTGAAATAAAATTCAGCACATTTTTTCACCAACCACAAGTGGGGCACACTCAATTCTAGAATTTTCTACCAAAATCATTTATAAACCTAATTTCTGAATCAGTCACCTCTTAAAATTCATAACAAATCATACATTCATTTTTAACGGTTCAAAATTTGTGGACATATACTCAACTTATATATGTATAACATATCCGAAAATCACAACGATCCAACGGTCGGATTAAAAATTATAACTCACGCAATATATCGTAAAAATACTGATTTGATTTTTAATACCTCTATTCCGACAAATATACTGATAAAATACCTAACATTAAATCCTTCAATTATAACCACATAAAATAAATAAATCCATCATTTATATCCACATAAAATAAATATTTTCTTATCATATAAATCAATAATTAATTATTTACAAATAATAGTACTGAATCACAATTATGACAACCAAGTCGTTCCCAGGAAAGAGGGGGCTTTCCAATAAGGATTTCTCCCTATTGACGCGCAATTAGGTGACCAAACCTCTCCTTGGCAGAACTTCTAGACATCATTAATATTGCAAATAATAATATGAATAACTCCGTCATCTCAATTATTGCTTTAATAATATATAAAATATCGACAATAATTGAATAAAACTGAATGACTTCTCACGTAAGCATCAATAATCAATACCGTGTGCTACTATGCAACCACGCGTATTACTGTACTTTTACTACCGAGTAGTTCAACAGTATTAACGGTAAAACTTCCGACGTTATTATCAATAAAATATTTTTGTCATTTTCTCAATCCGACAATAATTCTGTTGTGTGGTCCACCAATGATTGTGCCTTCGTATGAATATTCCCTGTTAAAATGAATATTCCCCGACCAATCGAATATTATATAGCAACTTGCGTACTTTACAAAATTTATAAATATTACCCACAGCTATAACATTATATCAAATTTATTCTATAATATTCAAAAATGATATTTATAGAAAATTCATTTTTATTCATAAAAACTGGGGTCTTACAACTCGCATAATAGGTTGGTTAGGAATATGAAAGCTAACAACCTTATAAAAATAATTAATTTTTGCATGATGAATAGTTAACCAATCAATACCTAGAATTACGTCAAATGCAAGTATTTTCAAATAAATAAGATCGACAGGTAATGTGAGGGTACCGATTTGAACCAAACAAGACTTATAAACAGTTGATGTGATGAAGGTTTCTCCCAATGGAGTTTCAACAGATAAGTCAAAATCTAATTTCTCCGGAGTCAAATTTAAACATTAAGCGCAAGTAGGAGAAATAAAAGAATGGGTAGAACCGGTATCAAATAAGGTATATACTTCGCTAGAGTTTATGATAAGCTTACCCGTGATGACCTTGTTCGGGTTTCTTGCTTTCTGGGAGGTCACGACAAACGCTCTCCCTTGCACTACTGGCCTTGACTTTTCTGGGACGTCATTTGGTGCCTCCATCCTAGCTGTGACGCCCCCAAAATAGGTATACATCACCCATCTTGGGTCGCCAGATACATGGTACATAAATTAAATACAACTTAATTATACAACTGTCGTGTAAAATATGACAAAACATATACTGAGAGTTTAATAAAGGATAATGCCTTCTAGACAATATCATATTATAACTCATAATATTTAACAACTAGCTTGTTCCCAGGAAAGAGGGGGCTTTTCAATAAGAATTTCTCCTTATTGGCGCGCAATTAGGTGACCAAACCTCTCCTTGACAGAACTTCTAGACATTGTAAATATTACAATTTAATAATATGAATAACTTTGTCGTCTCAATTATTGATTTAATAATATAACAGATAATGCAGATGATACTGTGACAATAATTGAATCAATAATATGAGAGATATGATGCAACAATTATTGTAGCAATAATTGAATATAACTGAGTGACATCTTACGTAAGCATCAATAATCAATACCGTGTGCTACTATGCAACCACGCGTATTACTGTACTTTTACTACCGGGTAGTTCAACAGTTTTAACAGTAACACTTTCGCCGTTATTTTATAAAAAGATAATTCTGTCATTTTCTAAATACGACAATACTTCCATTGTGGGGTCCACCAATGATTGTGCCATTATACGAATATTTCCGACAAAAAGAATATTCCCCGACCAATCGAATATTTTATAACTTGTATACTTTTCAAAATTTATAAATATTACCCACAACTATAACATTATATCAAATCCACACCATAATTTTGAAAAAAATATTTCGAGAAAATTAAATCTTTATTCGTAAAATCTGGGGTCTCACACTAGCTGAACTTGTCTTCGGTGAACGACAAAATCGAGCTAGGTGACCTTCTCTTTCACAATTATAACATGCTTTGGACGACATCACGCGGTTTGGACTGATGTGTCCCTCCCCTCCGCATTTGAATCATATGATAGGTGATCGTTCTCCTTCCTGAACAACGGGTGCTGGTGCTGACGTCTTTCCATCATTGTTGAATCTCCTCTTCTTAAAATGTCCATTCTTATTGTTTTGGCCATGATTACCACCGAAGTGGTTACCATTTCTGGCATGTTGATTCCTCCACGCTTATTGTCACCGCTTCAATGACTGTTATCACTGGTATTATCATTTTACCGGCTGCTCTCTTTTGGTTGGGTTGACTCATTATCGCGCTCCAATAACTGAGCCCTATTAATAACATCTGAATACAAACACAGTTTATGAGAGATAAGATATTGACGTATCTCGGGTTTCAAACCTCTTAAAAACATTCGTGTCATTCTCTCCTCATTATCAACCAAATGGGATGCAAACTAGGACAACTCGGCAAACTTGGCTTCGTACTGCGACATGGTCATGTTGTTTTGCTCTAGCTTGATGAATTCTACCTCTTTCATGTGACGAATACTTTCGGGAAAGTACTTGTCGTTGAACAGTTCTTGAATCTTCTCCCAAGACATCTTCAGTGCGGCAGGTTGAGTACGCTTTACAGATTCCCACCAGTAATCTGCCTCTGCCCATAACATGAAGGTGGCAAAGGGAACCTTTTGCTCCTCGAAGCATCCCAAGACATCAAATATCTTGTTGATCTGCTTTATCCACGTCTCCGCTTTAAGTGGTTTTGGCTCTCCAAAAAACTCCGGTGGTCCCAGTTCCTTGAACTACTTAACGGTGACCGTCCGAGAGTTGCCAGTGTTTCTACCTGCATTTTGGATAGGAGCCGCTCTTGCCTGATGTTGCATGAATTGTATAAAGCCTCTGAACATTTCATTGTTCATCACTTAGTCCGTGTTGTTGTTTGCCTGAGGATTGTCGCCTTCCTGATGCACATTATCCTAATTATTGATCTGTGGAGACTCAACGGTCTCATGTGCTCCATTGATGTTCTCAACATTCTCGGGGGTCATTTTCAAATACTGCCACAAAATAAGGGTTAATTAACATATCACATATTATCCCTATACTCTGACCGACCAATTAAATACCAAATAAACTTAGGTAGGTCATACTAGCGAAGAAATTCTCCGTCTCTCCCCTCCTAGTTCTTGTCTTACATCGTAGCCAGGGATCATATCCCTAAGCTTTGATACCAACTGTGACGCCCCCAAAATAGGTATACATCATCTATCTTGAGTCGCCAAATACATGGTACAAAATTCAAATACAACTTAATTATACAACAGTCGTGTAAAATACGACAAAACATATGCTGTGAGTTTTAATACAAATATTGTCATCTAGACAATATCCACACTCAATTGAGTCCTCATTAAATTTATTATCATACTATTTAACAGAATAATGAGGACTACTAATGCTATTATCTGGACCATCACTCCGTTCCCCGACTAGTCTTTGTTATGTTCTCATTTCCTAAAGAGATCAATGAAAGTAAAAGGGTGAGCTCAACTAGTCCAGTAAGAAATATTATGACTAAGATAATACAAAATAAATTGTCTTTAGCCTTCAACAGTGTTAAACTGATACAATATAACAAACATCAAGTTTAACTGCAGCGGAACAAGCAATCCATTAAAAGAGTCAAGTAGAAAATAAAATCTACTATCTTTTATGATTTAAAAGGTTTTTCATCACTTTTATCGCTGGGACTCAGCTTAATAAATAATCCATATCATCCCTGCACTACGGCCAATGATATTCATTAGTATCACAACCACAAATTATCCATACATTACGGGCCCATACATTACGGGCCAAGGATATTCGTGTATTCATCAATGGTAATGATCATGTCAACAACTGTCCATCAATGCACTACGGGCCAATGAGGACTTTTATTACATCATTTGTAACATTACGGTCATGATTATACCGATTAATCCGTGGTCATAATCATACCAAGTCCATCTATGCACTACAGTCCACATATGACTTTCAACATAATATAAACATGAGGATGATGACAATGATATAAGAATTCAATAAAACAAGTTCAAGAATTAATTTATCTAGGAACTAATAACGTCCAAATTGTCAACATGATACTTCTTTGTAGAGTAAAATTCAAGAATGCTCAGAAGAATATTTCCATGAAAAGATACTAGATGAAGCGCAAATATCAAGGATATTCCACTAATTTCATAGAGTATAGAAGTCAAAACTTTAACTAACTGAGTATAATAAAGAATGGAATAACAAAAGAAATCACCAGGCATGCGATAGACCGCATAAACAGGTTATTCCAACAGAATAATAAATAACGGAACCAGGTCATGCGTAAACGCACAGACATGATATTCCAACAGAATAATAAATAACGGAACCAGGTCATGCGTAAACACATAGACAAGATGTTCCAACAGAATAATAAAGAATGAAATAACAGAAGAATTTCACCATGTATGCGGTACTTCGCATCGACAGGTTATTCCAACATAATGATAAAGAATGGAATAACAGAAGAATTTCACAAAGTATAGGGTATACCGCATATATAGGTTATTCCAACAGAATAAAAAAATGGAATAACATAAGTTTTCTTCATGAATACGAAAGAAATAATACCCCTTACCTTGGAACAAACTAGATATAGGAGTAGTGAAGTAGCAGAATACTTTTTTTCTTTCTCTCTATAGTTTCAGTGAATTTGTAAGAAATAATGAAGGAATGAGCTTCTATTTATAGGAGAATGGACTGAATAGTAACTAATTCCTGAACGGTCCAGATTAATTTACTTTTAAACGGACGGTCCAGATTGGTTTACTATAAAATATTCTAATAAAACAAAATCTTTTAAATAAAATATAATATATTCTATTTATAATCTAATAAAACAAATAACTTTATAAAAGTATTTTGTTTTATATAAAAAAATTTTACTATGCAAAATACTATGTAGGCACTATGGAAATACTATGCATAATAAATTATAATATATTTTATTTATAGTCTAATAAAACGAATAACTTTATAAAAGTATTTTGTTTTATATAAAAAGATTTCTATTTTATTACAGTAATAATATTAATAAAACAAAACTTCATTATCATTATTATAATTCACACTATTAATCGACCAGGTCGTTCCCAAGAAAGAGGGGGCTTTCCAATAAGAATTTCTCGCTATTGGCGCGCAATTAGGTGACCAAACCTCTCCTTGACAGAACTTCTAGACATCGTTAATATTGCAAATAATAATATTAATAACTTCGTCGTCTCAATTATTGATTTAATAATATATAAAATATCGATAATAATTGAATCAATTAACGCGAGATACCATGCAACAATTACTGAAGTAATAATTAAACAAAACTGAGTGACTTCTCACGTAAGCATCAATAATTAATATTGTATGCTACTATGCAATCACGCGTATTCCTGTACTTTTAACACCAAGTGTTTCAACAGTTAACGATAAAACTTCCGCCGTTATTTTCATAAAATATTTTTGTCGTTTTCTTAATCCGACAATAATTCCGTTGTGGGGTCCATAAATGATTGTGTCATCGTACGAATATTTCCTATTAAAATGAATATTCCCCGACCAATCGAATATTATATAACAACTTGCGTACTTTGCAAAATTTATAACTATTACCCACAACTATAACATTATATCAAATTCATTCCATAATATTCAAAAATGATAATTATATAAATTTTATCTTTATTCATAAAAGTTGGGGTTTTACATGTTATAGTTAATATTTAAATTTTCATAGTTTATGCTTATTTAAGTTAATTATAAAATTACTAAATTAAAGGGAAGAAAAATCAAACCATAATTAATTTTAATTGGGCTATTTTTTTTAATTTCTAAATTATGTACATCAAACCAGTGGCACGATTTGATTTATAAAAATAAAATAGATTGAATTATTTGTTATATTTATTGTGTAGTGTATTTAAATTGCTTCCTTATTATTAATTTTTATATTTTAATTAGTTTAATTAATGTTTGATTAAAGTTAATTAAATTCTCCATCTTTATTTTTAATTTGTCTGAAATACATATTAAGGATATTTTAAAATTAATATAATCTTTGTGGTTCAACTTAAACTTGTCAGTATACTTGCAGTTACATATTTTTATCGCATCAATAATAAAAAATAATATATCTCGCGATAAAAATATTCTTAATTTTATTGCGAATAGACACATGAATAAACTACTTATATATAATAAAATACAACTGATTTTGAATTTCTCACTCACCCTAATAAATCATATGGTCCGTTCAAAGTTTGGAAAAAATCCCACCGTCCATGTAGTGTCGGAGGTACGGGACACAACTAGTATATATATATGGAGTTCCATCCACAGCAACCGGTTGCTGTAGAGCAACCCTTTTTTGACTTGTTAAAATTTCGGCTGGAGCAAAAATAAAATAAAATTTTAACAGGCCAAAAATGGAATTGCTCCAGTGGATGGAACCCTTATATATATACACACACACACATACACATGTTTATTTTTGTAACTTCCCAATTAAAGAAAAGAAATATAATTTTTTCTCCACCCATAAAAGGTACATAAGGGTGTAAACAAGTCGAACCGGAGCGAATAGAGAATTACTCGAATTCGACTCGAAATGATAAATTCATACTCGAATTCGAATTATATTTGAAAATTTCTACTTAGATTCGACTCGACTCGAATATTCATTACTCGAATTCGATCATACTCGACTCAAATATTTATTCAAACTACTCGCGAGCTTCAAATTCAAGCTCGAATTCGAATCTACACATAATAACTAGTTTTATAATAAAAATTATTATAAATTAAATTTGTTATTTTACTTAAAAATGAGAAAATATATTTATTATTACACTTTACAAATATAAAATCACAATTAAAATTAAAAACAAAATAAAATAATAACTAATTATCCTATTTTAATTTAAATTTGTATATATTATAAAAAAAATGTATCGAACATCTAATCAAATATGTATTAACTGAGTATGTATCGAATCACAATAAAAAATTCGAGTAGTTTGAATTTTAAACGAGTCGAGTATAACCTTGCTCAGATTCTACTCATATTTTTATTCGAACTATTTTTAATGCTCAGATTTGAATCATATTATTAACGAATCAAAGTCTCGCTTGTATTTTTTCGAGTCGAGCCGAATCGAGTCCGAACTGTGTTGGCTTGTTTACGGCCTTAGAGGTACACTTCCTTTCCTTCCATTTCTCCTCATTATAGAAAGGAAAAGTCTTGGCAGACATGAATTTGGGATCGAAAAATTGGACCGGTTCACATTTTTTTTAATTGTGACTCTCAACAAATGTATAGTATTTATTCCAACAGAAATATTTAGAGTGTATAACCCTGTATTTGTATATGTATCTAAATTACACATAAAATATTATATTTTATAAAAATTTCTGTTGAAATAAATACTATATATTTTTTGAGAATCACAATAAATAAAAAAAATTAAAAATTAAAAAATTAAACCGGTCCAATTTTCCGGTCATAATTTCCTGCCCACGTTGCATTGCTCTTATAGAAATTCATTGACTCCCAAATATACCGAACTTTCCAGAACAGGACACATTTAACTGTAGTCTGTAGTAGCACTTTCCATTTTCTCTCGAACCACTACTCTTAGAGCAACTCCAGCAGCCCGGAGCTGCTGGATTCCTAGACTAAATATAGTCTAGGACGAAAATCCCGCTCCAGCAGATGGAGCAAATTTAGTCCGCTTCTTTTTCCGGCAAGCCAAACCGACTATATCTGTGAACCAAATTTGATGGACTATAATTTATATTATATTTAAATAGAAGGCTCAACGGATAGAAAATTAGGAAAGTTGAAGGAGAGAAGTGAAGGAGAAGGAGACTAACGAAGGAGATGAAGGAGACGAAGGAGATCTATTGTTCAGAACGGTAATAAAAAAATCAGAACGGTAATAAAATAAAATCTAACGGATAGAAAATGAAAGTCTATAAATATGTACCATTATTTAACACATTTTACAATCTCTCAATCAATTAGTTTAACATTTAACAATTGTAAGTATTTTGTTAATTATTGTATTTTTATTATATTTAATTTTAGTTTTTATTGATAATATCTCTTTAATTTTTTTTAGATGGAAAATCATGGTCCTTCGATGTATTATTCTTCATTATTATCTGAAGGTTTTTCACTTGATGATCCAAATTTGTTGGATGAGTTTTCAATTCAAACTGATGTACCAATCCAGACTCCTGAAAATGAGTCCAATAAAAGAACAGGGCGAAAGGGAAATTACACTATTGATGAAGATACCCTTCTTGTTTTCGCATGGCTTAATGTAAGCATGGATCCAATTCAAGGAAACGATCAGAAACATAGAAGATATTGGGAAAGAGTTCACGAATACTTTCACGAATACAAAAATTTCGAGTCTGAACGCAATTTTACTGCTTTGGCAAAACGTTGGTCAACAATTCAACTCGCGGTGAACAAATTTTGTGGATATTATGCTTCAATTGAAAGAATGCAACAAAGCGGTGTAGGCGAACAAGATAAGGTATTTTAATTTTTTCATATAAAATTTCATTAAGTTTTATTCTTATATTTTATATTTAATACTTTGGAAAAAAAATTTAATAGATATGTCAAGCATTAGAGATGTTCAAAAGTATGCAAAATCAACCATTTGGATTTATGCATTGTTGGAGAATATTAAAGGATGCACCGAAATGGAGAACAGATAATAGTGGAAAAAAACAGAAAATTAATAGAAAGTCAAGTCCAGCAGCATCTTCTCCATCAACCGCAGAAGAAGTCAGTTTGGGTGAAGACGATGGTATTGAAGATACAATCTCTGCAGGATTAGAGAGACCAATGAGAAGAAAGGCTTCGAAAGCATTATTTAAAAAGGGCAAAGGAACCGGTGATACTAGTACACCTATGGAGTTGAGGTTTGAGAAATTCGAGCATCAAATGAAATTGAACCAACAAAAGAGACAAGAGAACATGGACAGAATATATTTTCAAGAGCAAGAGAAGTTGAATATATTGAAAGCACAAGAAGATGAAAGGATCATGATGATCGACACCTCTAACATGGAGCCTGAAGTAGCTGAATATTACAAACTACGCAAGAAAGAAATCATGAAAAGAGTTACATCTAGTAGTTGATTTGCTTATTATTGTAGTTGAATGTAATGGAGCCTGAAGTAACTTAATTTGTTTATTATTGTAGTAGAATGTAATGGATTAGGCTCCGCCATGTAGTGACCACAAGTGTTGAATAATATCTTCTTGCAGTTTGGAATGAACTTGTTTATCCCTTATGCGATGATTTGCTTCAATGAATTCAAGTAATTGTGGGGTACGCTCATGAGACACTTCTACAGTTGGAATCTCGTCATGTGTATCGTAGGTTGTTGGTTCTTGATTTTCATCTCGTTCATCTTCAACGATCATATTATGTAATATTATGCACGCAGTCATAATTTCTTTTAGTGTTGTTTGATCCCAAAATCGTGCAGGACCACGAACTATCGCAAAACGTGCTTGCAGTACCCCAAATGCTCGCTCAACATCCTTTCTAAGCGCCTCTTGAGTCTTAGCAAATAGTTTCTTTTATTTCCCCGAGGTGCCGAAATGGTTTTAACAAATGTTGCCCATGGGGGATATATACCATCAGCAAGGTAATATCCCATCGTGTACTCATTTCCATTAATTGAGTAGTTCACTGGTGGAGCACGACCTTCAGTAAGAGCAGAGAAGATAGACGGTCTCTCCAAAACGTTAATATCATTATGATAGCGTGGTAATCCAAAAAATGCATGCCATATCCAAAGATCGTATGAAGCCACCGCTTCTAAAATTATTGTTGGCTCATGCACATGTCCAGAATACATACCATGCCACGCAACCGGATAATTCTTCCATTTCCAATGCATACAGTCGATGCTCCCCAACATCCCAGGAAAATCACGCTCTTCAGCTTTTGATAACAATCTAACGATGTCATTATTATTGGGGGATCTCAGATATTCATCACCAAAAATTGAAATGACTGCTTTTACAAACCTTTTAAGACTCAATATAGCCGTGCTTTCACCGATCCGCACATAATCATCAACGGAATCCGCTGAAACACCATAGGCAAGCATCCGCATTGAGGCAGTTATCTTTTGTAGAGAAGATAAACCGAGATGTCCTGCAGCATTCATTTTTTGGACGAAGTATGAATCATACGCTTCAACTGCTCTTTGAATTCGGAGGAAAAGCGGGCGCCGCATTCTAAACCTTCTCCGAAATAGATACGGGGGTATGTAGGATGTTCTGCAAAATAATCACGAAAAAGTCGATTATGACCTTCATGTCTACCACGATCAATGGTAATACGACCTTGCACAGAACCACGGTAACGTGATGTATGCCTATTGATATTTTGTTGTTCTTCTTCAATAGCCGCCATGCCTAACAATTGTCCATATTCTTCTTCGTCTTCTTCTTCATCCACGTGCAACATAGCTAATTCGAATTGACGAGACATTTAAAATAACTTATTTGACTGGAAGAATGAAGTTAAGATGAGTGAATATGAGAGACTAGATGTGACTTATATTTATAGATGCTATTTTTTAATTAAAATATAGCCGTTATAATATAGCCGTTGGAATATGACCGTTAGAATATGGTCGTTGGATTATGTCCGTTGGAATTTTTTTGAATTCATTGATTATTTTAATCTTTTTATATTATAGTCCACGGGATAGTCCACAAGATAATCCATCTGCTGGAAAGAGTGAAGACTAAAGGACATTTGCTGATGTCAGATGGACTAAATATAGTCCAGCAGATAGTCCATCTGCTGGAGATGCTCTTACAGTCCTACTGCTATTAGGGTTTATCAAGTGAAATTCCGGTTACTTTTTTCTCTCTCTCTAACAATGGCGATTTCTTCTCGCCAGTTGAGGTTATCTTCCTCTTTGATCAAACGTTTACAGTACGGAATCACCGCTGAAAATAGTTCTAGGTCTTTCACAACTACGGAGGGCCATCGCCCTACCATTGTTCATAAGCGCAGTCTCGATATTCTTCACGATCCATGGTTCAACAAGGTAAAATTTTCAAATCTCAACTACTTTTGAGCGTCTTCTAAATTCCAAGTTGTGCTTGCGGAATTCTATAGATCGGATCAATTGTTCTGTTTTTGTTAGCTCAATCTTAGTGTTTTTTTACTCAATTGTTCCCTATTAAGATTGGATCATCATATTTGTATTTACTTGCTTTTGTTAGTTAGTTAGTTGATTTTATAGGCTGGAATTTTGGATTTTCTAATAGATTCTGCTGATTCAGTTCATAAAAAGCAATTTGAATTGCTACATTTGGTTCACTGCAGAACTCCTAACATTATGGAATTGGCAACTGTTGCTCTTACTTTAAAATTGTTGTTTTGAATGTTCAAGCTTGTGCTACTCTCTATTACCTCAAGACAGATTCGACTTGAGCTAAGGGATGGCCTACTGAATATGAAAAATGGTCAAATGCTGTTGAAGGTTTGAAGGGTGTCAGGGAGAAAGAAGACAGTAGAATCTATACCCACAACGCAACAAGCAAAAAGACCTATCTCCTCATCCCTCCAACACATCCTAAATAATAATATCAACTACCGACATAGAAAGAAAAGTAGGCATAAGTTCCTGAAGTATCAACCTTCAAGAAGCATTGAAGCAAGACATAAGTGTGCCATTATCAGTAAGTAAGAAGACTGACATAAGTCCCTAATTTACATCATCCTCCTAAGATGAATACCATTTTCTCTCTATGACTATCAAGAAGAGCTCAATTTGCCTTTTCATAAGTCAACTCACCAACAACTTGTATCCTAAACGAGTTTCCATTCACAATTCCTTTCAAAATTAAGCTCGAGAATCGAAGCCTTATGTCTATCCTCTGCACATCTTCTTGCTGTAAGTGGTGCAGGCAACACCTCTCTCAACCTTCTGGACAAAATACTTTTAACCGTGTAAGATTCAAAATATTATCGTCAAGACAATAACATATTCAGGAATGCAAAAACCCTAAAGGGTGGGAGAAACGACAGAGGATACGAGGAACAGCCTCAAGGTTACTGGTTCCAATCCCCCATACTTGGGGTCCAAAATTCCTATAAACAAAAGTACAAGTAGAAAACTTCACGAATGTAAAGGAGTGGGACCTCACATGATAAGATTAAATTTGAGGATTGTAGGAAAATGAGTATAGAAATGGCAAATAAATCACACCAAGCTATGTAACTCCTTCTCTCACTTATTAGTGAAGAGAAACTGATTCAGGTGCTAGGCAATAAAAAGCTCAAGAAGGACTACTTGGTTCAATAAATGCGGTTCAACTATAAAGCTAATAAATTTTTGTCCTTTGCGTTTAGTTTACTTTTACTGTTATTGAGTCTATGTTTTATTATATTCCTGTTTTGATAGCTGCTATAGGATTAGATCTTACTTTCAGATTAGCCTAAGGAGACAGACTCTTCCCGCACTTTCTATTTCAAATATTGCTTCCATCAATTCTTCTTCTTCTTCTTCTATATCCTGGGCTACATGAGAAACATATCAATACAAGTAGCAATCGGATGTAAGCCTGTTCTAGACCAGGTAATCTGAGCATTAGACTGAACCAGGTCTCTGAAAATTCATTCTGCAATAAAATATATATGAGACTGAACCTGATCTTCTTCTATTTTCCCCAATCTTCTATATCTTATTATTATTATTTATTTTTCCAATTTTCTACTGTGATATATTTTATGCAACTAGCTTTGACATTGAAACTAATGATGCTATTTATCAAAACTAGATTCTTTTTTGTAGATTTATTCTTTACCTTTTAGTTTCAACCATCACTTCTATATAATATGCTTCTGGCTTTGATATTATATGATCTTTTGAGATGTCACACCAGTTTAAATTGTGAAGATTGCGTTTAACCTTCTCATATATGATAGGGAACGGCATTCTCCATGACTGAACGAGATCGCCTTGATCTTCGTGGTCTTCTACCTCCAAATGTTATGTCAAACGAACAGCAAATTGAACGTTTTAGTAAATTTCTGAACTCTTGTCATTCTGTTTATTGTTAATTATTTCTTCTACAAATAACTATAGTATTTTACTTCTAAAGTTGATTAACAATTAAGTTAACCATACTCGATCCTCGGCTAGTTATTACATGTCATTGCTTGACTGTTTTGTACAACATTTAGGTGATTCACTGCTTCTGTTTACTTTCGAGGATCAGACATTAGCGATTCATGATATGCAGTTGTATCCAAAGTTTAAATCCTGTCTTAATGGGCATAGAATCTAATTTTCCTTTATTTGGCGTTACCAATATCTAATCTGATAAAGTGTCTACTAATCTAATTTTACAGAATACTTTTATGATTTAAATCTATTAAGCTCGTCAAAATATAATTTGTGTGTATATATACATAGCTCCGTGCTTTGGCGCAATTGAAAACTAAAAACAGCTTGGGCCATTTTTAACCTTTCGTTATAATGTAAAGTTTTATCTCCTGGAGCACATGCATATGTTCCACAGTGCGATTGTATTAAACACGTGCATGTGTATACATGATATGCATAATGCATGATTAGATTAGACACCCACGATTCTATCAGCGTTTAAGATTTTCATATGCTTTTGAAGTATAAAGAAGCTTACATAAATTTGAAGGAGTTGTTTTATTAATATTTGAAGTATTTTATTTTTCTAAATTGATTTTGTCAAACAACAGTGGCAGATCTAAAGAGGCTTGAAGTGAATGCTAGGGATGGACCTGCTGATCCATATGCTTTGGCTACGTGGCGGATACTCAACCGGTTGCATGATAGAAATGAGACAATGTACTACAAGGTGATTGAAGATCCTAAATCCTTTTGATAAGTTTGTTTGATTCCTATTGATTTGAAATTCATGTCTTAATGTATTACCTCATGAAACACTGAAAGATGATATACGGTATCACCAGCATGTTTCTGAGTTTATTATTTCGTAAAATACAGAGAAAAAAGGCCATGCCTTGCAAGTGCAGTGTCATTAGGAAATTTGTCCCTTTCAAAGTGAAGACAATCGTAAAAGAAAAGGGTATAAATAACTTATCCTTTTTGATGATTTATGCACGCGCCCTAGTTATTTCATATTCTGTACGGAAGATAGTTGCTTGCACCCGCACATATTCTAGCATAAATTTAGCCTGTTGTTTATAAAATTATTGCCAATCTGAAGAATGCATCATTTAAACTTGCCAAGCTTTTAACTAGAACTTATAATAGAATATAATCTATGCATGGCTGCATTAGTTGTACTACGACACAGCCACCTCACTATGGTAATTACTATTTACCTGTCATTGCTATCACTGTTACTGCATTTGTACCCAAGATATTAATGAGATTTATTCTTCTTTGGGTTTTTCACTGAAATCGACTGTTGAGGCATGTTACAAACATTCATATACATTTCATCTTCCATTAGTATTCTTTAATGTGTATCCTAAATCAGTATGATTGTTTTCTGGAATTAATACTGGCTCGTGGGACTCAGTAACTCGTTGTTAATACGACAATTGTTATTTTGACAGGTTCTAATTGCCAAAATTGAGGAATATGCACCAATAGTTTACACTCCTACAGTTGGTCTTGTTTGCCAGAACTACAGTGGATTGTTTAGAAGGCCAAGGGGGATGTACTTTAGTGCTGCGGATCGTGGAGAAATGATGTCAATGGTTTACAATTGGCCTGCTGATCAGGTATGCCGTACTTATTTTCAAACTCTATATAGAATTGAGATCTTTCTTACTTCAAACCCTCCCTTGCTGAAACTTTGTTATCATAATCTGCCAATTTATTTATGTTTTACGTTGATTTGGTGAAGTTATTGCATTACTTGTTTGCTTACTATGTGTCAGTCTTAATTCTGAAAGTGTTTCACTTGATCTTGGTTTAACTTTCGATCCAAACTAATAAGTTTGGATTTAAAACATTTTAATGTAGGTTGATATGATCGTTGTAACGGATGGAAGCAGAATATTGGGTCTCGGTGATCTTGGAGTTCAGGGTATTGGCATTGCAATTGGGAAGCTAGATTTATACGTTGCTGCTGCTGGGATAAATCCTCAGAGAGTATTTTCTTGCTTTATATACTCGGTGTTTTAAGTAGATGTTTAAGATGCTCATGTGTGTATATCTTATTTAGTTTTTGTACTTCATTTGGAATCGAAGTCTTTCCTCTGACACTACTTTTATAATGTCTTGTAGAATTTCTTTTGACAAACCTAATTCCTGAAAAAAATATATATTTGGCTCCATTATAGGTGCTCTTTGAGGCCTCAATTTTGTTAATGTAGAACTATCTATCAGAGTTGCGAGTTTCAGCTTCGCACTCTTTCATTTTCCCCTATCTTCCCTGCCCCTATCCAGTTACAAAAAATATTGCTTTATTAAGCTTCTTTCAACTCTCAAGTTTGCTTTTAGAAATTAAAATATAAAACAGTAAAACTTCTAGCCCTTAATGTTAATTATTCTCTAGATATTATTTTCCACTAGATTTTTTTTAATCCACAAAAGAAAGAAAAATTTCAACCTTCTTCCTTGGGTGATTCTTATTGATATCTTTGTCTCCATTTTTTACCCAATAGGTACTTCCTGTAATGATTGATGTCGGAACTAACAATGAGAAGCTTCTTAAAGATCCCTTATGTAAGAATTTATTTTGTTTAGTCGTATTTAAGATTCTACAAGCATCATGATTCTGTGTGTGCTCCCCCCCTCCCCCCACACAATTTTTGTATAATTTTCATATGAACCGCTGTTCACTGGATGTAGACATGTCTAAGGTACTAAATATAGAAGGTGTCTGTATGGAAGTTGCTTGCATCATGATTTTGCGTTTTTCCCTTTTATTGTACTCTCCATTTCTAATATATCTTCTTTTATCTAAAAGACAAAACATAAATCTTTCCTAAGAGACTGCTCTCTAAGCTGTTGATGTTTTAGATCTGTGGCGTGCAACATCATAATACCAAGAAAGGCCAACCAATAGTTTTGTAGTCGGTACAAAATGTCTCCTACTAGTCTGGACTACTTCATAATCTTTCTTTCACCTTATACTAGCCAAGTCAAGTGATTGAATTTCTATCTTTCTATTCCATGCAAAGCTGTGTGCTAGCCATAGAGGTGCTACCCTAAACAATGCTCTTATCCATCTTTTCTATCTCTTGGAAGTTACGTTCACATATAGTATTTAGAAGAAGTGAACAGTCAGATCTTCAGAATGTCTTTTTTGTTTTTTTTCTCTCTCTATTACTTTCCCAACAAATTTTCTTGGTCTCTTAAATTAAGCAAACCTTAACACATCCTAGTTGAAGTAATTGTAACATCATATTCATTAGAAGCTGCTCTGGTTCTGGAATTGAATGTTGGTGGTATTGAAAGAATTTAATGGTTGCTTTGAGTTATTGAAAGACAATCTCGCAGTGTAAGGATAATTTCATTCTAAAGGTCAGCGCATCTCTTATTTAACGTAGAGTCTTTTAGTTCAAGAACTACATGCCTGCTAGATTCTGATTCTTGAAGTTCACCGTGTCTTTTCGTTTAATTGATAAGTTACATTTGAAGTATATAAACTCATCTAATGTTCTTGCATGCATTCCTTCCTCTCTACTCCGTTTATATTTTTAATTCCTTTGACTAATGTTCCTGGTTCAGAAATTTTTGCTCCCCTCCTGCCTGTTTTAAGATAATTACTCAGTGTGTTGTTTATGTTGTCTAGATTTGGGTCTGCAAGAACACCGCCTCGATGGAGATGATTATATCGCAGTTGTTGACGAATTCATGGAGGCTGTATTCACTCGTTGGCCACACGTCATTGTGCAGGTGAATATTTAATTGTTGCTACCATGGTAGTCAACAACATTGAACTTTTTGTCTGAATGTGAATGTGTTGAGTAGCCTAATTAGTACAGAATTTAGGTAGGTACAACTGGTTGGGTATGAAATCAGTGAGAAAAAGAAAATTATGTATGTATGTTGTATTAGAAATTATTTTTGAGCTAAATTACTTTTTCTGAGTGCCTTGCCTTCTAATCATTTTAAGATGTATTCTTTCTCCTTATCTGTAAGATCTGTTTTTTTTTTCTGAACTTTCAATATAATCTTGATATATGGTATATGTATGTAGTACGGTTAGTTGTGCTAATAACCGATAATCCTACATTACTATATTAAATATTTTTGTTCTATGCAATTTGTTATTCCAGTTGAGTCCCTTAATCCCTACTGGCTATTCTAGGATATGTCCTAAAGAACTATTAACTCATGAAAAATTATTCATACCAATGTTTTAAATGGCGCTAAGCGGGAGGCGGGCGGCCTAGAGCCTAGGGGGCCTAGACTGGGCCTGGGCGGAATTTTTTATTTTAAGCCAATTTTAATATTTTATCTTACATTTATTCAAATAAAACAATAATATAAAACAAAACAATCTATAATAAATATAATAAATGCATTTGCTTAAAGTTCAAACACATCCATATTGATAATGTCAAAGTTCAAACACAAACATGTAATTGTTCCAAGTTCAAACATATTTTTAATGTATTAGTTTTATTCATAAACAAGATTGCTATTAAATAATAAAATTAAAAATTTCAAGAATTTAATTCAATATTCAAACTTAAGAAAATAAACATAAATTTAATAATTATATTGAATTAAACTAAATATTACAAATGTATCATCATTTATATAATTTGAAGTTGGTACAAGTTCAAAAAATTACAACTATAATAAAATTATCCATTTTGACTTGATATTGTTCACTTCTTGTTGTGATTTGATATGCTACAACATGTATTATGAATATGGTAAATCATTAGAAAAATAAATATATCAAGATCTGATTTGGGTAGTTATTAAAATAAAAAAAACCTCTTCACCTAGACCCCATCTAGGCCCCCCGCCTAATTTTCTGGAGGGATTTTTTTGCCGCCTTGGGCCTAGCTGAGGTGCCAGGGGGCTTAGCACCCAGGCGAGGCACCAAGGGGGGCTAGCACCTAGGCGGGGCGCCAAGGAGGGGCCTAGCGCCTAGGCGGACCTAGGCGGGGATTTTTAGAACACTGATTCATACAATGGTCTTCTAGCCCTTGGTGTTAATAATGACATGACCCTGGTATCTCCTTAGTTTATAGAGTACAGACTCGAGGAAAATTATCTTTGGAGTAACAAAAAAAGTTTAAAAAATGAAGGAGAAAATGAAACCTTACCCTTTTACCATTTCTACGATACTAACACGACTCGAGTTCATGCAGTTTGAAGATTTTCAGAGCAAGTGGGCCTTCAAATTGTTGCAGCGTTATAGAAATGCCTACAGGATGTTTAATGATGATGTCCAGGTAAACAACATACTCATTTCAAGTAATAATCTTTAATCCATATAATAAAATAACATTTTACAAGTAATATCTGTTTGTTTGATTGGTTAATATTGTATGCTTCTAGGTGAAGTGCTATTTACCCAATCTTTGTATGATAGTTGATCACTTGATTATTGCTCATAAACTTTGTTGTTAAGATCATCTTACCTAAGCCACTCCAACGTTTGTAGTGATTATACTATGATATTGGAGCATAAACCATCTACAAGGCTCTTTAATCCTTAGTTAAATATGTATTCTAAGCAGTTGGGGTTTCAACTCAACTAAAGGTCCAAAGTTTACATTATGCCACTAAATATATCTACTTGGCAGTATCACTTTTCACCTGATTTCAGTAAGTAGTTGGTGCTTATTTTCTGGGTTTACATATACATGACATGAAGCAATAAGATAAATCTTTGTCATGTGATATAGGCATATTGGGCATAGAATATATTGACTCTTTATATCAGTTAGTGAATTAGGAGAAGTATCAAATACCAAAAAAATTTAAATCACCAAGTCTTTTTTCTGCTTTCCAGCTTTCCTCCCTTGATAAGAATTTATTTTGGGTACTATATCAGTTCCTTCAACCATGGATGGACCTTCAGATTCATTCAAGTGACTTCTGAGTGTTGAAAACCATCAATTTTCTTAATGTGGATGTTAAATGAATTGACTTGCATTACTCAAAGATATTGCTTATAGGAGTTCAATATCATTTTGTCATTCAATGCTCTATTCTCTTGATGAGCAGTATATCTAATGTCAATCTGCAATACAGGGAACAGCTGGAGTTGCAATTGCTGGTCTTTTAGGAGCTGTAAGAGCACAAGGAAAGCCAATGATTGACTTTCCGAAGCAGAAGATTGTTGTTGCTGGTGCTGGAAGGTATGATACTTGTCTTTGCTGTGTAGTAAACCTTCTTTTGTAATTCTCCAACGTAGAGAGGAACAGACAGTGTACACTATATACTGGTGTATGTTTTCTTATTCTTGGATGCCAGACATATTTTTTGGTGTTGGCATCTGATTAATTGAAATTTAACCTACAATGTATCTGTTAAATTGTTTTTGTTAGAGAATATTATTATTAGAACTTGGTCATGCTTGGTGCCACTACTCAATTAGTAGTTCAAGGGCGGAGCCAGAATTTTTTTTCCTCATGGGCTACAAACCAGTGCAGGCCAAACACCCCTTAACTTGCTCAAAAACTAACTTTTCCCACCCTTAGGACTTTTATCGAACACCTTGAGGGTGTTGTTTTATAGCCCCTTTCTCTCCCTTGTTTGAATGTTCAATAACCAGTATACAAGCACCCAACAATCATAATAGATAATAACAAACTTGAATAGACTAAATTAAGCCCTAATCCCCCCAAAACTGTTAAAATCAAACTTTATCCAACTAATTGTACAACTATTAAATTTTACCTTCAATGCAAATCAGCAAGAAATTCATTAAATGGTTCACTTCTATTTTTATCAATTATGCTGCAAACAAAGTTAGGGTGATCTAACTAATCAACTCGGTCAAAAAAAAATTCCATTTATAGCAATATGAAAATATCAAAAAAGCATACCATTCAATTATCCAAAACACAAAAGTAAAGCAAGACTCCAATTATTTACTGTCAAAATAGTACTGCTAAATAGAAAACTAGAATTAGTTTTGAGGATGAGAAAATAGTATACCGCATAAGTTCAAACCAAAAGCTTCAAAATCTTCTTGATTTGCTCACCGAGAAAACAGATGCTTCTTGATTTGATTAGTGATGAAGCGAGAGGCTTGGGGGCCTCCGTGGCCGTTGTAAACGCAGACGTAGGTGGCGGAGGGAGAAGTAAAGACTTGGCCTTGGTCTTCGAGTGAGGAATTAGCTTGAACAACAATCGCAATCGAATAGTCCCCTGAAGCATGTTGCTTCAAGATTTCACTGCTGAAGCATGTCGTACCAGTTGAATAACCACTCCACCCATACAAGATTTCACCCGGGCTACAACCCACCCTAGCCCAAGTGTGGCTCCGCTCCTGTAGTAGTTTATATATAAGGCTTTTGTACTCTTTGTAATAATATAACAACAATATTCAATACATCTATTTCCTTTTCTAACATAGTAGTATCAAAGCTAGTTTGATCTTGGGAGACCAATTAGAAGTCTTGTTTCCGCCGCCGATAGCACATAGCCGACGACGGTATCTTTTATTCTTACTGTTTTTTTTAGAAAAACAAAATAAAAGTCCATGACCTTTGTTTCTTTTTGTGGTGAAACAAAAACGGTTTGTCTTTAGTACTTATTTCTCTGGTTGAATATGTAAATGGTTGGTTGATTGGAAAGTAAGGATTGCATGGGGTCGAGATTTCAGGAAGGAGTGTATCCTTCAATTTTTTGGGAGGAAAGAGAGTCCTCCATTGTTGAGGAATTGTAGTTGTTTTTGAAGGATAAAGATTCCTTTACATTTGTTGTGGGAGACGAGTGTTATCCGTTATTGTTGGCATGTAATATCCTCAGAAAGTCGATGGTTGAAGTTATGTATTGAGGGTAAGAAATTTAACTTTGGACAGAAAAAAAGAAGAAAAAAAGGTGCAAATTGCAGATGGTCTTAATTTGAGGGGGAGTGTTGAGGATAAAATAATTTCGTGGTATGGTTGGTTTGAGTCTTTTTAGTATTATGTCATGTAACAAGTTGTAAGTTGTGATATAAGACTTCCAACTTGAGGGGTAGTGTTAGAGTATATTGTTATTAGAACTTGGTCACCAAACAGTGCCCACACATGCACACACTTGACCATTACTCAACTAGTAGCCTATAATGCTTTAGTATTCTTTGTAATAATATAACAATAATTCAATACATCTATTTCTTCTCTACCAGTTTTAAGTAGTATATTTCAACTTGAAAAATAGCGTGCTTGCTAAAAAGTATATGAAATGTATTTTAAGAATTTTCAGACCTTAACAGAATTAGGCTTTCTAGAAAGTGAATGTTGAATGGTGACAAACCTGTTCCGTTTTCGCTACAACACAATTTCTTTATTAAAACAAAAGACGAGGACAAAACGTATATAAAATGACTCTAACTGAAACAATATAATAAATGAAGAACCATGACAAAAGCATTCATAAGATATTGATTTAGCCATGAAGGAGGGCAAGGTGAAGTTTGTAAAGATATCATAGCTATGTGTAATGGAGGACATCTAAAGCCAGAAAGGACCAACAAGAATCATGTTAGCCAATTGATAGATGGGCAATTGGAAAAAGTTAAAAGAAGGGGATTAAAAGACGTGTTTTAGCTGGGAGAAATATTTAATGGCAAAACTAATGATTTAGCCGCTGTAGTTGGCAAGTTTTACTTAATACACCACTGAACTTTTAATTTTTCAAATTACCCCATTGAACCAATTAATATTTTAAAATTGGGTCATTTTGTTAACTCTTGACTCACGGCTGTTAAATCCTTTCAGCTATTATCCAACGTGGACATTAAAAATAAAAGAAAAAAAATTAAATGACATTGTTTACAAACTACAGAGCAAATGTACAACCCCAAATAATCAAACAAGTGGCCTTCTTCAACAAGAACATGAATCAATCGAAAATCCACATATGAATTTACATAAATACAATCTAAATCTCAAAAAAAAGAAGGGAGAAACACAATCAAAACCTTTCTCCAAGCCTGCGTAATCGAAGTCCTTGCTTTGATCTCTGTCCCAATCCATATGGGTCATCTTCGGAGATTCATCCATGGCGGTCTTTGATTTAGCAGCCATTAATTAAACCAAGAAAATTAACAGCCAAAAAAGCTCGCCGCTCGCTCTCTCGGGGTTCTACAAACAGGGGATTTGAGATGGGTCACAAAATCAAAGGAAAAATAAGAATTAAATTCAAGTTTTTTTTTGTTTAAAAAAAAAACTGTTAAAAGTTCAAAACCCAGAACTCAATTTATAAAATTAAAAAAAAAGACCCAATTAAAAATTATGGGAATGATTTTAACTGCTAAAATAGTTAAACAGAAACCGACAAAAACACAAAAAAATCTTGAATTGTAGAGTAGTAACCCATCTTAAATCTGTGAATATTAGAATGTAATTGTTGAGGGGGAGATAAAGCAAGCGACTTTGAAAGAAGAAAAGAGAGAATCCAAATGTCTTGGTAATTGATTGTTGTTTTCTTGGTGTTGTGTCATGTGTGAATATGAAGACGTGGAGCAAAATCAAAAGCTCAAAAAACAGACTCTGTTGTGTATGTATGTGGCATGTGGGGGAGAGACGAGAAGAGGTGGCTTTATAAGAGGCTACCTAAAGTTTTGAAGGAGACTTTTCTTTTTTGTAGTGAAAAAAATAGATTCAATCTTAACAGATTTTTTTTTCTTAATAGAGAGAAAAAAAGACAAAAATAGAAGGGAGAAACACAATCAAAACCTTTCTTATTTCTGCCAAATTTCTTCTCAAAAACAGATTCAATCTTAACAAATTTTGTCTGTCAAATTTTGCACAATATCTTGACAAAACTTCATTTGAAAAAAAAGAAAAAAATAGAAAATATAAATCCATTCGAACCCATAAACAGTTGAAAACACCGGTACTACTAAGCCCACCACCACCACCACCACCACCACCACCACCACCACCACCTCCACCACAATCACAACCACAACCACCACCACCACTCAGCCTACCACCACAATCACAACCACCTCTCAACACCCATCCCCCCCCCCAATCACCCCCACCACAAACAAATCACCTATCACCCGCCTCAAATCTCTAATTAAAAATTTAGACATAAAACAAAACCACAAATACACAGATCTGGAGAAAGATTTGAAAAAAGAAAAGAAAAGTAGATCGGGAAGAAATAGATAAATATTTGAAATAAAAAAGTAATCAATCAATTCAGATCAAATATGAAAAAACTATCATCAATGGTGACACCAACACTGTGCGAAGAGAATGTCTTCGCCCCCATCACCGAATCCGACGAGCTCTCCGTGGAGGATCATTTCGTCGATTGAGTAGAAGAAGTCTCGCGGCAACGCTGATCATGTGACAACGATCAAAGAGTACAGAGAGAAGATTGAATCGAAGCTTTCATTTGAAGTATAAAGGGAAGATGAAGCTTCTTCTAGATACCAAAAGGAGATCGAAGTTTTTATTTGAAGATGAAAAGAAGCATATAGGTATTATTGAAAAAGAGGTTGCTGATTATTTTATGTATTATTTTTGCCACATTAGTAATATTTTTTATTTTTATATTTTTTTCAAAGCCACGTAGATAAAAATTTAATGTCTGTTTAATTTTTTTAACAGAGTGGCCCAATTTTAAAATAATAATTAGTTTAATGGGGTAATTTGAAAAATTAAAAGTTCAGTGGTGTATTAAGTAAAACTTGCCAACTATAGTGGCTAAATCATTAGTTTTGTCAATATTTAATGTAATATTTACTTTGTATTTTCCCTGTGTTTTAGAGGCGGTGAGGCCCATAGTTACCAGATACTTTTATTGATGTAGTTTGTGTTTTAGAAGTGGTAAGACCCATAGTTAACATATACTCTATCTAGCAAATTGCATAGTGAAAGTTGAGTTTCCCAAACATGGTACTCTTACATTACAAACACTAAATTTGGCTTGCCCAAATTTTAATTTGTTTTCTACCTCTACTTGCGCAAATATCAATATTCTAACTTGTATTGGATGATCAAAAATAACATTTGTATTAAATTATTTCTAGAACAACCAACTTGTTGATGCAACTGAAAATCTTCTACGAAATTTCGCTTTATTGCATTTGGATTCTAAGAGAATTCCTAACTATAGGCGTCCATTTAAATCTACCCCCTAGCATACCACGTTTAAGGTTATGTAGCGTACATCTTTTGATATCGGTTCTACAAACCGAAAGGATCTGCGTTCTATATATCATTAGTGAGGCCTTCCCAAGAATTCATGGGGTGCCTTGGATTTAAGTTGAGCTTCACTAAATAGCTAGGGTATGAAAATTAGTTTCAGTTTTATCAATTATGTTTTATATAGAGGTTAATAATTCCAATATCATAAGTAGCCATCTGTGTGCATGATCTTGTTTCATGTCTTTGCTATAGTTTGCTAGTAAGGGAGACTGATAATTTGTTAATGGTTTTTCCTCACATGATGGTTTTGAAATGAGTTATGAGAGATGAGGATTTCAGAGTCTTTGTGTCATAAATTTTTGTACAGAAATGCATTTTGCCTTTCATTGAATTTGATTACTGTGCATTTTTATTTTGTTTTCTGAAGATTTTCTTATGTGCTGATTGTTTGATTTAAGATATTTCTTATTTACAATGCTTCATGAAGCTTAATTTGTATCTTGAATGGAGTAGAATCAGAACAATTGACAAAATAAAGCGTTTTCAATTTTATTTACAAGTTAGAAAGACTTCCATGTTCAATCTTGTATTTCTACAGTGCAGGAATAGGGGTTCTCAATGCTGCTAGGAAAACAATGGCAAGGATGTTAGGGAATAATGAATCTGCTTTTGAGAGTGCACGCAGCCAATTCTGGGTAGTTGATGCCAAGGTGAGTAATGTCTTAATGTTCACTTCCATCATTGTTTTTTTTGAAGCTCTGTTGTTTATCTAATCAAAGCTCCGTAATCTGAAATAAATATTTTATGCAAGGATATCAGTTCATGTCTTTTGAGGTAAGGGAAATAATGATGTTAATTAGCATGATTTGACTTCCCAAGTGGAACAATGATAGTAACACCTGCAGATCCTAAAGAAGTGGATATAATTATATAAATATAATTTTATCTTGAAGCAAATGTTACTTGGGATGCAACTTATATTTTCTTTTGCCTACAGGAAGTAAAATTTTGTAATATTCTTTTGTCATTTCAATTACCTTAGCAATCAAATTTTCACTTAAATCATCTTTTATTTTATTATTTAATAAAAAAAATCTAAAAAAGAATGAGAAAAGCAAAAACAAGACTTACAAGTTGTCATATTAAACTCATTCTTAAAATAGGTCAACGCAAACCAGGCTGGATAAAGCCTCCATGAGTACAGTTTCTTAGTTGTTTGTTTCCCCTTATAAATGTGTTGGTTCAGTTCTATTCCTTGACTGTGTATGTAAGTTTAGTCCCTGGCACGCATGCTTCTGGACTTGGTCGACACCTAGTTTTGACTAGTAGCTATTGCACGTGCACCTTATGGTTGACACCTAGTTTTGACTAGTAGCTATTGCACGTGCACCTTATGAAGCATTAGCCATAATTTATGGACTTTGTTTCTATTTTCATTTGATCACTATTAGACCTGAAAAATACTACCTGCTCTAATTATGTTGAAACTGGGTAGAGTAATATTCATCTGACTTCCTTGCCCTTGCCAAGGTTAATTTAAGCTCAAAGGCGCAGCTGTAGTTGCACTGCAGTTTGTCTTGGACATCTCATGCATGAATTCATTAGTTGTTACGGTGATTTTGTTTCCTTGACATATGTTACATTTTGTGGTAGTGCTTTATAACTAGCTGAAGTATCTTATCTGTTAGTAGATAATCTAGAGGATTCTATGATTTTATTCTAATAACATGATTTATGATTAAAGGGAGATTGCATGATTGATTTACTGTCTAAATTTACTGCAGTTCTAATCCTATATAAGGGCTCTCTATTGTATATTATTGTACATTGTAAGATATATAATAGAAAACATCTTCCCTTCTTTATAAATTATTTCTCCACATTATCAAGTGACCATTTTTACACGTACTTTTCATGAAGTAGTAAACAAGAAATTGAATTAAATGATCAATTTGCGCGTCCTTTGCATAATATGGATTATGGAAGATCCATGAGTGGTACTAATTAAAAATTAATCTTTCTCAACTCTTAAGTCATTTGATTTTTGATGCTTTAGTTAGAGAACATTTCAAGTGCTTCTTCTCTCATTCCCTACACTTTTTATTTCTTTGTAGCAGCCCCCCAGTTTATTGCATCAGAAAGTTACATGTGAATTTGTTAATGTGTCAAAATGTGTATCCATAACTAACTAGTACCAGCAGAATTATATTATATTGGGAGTGTCTTTCCGAATCCACTCTCTAATATGTTTATCCACTCTTTTAATTTTACTTTCCTTAATGTGTTGACTAATCTACCCCTAAATAATTAATGTCATTATTCTTTGTCTTCTCCAGTCCTCACATTGAACACCTATGACCAAGGAATGTCCATTCTCTATCTAGCCCAGTAGCATGGATCTTCAAAATTTTCACTAACCATGCAGACTAATTCATATATGTGTACCAATAACTGCGATCCTGAAAAGAACCTAAAACTAAAACTAATCATTCATATTTGCCTATCAATAACCATGGTTCAAAACATCTCCTAAACTTTAATTAGGTCAATAACATGTTATTCTCTCCCCCCCCCTCCTCCCTCCCTCCCTCCCTCCCTCCACTCTCTTACTGCTATATGTAACTAATGAACTAACATTTGTAAAGAATATGAGAAATTGTATATCGATTTAGTTGTTGTTGGTTAAGAAAACATTGAAAACCTTATTCATATTCTTTGGTGTATAATCTGGTAAACAACAACTCAATTGTTAATTACATCTTAAATCAGTGACTAATTTATAACCGGGTCCATGATAATCACAGCAAAACTTGTAGTAGTATTTGAATATGGAAATTTGTTCTTTTCTTGATTGTGCAGGTATATCTTTTTTAAAGGCATCAGATAAAAATTGAACTTATGAAAACCGACACTAATTGAAAATCAGAGCTTGTAGTTACCAAGTTTCCCACAGTTTGTACACCATATTGTTGATATCCTCCAACTTATTTTGTAAAACACTCTTAAACATCACAGATAAAGAGTTGATGATTGGCAGTTTGTGTTGAAGTAGTTGGAGGGAAGACTACTTTTTAAAGTGCTCTTTTTTATTTTTGTTTTTTAAGTCCGTTGATGGTGGACTTCTTGTTCCCCCTTTTATTGTATCATTTCTTTTCTATTAATAAAATTTCTTCTTTTATAAAAAAAAAAGTAGTTGGAGGGAAGATAAAGACCTACGATGAGAAGCTAATTTAACCAAATTAAAAAATTTCAACTTTCTGTCTCTGAATTGAGTGGCAAATTTGTCTCAATGAAGTTAGAGGAAGTGGATAAGTATATTACGGAGCGAAAATAGCCGCTCCCTAAAATATTTGCATTTTCAGTTTTTCTGCATATCTCTTTGAACTTTATGCTTTTATAGTTAAAATCTCAGGAGTTTGAGTGGTTTTTATGCATGATTAAAGTATTTTTCTATTGGAGTTTTTAGAACCTCCTTGCAAGGCAGGCAATTGTTTTTCGTTTTTATTTGAAGGGAATTCATTATTGCATATTAGTTTTGCTGAATTAGAGGGCTCTTTCTTTTGAACATATACAAATAAGAATAATTTTGTTTTATGAACCAGGGTCTCATCACAGAGGAGCGTGAAAATATTGACCCTGATGCTCAGCCATTTGCAAGGAAGACAAAGGAAGTTGGTCGGCAAGGATTGAGAGAAGGCGCAAGTCTTGCAGAAGTGGTGTGTAAAATATCTAAAACTTTTTGCCAACTATGGTAATGTTATATTAGCCTGTACAGACAAATCTGAAGTTTTTGCTTGTGTGCTATATCTACCCATTTGTAAACTAGTAGCTGTAGCTGAATTGAGAAAATGAATGTGCTTGGCACCTGGCTGATTGTACTTGTTGTTTTGTTGAGTTCCATAGGTCCTTCACTGGGACATCTTCACCAAAGAAATGGAAAACTTACATAATTTAAATAAAAAGTAAACACTAAACAATGATTCAAAATTCTTAGAAAGCTACCTATTTATGCCTTGTTTGGTACCTCAGGAGTTTTTTATACTTCCCATTGTAGCAATTGCATTTGCAAAGCAATGCATTTAAGATTTGGATTTAGAAACTTATTTAATTAGTTGAATAAGTGCTCAACTGAAAAGAGTTCCTAATTGATGTTTCTAAGGACTGAGACACTTCGTAGAAATCCCTTCAAAAATATTGTAGATGAGTTGAGCATCCTACTATCAACTAGCTATGGAATTGATAAGAGTACCTTTAATGACATCATGTGGCCAGAGAGACCTTACTCAAATTAACATGTATTAGTAGGTATTGGTTGAACTATTCAAACATATATGCTGCCACAGGTTCACCATGAAAAAGGCGTATCCTGATTCCTGAAGATACAGTATTTTATATTTGCTATTCCTTTACTCAATTTCTGTATTATGTATTTTATCTTCTTGGTTAATATTTACTAATGTTTTAATGTTTTAGAAACATTGTGTTATCTTTCAAATTTTTGAGCCAAAAGTTGAAGGCTGGCTGTCATGATGTTGATAGTTTTTTATGTTTTGCTATGTTCTGACTTGGTATTATTTGTATGTGATGCGGTCAAATTCTGTTGGAGAAGATTCGGTTGTTAGGATAGAAATCTCGATACTTTCAAAGATAAACAGATCCTAAAAGGTCTGCCGGAGTCGAATCCGGGGAAATCTCCAATGGCAAAGTCAGGAAAGAGTAGGGGAGGGAGCAGAGGCTTAATAAAGACTCAGTCAGAAGTCCCTTTACCTCCTTATGGTAGTATGTATTCATAACTTTAGGGTTTCTTGGAGCTAAGATGGCCTAGGGTCGAGCCTGTTTCGGATTAGTGTTTCCAGGGTAGTGTATTACTCATTTTTCCATTATGTCTGATAAGCAAGTCAATTAAGGCTATTTGCCCTTTTATGCTCTTGAGGGTTAAACATGTCATGTCTATATGGCCAGCTGTAAAAAACATGTTATGTCTATATTTGTAAAAATTTTTGTTGGGGGACCATTGGATGATAATGGTACTTTAAGTGCTGGATTTATATCCGAATAGTACACTAATTAATAATCTGAGGCCAACAAGTTCTTCATTCATCGGTCATTTGGTCAATTTTAAGTAATTTTATTGTCTGTAAAGAGTAAAGTTTTGAACAATTGATAGACTTGTTTATGCTCCTCATTTTGAACAAGATTTGATTTATGGGTTATGCCTTTTCGTTCACTCCTTAATTACCTTCCCTTTTTCTCTTTCTTTTACTGGAATCCAAATGTCTGTGCAGTTTCATCTCTCATCATGCTTTTTCCAGCATCTTTTGAGGGTTTCGTTACTTCCCTTTCCAATCTTAACACACACTTCCAAAACTTATTTTCTGATATTGCTGATGCAAGGTCTAGGATTTCTTATTTGTTAGATATTGTATACTGATATTATCTTGAATATATTCTTTGTGAATCAGGTGCGAGAAGTAAAGCCTGATGTGCTTCTTGGGTTGTCTGCAGTTGGAGGATTGTTCTCGAAAGAGGTATACAATCGTTTTTGAAATTTAGACGATTATTTAATTTCAAAAGTTGCAGTTCTGCTTCTTATACAGCTTTACAAGGAAGCAAGTAGAGAAGACTTATTTATGTACTCTACACAATAAGAACTAGGATTAGAACTTATTGAGTGTGGTTCATATTTTTGTAATTGTGTCTTCAACACAAATCCTGGATACGTCTTGCCCAAATTTTTTTCTTCTTATATATGTTTCTATTTGAGTTGTGATAATGTTACCTTACATACTTCCCATTATTGACGTCATGCACTTTTAATAATAGGTATTAGAGGCTCTTAAGGGTTCAACTTCCACCAGACCAGCAATATTTGCAATGTCAAACCCTACAAAAAATGGTATGTGGAGTTCATACAATTTAACAAACTTGACCTTAACATATTTTCACAACTTTTCTTTTGATTCCTTTGCAGCTGAGTGCACCCCAGAAGAAGCATTTTCCATTTTGGGTGACAACATTATATTTGCCAGTGGGAGCCCATTTAAAGATGTGGATCTCGGTATGTCTGTTACCTGTTGTTTTGATAAACTGCACATATCTTCTTCCTTTAGTAGTTGTAAATATGTCACAGTAGATAGTGTATACAAACTGAGACATGTCCTCAATACAACTCATTTGAGAAGAAAGAGCTAGACCTTCTGGTGAAAGAGCATACATGCCATTGATCATTAACAAAATCATTATTCATTGGCCGACTCTTGCAAGGTGTCCCTCTGTATGGTCTGTTGAAATGATCTCCTGGTAGGGTTCCTAAGATTTGGTCCCAGTATCATCTTTTCAACATCTTGACAAGTTAATAATGCTCTTGAGGTTTTGTAGTTTATTCTCTCTCTCTCTCCGTCTTTCTTACACAAAACACACAATTTCTACTTTCCTCCACAATTTTTGTAAATGAACAGTATTAATAAGGTGCAAGTGCTATTTGCTCGATCCTTCCCTCATTTCATTTCCTCTTCAAGGACCTTTTCCCATCCTATCTAACATCTTCCCACGACTTTCAAACATTTTCTCAGATATAAGGACTCCCATAATATACTGCCACCAACCCAAGGATTGGGTTACTAGATACAGTTGGTTCTAATTATAATGATGGTAAAGCTAATGAATGGCATGTTCCACCATGCACATGAGTGCTTTGTTTACTTTCAACATGAAATGGTGGTGTCAAAGATTTAAGTATTTTTGTCTTTACTACCCGTGAAGTAGTTTATTTTGGCCATTGAAATAGAGCAATTATCTTTCTTTTATTTTACTTTCCTAGATATGACATAGAATATATGTAGATACTCTTAATAGCTGTAAGGAACGAGCTAAACAATATGTGGTGTTATGTAATAACAGTTGTAGTTTGGCATTTTAGATAAATGATTTAATTATTTAACTTAACTATTTATTTTTCTTCTCCCCTACATTATTACTTGTCTCAAAAGCAAGATTTTGCCTGATCTGTGGAATGTAGCTTTTCATAACATGTCAAATTAATGAAAAAATATTACTTAACAGCTAAAGTTAACGACATGAATAAAGAGTGGAGAACGGAAGAAACGATTTCAATACGCTTTACTAAATTATGTAAATAACTATTTTTAATGTGCAATTACTGAACACACGATATCATGGGATTCATAGTTATGAATTTTGTTTGAGCTTAATTACGTGTCTCTGTGTAAACGGAACTCAATGCTCAGTAAGGGACATGGAGTAACGGGCACTTGTGTGGTGTTTTAGAAGTTTTCTTTTTCAGTTTATTGGAAACAAGCAGCTTTTGTTTTAGTCATTAATAAGTTGACAATGTCAAGGTAGGACTAGATATAGGTGACCATCCACAATTCAATAGACCTCTTTTGGTTCTCTATCAAAGCCTTTCCTTTGTATAGTAATAGTGCATTGTAAAAATCTCTCATAAGCAGCTAGAGTTATTTTTTTCTATCGCTAGCATGCAAGTCGATGCGTTTGTTCTAATCAGTGGTCTGTTGATAGAGGAAGTCCTGAATCAAGATTCTTGCAATTTTATTGCATTTCCTACCTATCATTTATCCATGCATGGTTTTCAAGAAGTAGAATGAATTTTGAGTGATAAGCTATCAAATGAAAACTGCAAAATTTAGCAAAATGAAAAAGAAGATTGAGGAATCCACAGTTGACTGGCTAAGCCTTATGATTGATCTTGTTTCAAACATATGGATAAGAAAATATTATCACTTTAAAGTGCAAGCTTGAGCTTCATTTTACTTTATTACCATTCATGGATGTGTATATAATGTTGGGTGCATTTAATAAGACTAGTTTACTTCATCTTAGTTTCTGTAGTCATTCTTATATTTGAACCTATATTAACTCTCACTTGTTTCCCACAGGAAATGGTCATATTGGCCATTGCAACCAGGGCAACAATATGTACCTTTTTCCTGGGTAAGTTTACATCCAACTCTTTGAAGGGAGAACTTTTGTAAGCTTGTGTCTTTTCCTTCTCTTAATATTTTATTTTGTCTGATTGTGCAGAATTGGACTTGGTACTCTTCTATCTGGCTCTAGCGTCATCTCGGATGGCATGTTACAGGCTGCAGCCGAGTGGTAATGCGCTTCTTTCTGTCCACAATAACCTCTATCAGAACTGGCATGACTTAAGTAATATATTATACTATAAGAGCTATTTCAATTAAATATTGTCAATAAATTGAGAAGCCTACCGGCCCAAACCCACAGCAGATACAACTTGAAGTATTTACGTATTCAGATTGATGACAGAAATGAAAATAGGCCTTAATTGTTCTTGAGGGTTGGGAGGGCAGTTTGATTTCAAATTACAGGCTTATATCATGAATCCATTTGTAATACTTTTTCACTTGTTACATCTTTTTTGGTTGTGGTGATACTGTTTACATAATAACTTGTGCTATAATAACAACATGCCAAGATGTATTCTGGCCCATTATTTTAAATGTTTTTGATAAACGCATTTGAACATTACAGCCTTGCTGCATATATGACAGAAGATGAGGTTCACAACGGGATTATATTCCCTTCAATATCCAGGTACACATTTGAAGTGTTTTGGGCAGTTTGAAAGGCTTGTAAACTGCTTCTTACTCGTGCTCGATCTTGTTCATACTTCATATGTACAGCATACGCGATATAACAAAAGAAATAGCTACTGCTGTGATCAAGGAAGCTATAGTAGAAGATCTCGCAGAAGGATATCGTGAAATGGATGCTCGAGAGCTCCGTAAACTTAATAAGGTATATTTGAGATCGACACTATTGTCCATTTTCCTTTTTCTCTTTGTACAATGCAATTGTGTCCATGATTGGGGTTAATCCTCCTCCTGTCCAAACCTTCCCACTCACAGAATCCATGAACCCTTGTTGATTTGTTACCACTAGATCACTGACACTTTGCCTCAGAAGAAAAGTAGGAGGGGTAATAACTATGACTGACCGTCACCTCATTAACCTAGTTGGTTTTTAATCAAATAATATAAAAATTAAAAACTAGTTTCACAATTGTACGATTTCCTTTGCAGGAGGAACTTGCTACCTATGTGAAGAATAACATGTGGAGTCCAGAATACCCAACATTAGTTTATAAGAAAGATTGAAAGAGTCGATTTCTTCTTTCCGCAAACTCATACATGGTTGTAGCAGAACTATAATTGATCGGAGGCCTTATTCTGATCTTCATGTTCTTGTAGCAGAACTATAATTGATCGGAGGCCTTATTCTGATCTTCATGTTCAAACCGCGACAGTGTGTGTTGTATGTGTAATTGTAACTTCACATCATTCACAATGTCCTCGTAGATCAATTACAGTTACCTACGTCTACATCCAAATTCCAAAGGTTGTATGCTCATTTAGGTCAATAACCTATTGTAAAAATAAACCACTCAATTTTTGTCTATTGACCACTGGATTTGCAAGATTGTTTGATCACCAAATGTAATGCTCAGATTGCTCCAGTTACTATTGTTGGTTATGCTCCGAAATTTCTAAATTTCAGTCCCATATCATCTATTTTGAAAACTTTCTATGTGTATATTAGTATATGTTGGCTTGGGTTTAGTAATTTGGTTGAGGAAATAAGGATGGGCCCGTGCAGGGGGGTGCCGATCCGATCTATTATGTTTTGCGGGTGCACCTGAGAAGTCCATTGTTTTGCTTAAATTCCAAACTGTTATTTCTTTTAATGCCCTAGCCGTTTTGAGCTTTTATTATCATTATTTCCCCCAACATAAACATAATTTATTTTTGTTGTAACTCCCAATGCTTAAAACGTTTTGTAACTCCCAAGCGTTCTATCATAAGTGCTTAAAAACGTTTTTCCTACTTCTAGTGCCAATTGTTCTTAAAAAGAAATTGACATAGTAGAATCAGCTTCTTCTCCTTCTCTCTAAAATTAGTTCTTTCTAACGTAAATATAAACTTTGTTAATTGGGCAATCTACATAAACAAGTCCAAAACTTTCTTCTGTGAGTACACACGATCGGAGACTTCGCCGTTGAATTCTGGAGAGTGACCGACGGCAACCCATATGTACTGTGATTATTATCAGTGGGGGCGAAATCACTTTTTAGGACAGTAGCTACGCTACGCCTCGGTTTTCCAGCTAAGTTGTTCCAATTTACTATATTATTCATCTTGTTAATTGCTATATTTCCAACAATCTAAAAAGTGATTTTCCATCTATTAACAAGAATACATGTTTTAGTTAAAAACTATGAATTTGAAATGTTAGGATGTCCTGAAGAAGTTATGTTTTTGCATTGGACTTGATTTTTTCTTACTTTTAATATGTAAGTTTGAATTATAGCTGGAAGAATTTAAACCAAATCCTATTGGAAGAAAGAGATTGGGGGCTGAATTATTGTTTATGGTTTGAGTATCTATGGATCCCAATTTCTGTCTTCTACTATTTTATTTTTGAACCGACTGATAACTGAATTTTGCTTTTGATAAAAGATATACCGAGTATATATATAAACAAACATACATAAGCCTTTATCTTTTGAGAGCTGGGGATTCTATTTAGATAACTGCATTCAAATGGCATTACAATTATTCTCTCTTTAGTTATGGGTCTTTATGCTTGCATGAAGCCTTGATTTATTTTATTTTTTTTAAAATAAATCTTTTACTCGTGCCTAGCACATTATGGTTAGGTATCGAACCTAGAATATAGAGGTGATGTGGATGTATATGAGCTTTTTGAAAGCCATGAATGTGCTCAGAGTTAAAATATGAGCCTACTTACCAAATGATAGTAATGTGGATGTGGATGTATTTTTTTTTTAATACAATTTGTGGAGAATTGAATAATTCTTAATTTGGTGCAAGTTTTATTTCTAGTCAATGATATTGTTTATTTGTTATGTGCTTTCAATTCTGGAACATAAATGATATTGCATCCAGGTTGGTCTCTCTTGGATATAAATAATGCTGATAGATAATTATTCTGTTTGATGCACGGGTTTTGTTCTGTTCAACAGGCCAACGATATGCAAACAACATATCATATATAATGTTGGTTATTTTTTTTTGTTTTCAATTTTTTTTCTATAATTATATTAACAAGCAAAAAATAAGTTTAAGAGTCTCTTTTCAAATGAGGAGGTGGTTACTTCTAAACAAATCATCGAGGATTTAAAATCAGATTCGTTGTCTACGGTTTTCTTTGAACAATGTTGGATTGTGATTCTATAGGAAGTGGTATCAGTGATCTTCAGAAAAATTCCAGAAGTGAATCGCATTATAGATTTATTGTTTCATAATTTTTAATGAATCATCTTAATTTTAAATTTAAAAATGACTCAATAGACTTTTAAAAGTGAATAGTGATTTTATAACTGGGAGGTAGTAATGTAAACGAGATATATTGTTTATATGTTTATGCTCTGTTTATGCCTCACTTGGTTCATTCATCATGAACTATGTTGGTATAGTGATTAAATATAAATTGTTGTTGTTTAGATGGCGCACTTTGTATTGCAATTATTTTCTTGCTTTGCATCTGCATATGTTCTTTTGTTTGTCTGTTGTTGTATCATCATGATGTTGTCTTTGCTTTTGCATTTAGGTGCCCTTGCCTTGTATAAACCACTTTTTACATCTATATATTGTTCAAATTATTGATGTTTGCTACATTTTTTTAAAAAAAGTTATCTGCCTATTTAAATGTGTTAACATGTCTGTATCAACATACAATTGGTTTCATTCTTTTGTTTCATCCATTCTTCAGATTGTTTAGGCAGGCGTTTGGATCCAAGGCTTCTTGGTAGGGTTGATGATTCAGGGGTAATAAAATTTTCTATCTTGTTTCCTACTTTACAAATTACTATCCGCTCACCCACAACCCATAATCTTGCCTTAACAGTCTTCTTTGAAAATAACTTTTTTTTTTCATAATTGTTAAGCTGAATCTGCATCTCTATGTGGCTACAGAGGTTGGTTAGAGACTTCTACAAGGTCCTTAATCAAGTGAACTCTGAGAAAATCCCAAATGAATTAAAGCTCCCTCATTCATTTAGTCAACTTGTTTTTGTAAAAATCCCAGATGACTGAATCTGCATCTCTATGTGGCTGCAGAGGTGGGTTAAGTTTTTTTTTTATCATGTTTAATTTAAATGATGTTTTTGCAAGAATGATTTGTTACCATGCTTTTTTATGCAAGAATGATTTGTTACCATGCTTTTTTATTTTCTTATGTGGAGAAAATCAAATAGGGTCCTTTTCCCCTGACAAACCATGGCCTGCCTGCTTGTTGCATTGATGATCCTTGAACTTTGCTGCTGTTATTCTTTGACAAAGCTGATGATAACGATAATACGCACGCTAATAAGCTACTAGTAGCAACATGGTAAAATAGGAAACTAGAAAACATCAATCAAGTGAGCAAATTTGTAAATGCACTATGCTATTATCTTGTTTTCTGGACAGTCTAGCATCTTTGTTAGTTTTTGAAGGTTCCAAGTTTGTTAGTTTACACTGTTGTCTGCCGGACACTTGAGGCTTTTAAATGTGTTTTGGGCTATGACTGTTGTAGCTGCAGTCTGCTGGAGTTGCTATAGTCTCGCCCCCGCTTCTCGCCCCCTGGCTTGATTGTTGTTTCCTAATTCATTTTCTGCTCCTTTTTTTGTGGCTCAGGAGTTTTAGTCATGTCATACATATGTGCATTTTCTAGGATAGTGTTAGTTCATTTACTGGATGACTTCATCTGTTATTGGTTGTTAATGATTTATTTTTACTGGTGATAACTAGGATTTACATTTACAAATATAGAATTAGTTTTTGACTGCCTATGTACCAGACATTACAGTTTTGGAAATTTTGAAGATTTTAATTGTCAATGTACTTGTCATAATATCTTACTTGAATTTGAAACTCTTGTTTTTGTCTTAGTTCTTTATTCTTTTGACAGTTTTCTATTGTAATTGTCCATCTGAACTGCATATATTTTTCAATGATACAGGCTGTGGAGAATGTGAACTCAATTATTGGACCTGCATTGATTGGCAAGGTATATTTTTGCACTTCCTTTTCTTTATTTCTGTTTATGAAGCTTCATTTTGTATTCTTAGTGTTCTTTTCTTTAAAAGAATTGGATTATTTATTAATAAATAAAGTTTTAGTCCTATTCAACTACAGGAGCCTACAGAGCAAACCAAACTTGACAATTTCATGGTGCAACAACTTGACGGAACAGTGAATGAATGGGGTTGGTGCAAACAAAAGGTACTGTGAAGTTCGCTGCTCTGTCCTTAATAACTTGGTTTGTGCGCTCTATACTAATTTATGTAGATGAATCTTGAGAGTTTTGTCCTCATTGGTACTCCTATTTTCTCTTTGATTATGGTAGCTTGGTGCAAATGATATCTTGGCAGTATCACTTGCTGTTTGCAAAGTAGGAGCTAGTGTCAACAAAATCCCCCTCTACAAGGTATTTAATTGCTACATTGTCTCTTCCTTTCTCAGTTTGATGTATAAATAAATATTTACTTTCCATACCGTAGAAGCTGCCAAGGCTTCCATGGGTATGTTAATTTGAAGTTGATTGTGAATGAAACCACACATCCTCTATTCACTTTGACTTTTCCCTCTTTCAGGACAGGATTTGTCCCCAGTTGACTTGATTAATGTCAAGTTATTTGCATGACCAGTTTCCATTATTGCCTCCAGAATCCTGCCGAGCTTGATGACTGGCTTGTTGATTTGAACCCAGAGTCTAAAGTAGTGATGTTGTGTGCTTATGCTGTACCCATTCATGCTGAGCCTTTTATTCTTCTGGCTACATGAGGCTTATTCATGGCTCTTTTCCTTTCTTGTATTTTTTTGGAAGAAATGTGACTTGACTAGTTTTTATTTTGTGGATGTAGCAATTTAAAACTGTAAACGAATGGTATTATTGGGATGTATTTTGAATGGTTGATACATTTTGGCTATATATCATGACATTAGCATATTGCAGGTGCATTGGTAATATAGGTGAACCACGTCTTTTTTTTTCTTTTTTCTTTTTTATCTACAACATTTAAAAAACGTTGTCTGATATACTAAACAACAACATTTTTTTTTATTCTGCAACATTTAAAAAACGTTGTCTTATATACTAAACAACAACATTTTTAACAAAAAAACGTTGTGGAATCACACTTTCTACAACGTTTTTAAGCATCTGCTAATTTTTTGAAAACAAATCTACAACGTTTTTTCCTAAAAAACGTTGTGTATTGTGCTTAACTACAACGTTTTAAAAACGTTGTGTAAGGGTGTCAAATAGACAACACCCTTAACCACTACGTTTTTCTAACAGAAATCACAACGTTTTTTCCGCGTTGTCTATTTACTGTTTTGTAGTAGTGATAATTTAAGTTAATTGTTCTATGTGAACTATATAATGTGAGAAATGCGAAGTATGAGCATTATGGAGCATGTATCAGATGTCAAGCATGTATAAATGTACAATATGATAAAGATGAAGCATGTATAAAATGCGAATTATGCATAAAATGTGAAGCATGAGAAATGTGATATATACATGAGATACAAAGCATGAAAATTGTGATGTGATTATGTGGATAATTTGCTGATATTTGGTACTGATGAGAAAGTTGTGAAAATTATTAAAATATTTTTTATTCTCTAAATTTGACATGAAAAACGAACTTGATTCTTGACATGAGAATTAATAAAAATGCACATGGTTTGTTTTTATTATGTGGAATTCTTAAGAAATTTAATTTCTTTAATAAAGAGCCATTAGGAACACCTTGTGACTCAAGTGTGTGCATTTAAAGAAAAATAAAGGGGATTGATATTGCACAAATTGAAGATGCCAGAATCATTGATAGTGTAATGTACTTAATGAATTGCACTCGACCTGATATTGAATATGTCATTAGTAGACTTTGTCAGGAATAAACACGTGAATGATATTCCTATTCATATATGATTTGATTATGATATATTTATGAATGAATATGCAAGTATGCTTGCATTAAGAAAAGCTGTAAAGTCCTTTAATAGATAATAGAAACATATGTACAAGGACTTAGAATAAATTGATCAAATGTGTTAGGTTGATCCTACATAAGCAAAATAGCTTTGTAAAGTCCTTAAAAAGAAATGATGTACAAAGACTATAAATATAGAAAGATCAAGCATGTTAGGTTGATCTTATGATGTAATAGATAGGCTTATCTGATCATCGAGCACTGCACCAGAAATCGTAGTCTGCCAGGAGAGTCAAGGAAAACTCGAGAGCTATCGAGGCAGAATCGTAGTCTGCAAGATAGTAGATCTCGGAGTTCGTAGACTTCCAGGAGAGACGAGGAAGGATTGTAGTGTGTCGAAGAGAACTTCCTCAGGGCCGTAGTCTGCTGAGGAAGTCATGTTCAGAATCGTAGAGACAACCAGCCTACAAGCCTACCGAGTATCTGCCAAAGCCAAGTTAAGAATCGTAGACTAAACCCAGAGTCGTAGAGTCTACTAATCATACCAGAGGCAGAGATCGTAGTCGAGCAAGATCAGATGAAGACAACAAGCACAACGACAAAAATTGTAGAGTGTCAAGATCGGATCTCGGAGTCGTAGTGTCTGCACAGCCAAAGCTGAATTGTAGAGTACAGAACTAAGACCTCAACAGATGTGCTCACAATGCCAAGGCAGAATTATAGAACAAATACGATTTTCAACGAATGAGCACTCCCAGAATATCCAAAGGAATGAAGCCTCTATTTGGCACTGCATAGATATGTCCCACCTGAAGGAAACCAAAGAGCACTCAACGAATGGCATGCAAGCTAACAGAAGATCTAAGTACCAACTCAATCAGCATCAAGATTGAGTTGTGAAGCCATTCGAGATGAATTCTTCCACAAGGAGATCAGAAGAAGACTTCTGTAACTGACCAAGAAAAGTCAGCAAGTGCAGTAGCTGTCAAGCAGACAGAAGACAACGATCTTTGAAGTTACCAGGATCGTAGTGTTTTCCAAACAAAGAAAGAACTGATGGAGTACATACAGAGATACTGGACAACTTCTGAAGAACAAGGCTAAAGTGATTAAGCATTGGGTCAGTCCATTGATGATAAGTGAACGAGAGATCACAAGGAGAAAGTGAGTTGGACACGCCACAAATCTGAAGTGTCTTGTTATTAAGAAGAGGCTAGAGCAAGGAATCGAGCCATCAGTATCTGAGAGCTGCTGAGGCAAACAGAAGTGTTGAAGCACTGCACAAGAGAATGAAGAGGTGTTCTACATTGAAGATCAAATCAACACTCTTCAAGATTGTAGTGTTGTCTCTACCCGTCAACAAGACACTACGATCAAGTCCATGAAGACATGCATCAGAATCGTAGAGTTCGAATAGCTGAAGACTGAAGCATTGGCAACGGTTCAATCTGAATGGTAATATTTGGACAAGAGCTCATTGAGAGCATCGATGCAAGGACAACCTATGATCGAGAAATCAGAAGAAGGAAATAAAGTCTTCGACCTGCCCAAGACATTAAAGTGACATATCTGACAGGGTTGGTGAAACAGCAGACTGTAGTGTCAGAAAGTCAGAAAAAAGATGTCATGTCACATCTGCAGTCTGCACCAAATAACTCGAGATCTGCGAAGAAATTTGAAGAGCTTTCAACGGTTACTTTCCACTGGAAGATTGGGAAGCGGTATAAATCAACAGAGCTTCAAAGATCAAGTGTTGCTGATTTTGTGTAGTTGCAGAATCGTTGAGTTGGTGAATGCTATTGTTGACTCTACGAGTTCCACCAAAGATCAATAAAACAAGTCTCAGTGACAGTGAGACTATTAAGGTGGAAGTGAAGTAGCTTTGAAGAAGGAATCAAACAGATCGAAGCTTCACTCAACAAAGTTGATAATGCCACTGAAGATGACAGCCAAGCTGAGAGCCGAGAAGCCCAAGAAGATAGCATTCAAGAAAGTGGCTAAGTATAAAGAAGATCAAGAGAGCCACTCTATGAATCACCATGAACCGAAAGCTGAAAATGAACAAGTGCAGAACCATGTTTGCAAAGTATTCAAGAAGGGTTCAGGGATTGCTAAGTGCCAGAAAAAATCTACTAAAAGCACAGAGACTTAGCAAACCCAGATGGTAATGGTGCACAGCTGATACCAGATGAAGATGAGTAGAAAAGAGTGAAGATCAGTAGCACCAAAGAAGATGTGGTCCGGACTCAAAGCTGAAAGCAAAGAGGATCACACTAAGCTGCTTAGTACAAAAAATGTTCAGAGCCTAATGACATCTTAGCAGCTCAACACCACCACCAACAACAACTACAACAACAAGAAACCAGGGCCTGAGGGGTCCTTGTCCGGAAGGACTAAATGAAGTTCCAAGCCTGCTGGGCTTGAAGAGTTCCTAGGGAACTAGAGAAGTTCCAAGGCTACTGGCCTTAAAAAGTTTTTAGTGAACTGAAGTCCCAAGGCTGCTGGTCTTGAAGGAATCTTAGTGATTCAGGGTGCTGCCCTTCCTTAGTGGAAATCCTGCTAGTTGAAAGCAGAAGAGTGGATTAGGAGCTTGAGTCTCTAAACCACTTAAAACCCCTTGTGTCTTTTACTTTATGTCATTTACATTATGTACCTTTACTGCTATAACTGCTATGTATGTTTTAACTGCTTACTACTGAAGTAACTCTACGAATAATGTATGTGTGATTATGAATATATCAATGAAGGGGATCTTTCACTTATTCCGCTATGTTTGAAAAGATTCTTAAGTTTGTCATGAGCTACTTTATGAGCAATACAACTTAATAGAGTAAAAGTATTTTAAAATTCTAAGGATCTATTAAACCCCCCTACTAGATCTATATTGTGCCTACTGAGAACTAACAATTGGTATCAAAGCAGGTTCTCATGCTACATTCAAAATCTAATCGCTTTGAGTCTGATCCTAGGCACAAACATTGTTCTAAACTTAGTTTAGTAGTAAGTCACTTGTTATATGCAGATGAGCTCACACGTTGGAAATATTGTGTACAGGTAATTGTGCATATACACCTGAAGCTGCTCAGATTGGTCCATATCTTTGATTATCATATCAACAAGACCAATCCTTGCTCGATGTCAATCTTGTTGTCTGAAGAACAGGCTATAAAGCTCAAGAGATGTCAACAGAAAAGATTCAAACATCCACCAGCCTGAAAAGATGAAAAGGCCATACATGCTAAGTAATGCTTATCCAGAGAAGAAAGAAGAACTTCTCAATCATATGCTTGGTCAAACTGCAGCTGAATGTAAATCTTAAAACTCAAGGATGTCCAAGAATTAGAGATGCTGACACTCTCTTAGCTTGTATCTTCAAGACCACGACTGATTAACTGAAGATCAACTGGAGCAACTGGCTGTCAGAAGCAAATGAGAAAACGTGCACATCAATGCCTAAACTCAGTATATCTAAGATAAATAACTGTTAAGAAATCAACAGTAAAAAGGTACGGTTCCTCGTTAACATAGATATGAACATCATATTTGCACCTTACTCATGAACTATAACAGTTTTCCTTCAAATATTCTTAATCTATCTAAAAAGGTGAAGAGAGAAAGTAAACTAATGATGGAAACTCAAATGTCTATAAACTTTCTTTCCATCCAAGTTTTAGGTTGAAGATGATAGCTTGAAAGAAACCTGAAATGGTTTTAAGAGCCTCACATGTCGATTGGATGTGAAGAAATCTTTGCTGATGAGTTAATGTGCTTTGTACATCCTATGGTCTAAGTGTTTAATGACACACAGAGTATGATCAGATCTACAAGAGAATCTTAAAGATTCATAGAAACTGATCACCTCCATGAATCAACCAGATGCTAATAAATCATAGAGTTGATTCTCACTCTATGAACATTTAAACTCTGTGATCATAACTTAGCATATGATAAAACCATCAAGAAAAAGAGTGTTTTATTAAAATAACAGATTTTTCTCACATTCACCACCATGCATCTCAAAATATATTATGTAAATGAAGTATATGCATGAATACGACTGATGGTGTTCAACATGATGATTACTCAAATATGAGGAACAGGGGTTTGGTAAACTAACCTAGCAAGACCCATTTGACCATGGGTACCAAAAATTAGAAATGAATAACCTGCAAGCACTTGGTCTATCTGACCACACTAAGGAATGCTAAAGCAAAAGACTTCAGTCAAGAAGATTCAGCCAGCAGAAGGCTTAGGACTGTTCAAAAATAATTCTGACAAAACTCCTACATGTCAAAGCTTGTCCTTGAAGACCTGCTGAGCTAATCTAAATAAAGCTCAAATGGCTGCAAACCTTCATATAAAAGCATGCCACTCAACCAGAGATGAAAAAGGGTCTTAGATGCTCTAGAAATCAAAACTTGTTCTCAAGGAAGCTCACATCAGAGGACTACCGAGCATCAAACAGTAGGAACTTAGTCTGGGAGCAGAACTCCTCGAGCACAAGCTGATAAGGAAGACTACGTTCGTAGTGCTATCAAAAGATCGTAAAATGATCAACCCTGAAGATTTAACGACTTCAGTCAGAAGGAGATATGCAGGGGAATCACACCTCACTGAAAAGACAACATCAACCATGGGGAACAGTGATCTGTTAAGAAACAACAATACTGAGATATACAATGAAGCAGTGTACCAGTTACAGAGTCCCAAAACTTTGTGGCTGATGAACCAAATAAAGATCCATAGTCAGTAAGAACATTTCAAAACGTACTACTGATAATCTTTCAGCCACCCAACTCAAAACCATGGAGATCCTACGATCAAACATTTGATCGTAGTGAAATAGCAAAAGGACACCACGATTACAGCAAATGAAATTGTCTGAATTTGATAAAGGACCTCACCAACAGAAAAGGTCAAATGAGATATCAGTGCAAATCACTTCTAAAGTATTTCATCTGGAAAGCGCCTCAGAGACAAACCTGACCCTTAGCTCACTCTAAGAGGTTGATCCTTTCTGAGCTACCTTATCACAGAAGAATTGTTTAATCAAGTTCATCTCAAGGACCAAGTCAGTCAATGATCGTAGAGTAAAGGTTGAAGAGAAATCCACGATCGTAGTACAATCTTAGCAATTGTAGAAGGAGACTCGACGATCGCAGTCCTATAAAGAGGCTACTCCTAACCTATAAGGAGTTGGAAAAAGAAGAATATTGCTCAACCATTCAAATTATGATGACATAAGTTCGAAGGCTGGTTGAAAAGAGGTACTGCTGAAGAAAAATCCTAGGCTTCATAAAGCACAACAGTGGATGAGCCATGGAGGTTCAAAATAAGAAGTAATGTCAAAACCATCCACTGTAACATTCTTCAGAGAATTGATCGTTGAGCCAATAAAGGAAAACGTAGAGTCAATAGCTGTTCTATCATGCTACTCTACGAACTCAAAAAGTCAAAGGTCAATCCACGTCAATCAAACGTCTACTCTTCTAAAAGAGACATTTAACTGAAAAGTTATTGGGGAGTTACAGCTCATTACTGGGCGTCGTGCAACCAATGACTAGTTGACACGTCATAACATATGCAGTGTGAGAAGGAACTGTCATAAAGACAAATTCAAAATCTGTAAACAGTTACCAGAACTCATTGAACCTCTCTCTTCCTCCCTTTTCCAAACCCTAGAATCCTCTTCGAAGCCAAAGCAATCAAACTTCCAGAACCCAAAACACACTCAGCTAAATCTCTCCGAACCACATACCATATACCTTGAACTCCTAAAATGGCAGAATGAAAGTTATAACGGGTATTTATCTCGGCTTTACAAAGTTTGAAGAATCAGAGACAAAGTTCAAAGACATACTTGAACTTGTAAAGGAAGCTGGGTTCTCTGAGTGCCTGGAGGCCAACACTCCAGTTTATACAAAACTAGTAAAGCAGTTCTACTCAAATGCTTTAACGAACTCCGGGCTTTTGACTACTAAGGTGAAAGGATTTAGTCTGAAGATAAGAGCATCAGACATCAATCAATGTCTAGGGTTTCCAAATCAAGGTCTGATAAATCTGGATAAAGTCGACATTGAAGAAGACAAGAGGCTTATGCGATATCAAAGAAACCCTAGTCTGAAGGATATGAAGAAAAAGGAATTTTTTGAGGAATTTGAATTCCTTGCTGAGATAGTGGGAAAATACATATTGTGCAAAGACTACTGTACATGACACTGTACTCGACCAGAAGTTAAAAATTATGTCTGCCATAGTTCTGAAGAAGCAAATCAAATTTAGAGCTATCCATCTTGATCAAATCTCCAAATGGATAGAAAAAGCTGAGTTGAAGAAATCTACAGACAAACCACTTACAAAAGTGTTCCATGGAAGACTGTTAAGCATAATAATGAAGAAGAAATTAGGGAGCAAGATCAAGGATAATGAGGGGGAACATCTGAATATGCACAAAATAATGTCTCCACAACTGTTTGTGAATTGGAAGAAGAACCCTAAAGAAAACAGGAGGCTGACAACTGGAAGCAACATTAAATCATCTGAAAAGAAGAGGAAGGCAAATGACGTAGAAAGTTCTAAGTCTGGTGATTCTGAATCAGCAGAAATCACACCAGCCAGAAAGAAATCTAGAGGTGTGAAGAAAACCAAGTCCTCACCAATAAGTCTCTCCACCAAAGACAAGGATGAAGAAGAAAAAGTCTTGACTGCTGAAACCACAAAGCGAAGAAGCAACAGGCTGCTTCAAGAGCCATTTAAAAAGAAAGCTAAAGTGGTAAACAAACAAATTCCAGTTCCCCAAAGAAGCACATCTGACAAAGAAGAGGACGTAAAGTCAAAGGAAGAGAAGGGAACTGATAATCTCAAGACTGAGTCCCTTGAAACTAGATCCATAAAAGAAGATGTAAACTCAGCCGATAAAGAAGAATATGTAGGCCCTATGGCCAACTCTCAGAGTACTCACTTTGAAGTTGAAGAAAAGCTACAAGATGACCCATCTGAATGTTCAGATGCAAATGCTCCAATAAGCTCTCATGATGGATCTAATAATGATGAGGTTGAAAAAGAAATATTCGCCCCTGCTAATGATGAACCTCAAGAAAGTTTGTATGCTGACTCAAAGATCTCAAAGTCTGAAGAAGAAGAAGTATCTGAAACTCCTATTGCTGAACTTCCAACAAGAAGAAAGAGCTACAGACTACTTGCTCAAATTACCTCCAAAAGGAAAAATGATCACTCCAATGCTGTCGTTGAATTGAGTGATGATGAGTCGGTATCACAGGAAGTAAGTGCTAAGGATGGATCCAGTGATGAAGAAGATGAATCAAAGGAAGATCTAGCTGAAGAAGATTCTGGAAATGAAATGCAGCAAGAAGAATTCATGGATGAATCTGATGAAAGGAGTAAGCAAAATTCAAGCTAAAAAAGGGAAGAAATGGAGAAAGATTTCAATTCTGCACATCAGGAATCTGACGAACTAGAATACTATCCTATTCTCTCCCCATCCAGAATAAGCAGAAGAATTGTAGTAGAAGTCTTTGATGAGCCACCAGCAGAACCACCAGTAAGATGGATAAGTCATGGAAATGAACAACTTCGAGTTGTAAGAATGACCATAGATGAAGTACTTCAAAACTGGAAAAACCTGGAATTAGACTGCACAACAATACTGTATAACTCTGAAGACCTTCTGATAAGATGGTTCTTTCCATAGATGCCATGGTTGAAGGCACATACTAAGAGAGATGAGAGTTACTTCAGTTGGTGTTACTCTCATTTTCCAAGCATGGAACTGGTGTCACAAAACTTCCCAAGAGTGAAGAGTTTTGCTACAATGATTATCACAAACCAGCCTCACTACAAGGTATACATACATGCTGGAAATCACTATATCCCTGACGATCGTAGAGTGGACTCAGAAGGAAAAATGATCATGACCAAGGAAATAATCGAAGAGTCAGTTCACTCTACTACTGATGGTTTCCAAGTACAAGTTATGAAGCTTCCATCTGATCAAGCACTACTGACTAGACATTCCTACATCCTCAACCAATGATTGGAACTCAATGATTCTTCAGATTTTCAACACCTTCAAAAATCTGTCCAAGAAAGCAGATCGTAGAGTCCAATCTGATACTCAACCAGGGGCTGCACAATTAAATGATCAAATATATGTGGAGAAGGAGCTGATGAAGAATTCTGATGAACTGATTGAGAGAATGTCTCTATTCACTGAAGAATCAAAGAAGCTGACAACAACAGAAGGTAACTTAGTTCAAGAGAGACTCTAAGCAATGATGGCTGATGTATCCCTTAAAGTTAGAAAAAGAGACCACATCTATCTCAAAGCTCTATATGATCAAAAGGCTGAAGCTCTACTAGCACAAAAGGCAAATGAAGAGCAACTTAAAGTCCTCTCCGACAAGATTGACAACATAAATCAATCCCTCTCCATGCAACTTGAGTTAAACCAACAAGAACTCAAGATTGAAGTTGGTAACTCCTCTTACATAATGGAGCAGCTTATGTCTAACATGGAGCAGCTCTTTCAAATGATTAATGACAAAAAGGGGGAGAAAAAGTGGCATAGAAAGGGGAAGAAAAAGAAGCACTCTAGAAAGAGTAAGGAGAGCAGGAGCAAATAAGTCAAGAAGACAAAGAAGGAGAAAGCAGAAGAAAGAGATGGTTCATCAGGTGAGGGGGAGACCAAGGCTGAGGGGGAGCCAGAGCCAGAACCAAAAGAAGAAGAATTGAATAGCTCCACATCCCTGGGGGAGAAAGGGAGCAGGAGCAACAAAATCAAACAGATGAATAGCTGATCAACAGACATCCTGAAAGCATACATGGAATCAAAGAGTCACATCTCTAACTATTTAGGTATGTTCTGGATCTAGGATATAAAATGTCAGTGTATTAAATTCCACATCATTATAAATGACATTCATGATTATCTGTTTTAGAAATACAGCTGCTCACTGTATATAAGATTCATTTATAACATGCATATGCACTTATTATTTTTGTCATAATCAAATAGGAGGAGATTGTTAGGAATAAAAATGTGAATGATATTCCTATTTATATATGATTTGATTATGATATATATATGAATGAATATGAAAGTATGCTTGCATTAAGAAAAGCTGTAAAGTCCTTTGATAGATAATAAAAACATATGTACAAGGACTTATAATAAATTGATCAAATGTGTTAGGTTGATCCTACATAAGCAAAACAGCTTTGTAAAGTCCTTAAAAAGAAATGATGTAAAAGGACTATAAATATATAAAGATCAAGCATGTTAGGTTGATCTTATAATGTAATAGATAGGCTTGTATGATCGTCGAGCACTGAACCAGAAATTGCAGTCTGCCAGAAGGGTCAAGAAAAACTCGAGAGCTATCGAGGCAGAATCGTAGTCTGCAAGATAGTAGATCTCGGAGTTCATAGACTTTCAGGAGAGATGAGGAAGGATTGTAGTGTGTCAAAGAGAACTTCCTCAGGGTCGTAGTCTGTTGAGGAAGTTATGTTCAGAATCGTAGAGATAGCCTGCCTACGAGCCTGCGAGTATCTGTCAAAGCCAAGTTAAGAATCGTAGACTACACTTAGAGTCGTAGAGTCTACTAATCATAACAGAGGTAGAGATCATAGTCGAGCAAAATCAGATGAAGACAACAAGCACAACGACAGAAATCGTAGAGTGTCAAGATCTGATCTCAGAGTCGTAGTGTCTGTACAGCCAAAGCTGAATCGTAGAGTGAAGAACTAAGACCTCAACAGATGTGCTCACAATACCAAGGCATAATAGTAGAACAAATACGATTTTCAACGAATGAGCACTCCCAGAATATCCAAAGGAATGAAGCCTCTGGTTGGCACTGCATAGATATGTCCCGCTTGAAGGAAACTAGAGAGCACTCAGCGAATGGCATGCAAGCTAACAGAAGATCTAAGCACTAACTCAATCAGCATCAAGATTGAGTTGTGAAGCCATTCGAGATGAATTCTTCCATAAGGAGATCAAAAGAAGACTTCTGTAACTGACCAAGAAAAGTCAGCAAGTGCAGTAGCTGTCAAGCAGACAGAAGAAAACGATCTTTGAAGTTACCAGGATCGTAGTGTTTTCCAAACAAAGAAAGAACTGATGGAGTAAATACAGAGATATTGGACAACTTCTGAAGAACAAGGCTAAAATGATTAAGCATTGGGTCAGTCCATTGATGATAAGTGAACGGGAGATCACAAGGAGAAAGTGAGCTGGACACGCCACAAATCTGAAGTGTCTTGTTATTCAGAAGAGGCCAGAGCAAGGAATTAAGCCATCAGTATCTGAGTGCTGCTGAGGCAAATAGAAGTGTTGAAACACTGCACAAGAGAAGGAAGAGGTGTTATACATTGAAGATCAAATCAACACTCTTCAAGATCATAGTGTTATCTCTACCAGTCAACAAGACACTACGATCAAGTCCATGAAGACATGCATCAGAATCGTAGAGTTCGAATAGCTGAAGACTAAAGCATTGGCAACGGTTCAATCTGAAGGGTAATATTTGGACAAGAGCTCATTGAGAGCATCGATGCAAGGACAACCTCTGATCGAGAAATCAGAAGAAGGAAATAAAGTCTTTGACCTGCCCAAGACATTAATGTGACATATCTGACAGGGTTGGTGAAACAGCAGACTGTAGTGTCAGAAAGTCAAAAAAAGATGTCATGTCACATCTGCAGTTTACACCAAATAACTCGAGATCTGCGAAGAAATTTGAATAGCTTTCAACGGCTACTTTCTAACGGGAAGATTGGGAAGAAGTATAAATCAACAGAGCTTCAAAGATCAAGTGTTGCTGATTTTTGTATAGTTACAGAATCGTTGAGTTGGTGAATGCTATTGTTGACTTGACGAGTTCTACCAAAGATCAATAGAACAAGTCTCAGTGATAGTGAGACTATCAAGGTGGAAGTGAAGCAGATTTGAAGAAGGAATCAAACAGATCGAAGCTTTACTCAACAAAGATGAGAATGCCATTGAAGATGGCAGCCAAGCTGAGAGCTGAGAAGGCCAAGAAGATAGTATTCAGGAAAGTGGATAAGTATAAAGAAGATCAAGAGAGCCACTCTACGAATCACCATGAACCGAAAGCTGAAAATGAACAAGTGCAGAACCATGTCTGCAAATTATTCAAGAAGGGTTCAGGGATTGCTAAGTGCCAGAAAAAATCTACTAAAAGCACAGAGACTTAGCAAACCTAGATGGTGATGGTGCACAGCTGATACCAGATGAAGATGAGCAGAAAAGAGTGAAGATCAGCTGCACCAAAGAAGATGTGGTCCGGACTCGAAGCTGAAAATAAAGATGATCACACTAAGATGCTAAGTACAAAAGATGTTCAGAGCCTAATGACATCTTAGCAGCTCAACACCACCACCACCAACAACTACAACAACAAGAAGTCAGGGCCTAAGGGGTCCTTGTCCGGAAGGACTAAATAAAGTTCCAAGCCTGCTGGGCTTGAAGAGTTCCTTGGGAACTAGAGAAGTTCCAAGGCTGCTGGCCTTGAAAAGTTCTTAGTGAACTGAAGTCCCAAGGCTGCTGGCCTTGAAGGAATTTTAGTGATTCAGAGTGCTGCCCTTCCTTAGTGGAAATCCTGTTAGTTGAAAGCAGAAGAGTGGATTAGGAGCTTGAGTCTCTGAACCACTTAAAACCCCTTGTGTCTTTTACTTTATGTCATTTACATTATGTACCTTAACTGCTATAAATGCTATGTATGTTTTAACTGCTTACTACTGAAGTAACTCTACGAACAATGTATGTGTGATTATGAATATATCAATGAAGGGGATCTTTCACTTATTCCGCTGTGTTTGAAAAGATTCTTAAGCTTGTCATGAGCTACTTAATGAAAATACAACTTAATAGAGTAAAAGTATTTTAAAATTCTAAGGATCTATTCAACCCCCCTTCTAGATCTATATTGTGCCTACTGGGAACTAACAGACTTAGCAGATATACGCTTAATCGTTCACAAGTTCATTGGAATGCATTGTCACGTCTAATGAGGTATTTAAAAGGAACATTTAATGTAAGTGTACATTTTTCTGATAATCATAATGTTTTTGAAGGATATTGTGATGTTAATTGGGTATCTGCTAATGATGAAACAAGTTCCACTATTGGATATGTGTTTACTTTAAGTGGATGAGTTGTTTCTTGGAGATCTGCTAAACAAACTTGTACTGTTAAATCTACTATGAAATTTGAATATATTGCAATAGAATTGACAGGTACAGAAGCAGAGTGGCTGAGGAATTTATTGGCAGACATAATAATTCCTTATATATCTCTGCATTTTGTGATTCTCAAGCTGCTATTGGCTTGAGACATAATATTGAATGAGGACTGATCAGTAAACGATGTTATTTCCATGGAATTTGTAAGGTCTGAAAAGAACCTAGCGGATCTACTTATAAAGGGATTAATTAAAAAGAGTGTCCAAGAAGCATCCAGAGGGATGAGATTATTGCCAACATCTTGAGTAAGTAATACGTGATGGAAACCCAACCCATGTGATTGGAGATCCCATGAATTGGGTTCAATGGGTAACAACAAGTCTCGTAATTACTTAATTATAGCACTATAATTATTTATATCCCTTTTTGTATGCATATAGTGCTTACTGATAAATTGTGATAGGATGAATCATTTAGATTCTTAATGAAACTCATAGCCCTAAAGGGTGGTGTATGTCAGTATACACTTGATGGGTTCACCTATATAAAGGTGGAAGTGTAGGCCGCTTCCTATGAGAATCTTTGGAAAACTCTATAGAGCCTTTATGAAAATCTGGGATATGACGCATGGCCTAGAACGCGCCCAACCGCGGACTTGTGTGGATTCAGGATTTTTAGATATGTGTGCAAGTTTAATTATTTGTATCATAGATAATGGGTTCAAGAATGTAGTTCATCCATAATTTAAAATCATGAGCTTGTTCCACTAAGTGTCGATTCAAACCCACAAGGTATCGACGTTATGTATCTAAAATTCATTACCCTTCTTACTTCCTTTTAATTTTTTCTCTCTTTGATAAATTTGGATCATGTGGGGGATTTTTGGTTATGCTCCAAAATTTCTAAATTTCACATAGTCCCATATCATCTATTTTGAAAACTTTCTATGTGTATATTAGTATATATTGTCTTGGGTTTAGTAACTTGGTTGAGGAAATAAGGATGGGATCGCGCACATGAGGACGACTAAGGAATTAGGCTAGGCCGAGTTGGGTTCTTGGACTTTCGGCCAAAAAACCTTAGTTCGTTTGTGCGCGCGATAAGCCCGCGCAGGGGGGTGTCGATCCGGTCTATTATGTCTTGCAGGTGCACTCGAGAAGCCCACTATTTTGCTTAAATCCCTAACTATTATTTCTTTTAATGCCCTAGCCGTTTTGAGCTTTTATTATCATTATTTTCCCTAACATAAATATAATTTATTTCTGTTGTAACTCCCAATGCTTAAAACGTTTTGTCACTTCCATGTGTTCTATTATAAGTGCTTAAAAACGTTTTTCCTACTTCCAGTGCTAATTGTTCTTAAAAAGAAACTGACACAGTAAAATCAACTTCTTCTCCTTCTCTCTAAAATTAGTTCTTTCTTCCATAAATATAAACTTTGTTAATTGGGAAATCCACATAGACAAGTCCAAAGCCTCCTTCTGTGAGTAAACACGATCAGAGACTTCGCCGTTGAATCTTGGAGAGTGACCGCCGACAACCCAGATGTACTGTGATTATTATTAATGGGGGCGAAATCACTTTTTAGGACAGTAGCTACGCTACGCCTCGGTTTTCCAGCTAAGTTGTTCCAATTTACTATATTATTCATCTTGTTAATTGCTATATTTCCAACAACTATTAAAACAGGGTGATTTTATGAATATTTATTCACCTAATTCTGAATATTGCTTTTTGCATAGGCAGTTTGTTATGTCTGAAGATTGTTCGTCATCTCCACTTCTTTTTAAACTTTTACAGCTTTGTATAACTTTTTACTACAATGGAAAAAGTATTGGCATTGCCCATTGAGACACCGGTGTGTGCTCGTGGATATGTCACAATTTTGACCGACTAACTTGATCTCATGTATGCATAGCAATTTAATGTTGACAACATTAATTTGCAGTCATAAATAACAACACTCTTAATTTTCTTAATGTTACCCTCATTATAAGACCCTCGATTTTCATCAACAATAATTCCCAAATTGCGAACAACATGGTCATTTTTATTAGACCTTTCACTCTTTGTAACGAGCACTATCTTTACGAAATCTACACTTTCTAGTAGTCGTTAAAAATATAGGACCGAACACATTGCTATTGATTCTATGACCCCTATAGAACTTGTTCATCATGTTAATTATATTTGTCCTGTATAACAGCAGTAGCAACACATACCATTCTCAATCAACAAAGTCAAAATGTAATGTGTTTATGTAGTTATTGATCAAAAAAACATCTACAGTAACTCAGGTAGTGACTACTTTCTAGGAAAGGGGATGTTGTGGTAGCGGCGGATTCCCTGTTACATTACAATACTTAGGAGCCGTTGTAATACCCGAAAAAAATATATTAATTAATAAAAAAATTATTTTGTTTTAAAACATATTAATTAGACTTTGTCATTTATTTGGGTCAAACTAGTTATTTAATTTGTGTGGGCTAATAAGTTATAATAAGAGATGAGTAAATTAATTTAGTACTAATTTGGGCCTTAAAATTTATTGGGTTTAATTTTATTAAATGTGGGTAATAATAAATCCTATTATAATTAGGAGAAATAATAAGACAATAAATAAAACCTAACCCTCCTCATCTTATGCGAACCGGAGAAAAAAGAAGAAGAAGAGAGGAACGACACTGTTTCGGGGGAGGAAAAAAGGAGATTTGATTGTACTTGGTATAAGATAAAGGAACAAGGAATTGATATCTAATTTCTTATACAAGTAAGTTACATATATATGTGTGTGTTTGTTGCTATTCCTGTGAATGAAATATTAGATTCAATCATCAGATTTCGTAAAATGTGTAAAATTTTATACTAACATTTACATTCACAATTTTATAAGATTAAACTAAGAGGATGTGGTATAAGATTATTATTAATATAGTAGTTGTGTATATAGTTGTATATGGCTGCTTGTTTCTGTAGTTTTTTTTTAAAATCAATTGACGAATAGAAGGGAATATGAACAGTTGCCCATGTTCAATAATAAGTGACCTACTTTATATTTTAAGAAATAAAGTATATTAATTGGGCAATAAAAATTGGTTAATTGACATATATCATAGTACAAAATTATAAAAGATAATGCTTATCAAATTTAATAATATAATTATCATTATGTTTATAAATTAATTAATTTTACTGACATAGTTATAAAAGTTTGTCAAATTACTTGTTGGGACGGAAGATATTAAACCTGTTGCTGCTAAAAAAAATATCGTTATCATGATGAAAAGTTGTTATCAAGTAGTAAGGATTATAAATATATCATGCACGTTGGATTGCTTGCAGCATTGCTGCAGGTGTGATTTCATTATATTATATTTTAATAATCTTTTGGCATATATATTTTACTCCCTCCGACCCATGATAATAATATTTATTACTATTTTTGGTAGTCCCATATTAAATATCCATTTTCCTTTAATAACCAAACTTTTACACATATTTTCCTATTATACCAGTAACATTAAATATCTCATACTTTTCTTATTCTAATTCTCTCTCCATATTTAATGACATTATTATAGACAATTTTGTTATTTTATTCATCTTCTTAATATGCGTAAAAAGTCCACCAGGACTTTTATCCTGGGACGGAGGGAGTAATAATCATTTGGCCATGAAATTTGTATACGAAATTAGTAAATCAATTGAAGTTATGTATATTAATTTGAATTAATTAATTTTGTCAACATAATTATAAAAGTTCTTAATAATAAATTTAATAGTATTATGTTATTAATGATTGGATTGTAATAAAATCTTACTAAATTATTTAGATTGAACGAAGGGAGTTTAAACGAGTCAAATTTGGAATATAAATTTTGGGTATTACATTGCTTAATCCAGGTACGGATTCCGTACTCTTTCAGTGATACTTTTGTTAAATTTGAATTATTTGTTTGTTTCCTTGTTTTGAATTCAGTTATGATTTCACATAATTGTTTCCTGTGAAATAAATATATTTGTTTCATTTTGGAGTTGATACATACGACTCGTATTTGTACTATTTGAATTAGGATATAATATTTAGTATTTATTTTTGATAATTGTAGAGCGGTACATGTTGCTACTTTTTTTTAGACCTTGTGACTATAATTAGAGTTGGTTCAACATGTACATATAGAACCCTTTTGTTGGTATTATGTCGCATGTGTTGTGACATGGTATTTTTATTAGAATATACCGTAGGGTATACCTGAGCTATAACCACCTGTGGGGGTGCCACAGGCATGTCGTCTTGGCACGAGAGGCATGACACTCTCCGTGGCAGTGTGATTTGTGACGCCCCCAAAATAGGTATACATCACCCATCTTGAGTCGCCAAATATATGGTACAAAATTCAAATACAACATAATATTACAACTGTCGTGTAAAACACGACAAAACATAAACTGAGAGTTTTAATAAGAATATTGTCATCTAGACAATATCCACACTCAAAGGAGTCCTCATTACATTTATTGTCACACTATTTAACAGAATAGTGAGGACTACTAATGCTATCATCTGGACCATCACTCCGTTCCCCGACTCGTCCCATCTATATTCTCATTTCCTGGAGAGAATAGTGAAAGAAAGGGTGAGCTCAACTAGCCCAGTAAAAAATATTATGACTAAGATAATGCAGAATAAATTATCATTAGTCTTCAACAATGTTAAACTGATAAAATACAATAGACATCAAGTTTAACTGTAGCGGAATAAGTAATCCATTAGAAGAGTCGAGTAGAGCATGCTATTTATTGTCTTCTATGATTTAAAATATTTTCATCAATTTTTATCGATGAGACTCAGCTTAATAAATTAACCACATCATCGAATCATCCCTGCACTACGAGCCAAGGATATTCATTAAATCATCAATGGTCATGACTATAGCGAATAATCCCTGGTCATAATCATACAAAAAATTATCCATCAATGCACTACAGACCACTGAGGACTTTCACCACATCATTCGTCACATTACAGTCATTGTAAGACCCCAACTTATTATAAATAAAATTAAATTTTCTCTATTCATTATTCTAAATTAATAAGGTGTTAATTTGATATAATGCTTTGTTTATGGGTGAAATTTACAAATTTTACAAAATAAACAAGTGATTATAAAATATTCATTGTTGTCGGAGAATATTCTTTTGGTCGTGGAATATTCTTTTTGTCGGAGAATATTCGTACGATGGTGCAGCCATTCGTGGGGCTCATAACAGAATAACTGTCGGATGAAGAAAACGACAAAGTATGAGTTTTATAAATAACAGCGTAGTTGTTATCGTTAACACTGTTGGGTTACCTGGTGGTTAAAATACACTAATACGCGTAGTTACACAGTATTGTTGAATTATTGATTCGTATGTAAGAAGGCACTACTCAATAATTATTACAGTAGTTACTGTTCAATATTTTTTTTATTGATTCAATAATTGTTGCGTTGATATTTAATATTATTGTTGTTTCAATAATTGTCACTGCACAGTATTTCCCATTATCAGATCAATAATTCATATTATTTGAATAATATTATTATATAGCATTATTGACAATGTCTAAAAAGTTCTATCAAGGAGAGATTTGGTCACCTAATTGCGTGTCAGTAAGGAGAAATCCTTATTGGAAATCCTCCTCTTTCTTGGGAACGGCCTGGTTGTCATAATTGTGATTCTGTAATATTATTTATAAATAATTAATTATTGATTTATATGATAAGAAAATATTTATTTGATATGGATATAAATGATGGATTTATTTATGTGGTTATAATTGAAAGAATTAATGCTGAGTTGTTTTATCAGTATTTTGTCAGAATGGAGGAATTAAAAATCATCCTTTTGTGGATTTCAGATATTTTCGGTTTAGAATTTGAAAAAACTCAAAGCTACAAAGTTGTAGAGAATTCGATTTCAGGCAGAATGGACATAAAATTTGTATTTTTCTGATAAACGGGCTATTTTCTATGAATTATTGAAGTTTTGAAAAATAAAATGATTTTTATTAAATTTATAGGTGGGACCCACTTTTTGGTTGGTATTGAATACACATGGGCTGCTATTATTTTCCATGATGGCTGACATGCTTTGAATCAATTGAGGTGTGCGTAGAATTTTGGTTTAAAATAATAATATTTTATTATTTTAGTCTCCTATGGCGTTCTAGCATTTTCCTATAAATAGACGCTTAGGTTAGAATTGAAAATCACACTAGAAATAAGTTTTCTTTCTCTTTAGATTCTCGAGCATATTTTTGTGAGTATTTTGATACTTTGAGAGTTGCTGTTCGGTACAAGTTTCCTTCGGCTTTCTATCCGATATTTCGATCAGAAATACCGTTATTTTGAGGTAAGGGATGTTATTTTCTTCTTAAATAATATTATTTTCTTCAATATCATTATGCCAAAATATTGGTGAATTTTTTAATCAAATTTGGAACTTTTTGTGTCGGAGTTACTATTCACATATACGACACTATTCACCGAAAAATAAAAATTTCTTTTTTTTGTCCAAGATGTCTATTATGGTTACTATCTTTGATTGTATCCATGTTTTGATCTTTATTTTGAATTCTGTTTCACAATTGGTTATTATGAAGTATTATTGATCTTGGATAAACTATTATACGAATCCCTAATATTTGTTCTTCTGTCTTACTGGATTCGTTTTCTTTAAAATATTTTTCATCATCCTCAGTCCTAAATGATGATATTACTGAATATCTTTGGCCTGTAGTGCAAAGATGAATGATTAAATGATGAATATCTTTGGCCCGTAGTGCAAAGATGAACATGTGTTGAGATGAACATGACCTACTGGTGAAATAAATGAATATCTTTGGCCTGTAGTGCAAAGATGAATATTTGATTAAAAGATGTATATTGATTGATGTTACAGAAATAAAATATTGATGATGGACTCTTAAATCTTAGAAGATAGTAGAATTCATTCTCTACATGACTCTTCTAATGAATTGCTGTTTCTGCTGTATTTGTTGATCTAAAACTTGTTGTCTATTATATTCTATCAGATTTTTCTCTATTGAAGACTAATGATAATTTGTTGTATATTATCTTATTTATAATATTTTTTTACAGGGCTAGTTGAGCTCACCCTTTTCCTTTTTGTTCCATTTTTCTTCTCAGGAGGTGAGAACATAGCAGGATCGAGTCGGGGTATGGAGTGATGGTTCTAGAAAGATGTTTTATCTGTCCTCACTATTTCTGTAAAATAGTGTATGAATAATTGTTATGAGTAATTATTTGGGTGTGAATATTATCTAGAAGACAATATTTATATTTAAACTCACAGTATTTGTTGTCGTATTTTGTACGACAATTGTATTATTGAAGTTATAGTTTACTTTCTGTACCATGTATTTGGCGACTCGGAATGGGTGTTGTATACCTATTTTGGGGGCGTCACAGTTGGTATCAAAGCTTAGGGATATGGTCTCTGACGGATATCGGGGAATAGAACTAGGAGGGGAGAGATGAGTAATTCCTTCGCTAGTGTGTCATATCTAAACTTATTTGTTGGTCGGTCATAATATAGGAATATTATGTGATATGTTAATTTATTTAATTAACCCTTGTTTTATGGCAGTATTTAAGAATGGCTGCTGAGAACGTTAACAATGGAGTGTATGAGACTGTGGAACAACCTTTAGTCACAAACCAGGAGAATGTGCAACAAGAAGACAATATTCCTCCTGTAAATAACACTACCGAGCAAACGATATATGATGGAATGTTTAGGAGCTTTTTGCAGTTCATGAAAAATCAGACAAGGGAGACTCGTGTACAAAATACGGGTGGAAATGATGACAACACGCGGTCTGTCACAGCCAAGCAGTTCAAGAAGTTGGGACCACCAGATTTCTGGGGAAAGCCCGATTCGATTAAGGCGAAAACATGTGTCAAGCAAATTACCAAGATATTCGATGTCTTGGGATGCACGAAGGAACAGAAGGTTCCATTTGCCACCTTTATGTTCCGTGGAGAGGCAGATTACTGGTGAGAATCTATGAAGCGTACCCAGCCAGCCATACTCAACATGTCTTGGGAAAGATTTCAGAAACTGTTCAATGACAAGTACTTTCCTGAAAGTATTCTTCATATGAAAGAGGTAGAGTTTATTAGACTGGAATAGAACAACATGACGGTGTCTCAGTATGAGACGAAGTTCGCGGAGTTATCCAGGCTTGCACCTCATTTGGTACAAAATGAGGAACGTATGACGCGGATGTTTCTGAGAGGTCTAAAACCCGAGATTCGTTAATACCCTATCTCTCATAAATTTTCTCTGTATTCAGATGTTGTCAACAGGGCTCAATTATTAGAGCGAGAAAGTGAGTATACTCAACCGAGGGACCATAACCAGGGTTATACCGGTGACAACAGTCATCAGAACGATGATAACCAGCGAGGAGGGAAAAATACGGACAAAGGCGGTAACCACTCGGGTGGTAATCGTGGCCATGATAATAGGAGAGGTGAGTCAAGTGAAAATTTTAGAAAGAGGAGATTCAACAATGACGGGAAGACATCAGCAGCAACACCAGTACCGACAACAAATTCTAGGGGAGGAGATCGACCGCCAGTTAAATGTTACAAATGTGGGAAAGAGGGACTTATCAGCCCAAACTGTCCACAACAATCCAAGGTATGTTATAACTGTGGAAAGGAGGGCCATATAGCTCAAGACTGCTCTGTAGCAAAACCAAGTTCAACAGGGATGGTGACTCCAAAGGCTATCCCGGATAAGTCAAAATCAGCGATTCCTGAAAGAGCGTTTGTCTTAACTGGCCAAAACGTGAGGAACTCGAACGAGGTGATCACTGGTAAGCTAATCTTAAATTCTTGCGAAGTTTATACCTTACTAGACACCGGTTCTACCCATTCTTTTATCTCTCCTGCTTGTGCTCAATGTTTAAACTTGACTCCGGAGAAATTGGACTTTGATTTATCTGTTGAAACTCCGTTGGGTGAAACCTTCGTTACATCTACAGTTTATAAATTTTGCTTGATCCAAGTTGGCACTATCACATTACCTGTTGATCTTATCTCTTTAAAGATACTTGCTTTTGATGTGATTTTAGGAATTGATTGGTTAACCACTCATCATGCCAAAATTGATTATTTTTGTAAGGTTATTAGTTTTCATAGTCCTAACCAACCTGTCATACGAATTCAAACAACTAAAACACTAAAATCAGTCACTGTCATATCAAGCCACAAAGTTATTCGTTTATTGAAAAACGGATGCCAAAATTTCTTAGCCCATGTTATGGATTTGAATAAAGACGAGTCAGATTTGGATAATATTTCTGTTGTTAGAGAATTTCCTAATGTATTTCCTGAAGAACTTCCCGGTTTACCCCCAGAATGTGATGTTGAATTCTTTATTGATCTTGAACCGGGTACAAAACCTATTTCTAAAACCCCATATCGAATGTCTCCTATTGAACTTCAAGAGTTAAAAGTCCAACTATAGGAGTTATTAGACATCGGTTTCATTCGTCCTAGTACATCTCCTTGGGGTGCTCCAGTTTTATTCGTAAAGAAGAAAGACGGGAGTATGTGACTTTGTATTGACTACCGGGAATTAAACCATGTCACCATCAAGAATAGGTATCCGTTACCTCGCATTGATGACTTGTTCGACCAGTTATAAGGAGCACAATTCTTTTCAAAGATCGATCTTCGTTCTGGATATCATCAGCTGAAGATTAAAACTAAGGATATTCCAAAGACTTCCTTCAGGACTCGGTACGGGCATTATGAATTCTTAGTTATGTCTTTTGGATTGACTAATGCTCCTGATGCTTTCATGGATATGATGAACCGTGTATTCAAGGAATATTTGGATCAGTTCGTTGTTGTCTTAATTGATGACATCCTCATCTATTCCAAAAGCCGTGAAGATCATGAGCACCATTTAAAACTAATACTTGAAAGGCTTCATGTAAACAAGCTATATGTCAAGCTGAAGAAATGCGAGTTCTGGCTTGAGGAAGTAGCATTCCTTGGGCATGTGGTGTCAAAACATGGAGTATCTGTTGACCCGGCGAAGATTGAAGAAATAAAAGGTGGGAGCAACCGAATTCAGTGATCGAAGTGCGTAGCTTTCTGGGATTAGCCGGTTATTATCGGAGATTCGTGGAAGGATTTTCTCGAATCGCTACTCAGCTGACTCGAAAAGATACAAAATTCATATGGAGCGAGGAATGTGAGAAGAGTTTCCAAGAGCTCAAGAGGACGTAAGCCAAAGATGACTTTCATCATAATATAAGCATGAGGATGATGACAATGACATAATAATTCAATAAAAAAAGTTCATGAATTAAATTTTAAAGATTTATAAGTTAATTTATCCTGAACTCAAAAACGTCCAAATTGTCAACATGATACTGCTTTGTGGAGTAAAATTCAAAAATGCTCAGAAGAATATTTCCATGAAAAGATACTGGATGAAGCATAAATATCCAAGATATTCTACTAATTTTATGGAGTATAGAAGCCAAAACTTTAACCAAATGAGTATCATAGAATATATGAAACTGCAAATGGATTTTTACCTGCCATGCGGTAATCCACGTAGACAGTTTATTTCCATAATTTAATAAGGAATGAATACGAAAGATAATTCACCATGCATGTGATAATCCACATAGACAGGTTATTCCAACAGAATAATAAATAATAGAATCAGGTTATGCGTAATCCGCACAGACAAGATATTCCAACAGAATAATAAAGAATAGAATAACAGAAGAATTCACCATGTATGCGATAGACCGCACAGACAGGTTATTCCAACAGAATAATAAAGAATGGAACCAGGTCTAGCGTAATCCTGCACAGACAGGATATTCCAATAGAATAATAAAGAAGGGAACCAGGTCATGCGAAATTCGCATAGACAGAATATTCCAACAGAATAATAAAGAATGGAATAACAGAAGAATTTCACCATATATACGGTACTTCGCATAGATAGGTTATTCCAACAGAATAATAAATAGTGGAACCAGGTCATGCGTAATACGCACAGACATGATATTCCAACAGAATAATAAAGAATGGAATAACATAAGAATTTCAACATGTATGCGGTACTTCGGATAGACAGGTTATTCCAATATAATAATAAGGAATGGAATAACAATAGCTCTCTTTATGAAAAAGAAAGAAATAATACCCCTTACCTCAGAAGAAGACTGGATATTGGAATAGTGAGGTAGCAGACTTCTCTTCTTCTTTCTCTCTATAATTTCTCTCTATAATAATTGCTCTAAAGCTTTAGTGAATTGGTGAGAAATGAAGGAAGAATGAGCTTCTATTTATAGAAAAATATAGTTTCGATAATTGCACGTTTTGGGCCTCGAAAAATTATAGTACAATACCTCCAACTTTTCTTTCATTTTTAATTTAGTCCTACAAGTATTATCAAACTTGCACCACATCCGCTAATAGTAAATAATGTGAATCAATAGTTCAATCATGCGATTCAATAGTTATAATCATGTAAAAATACGAATAACAGTATAGTACTTCCATCTATACCTCCATCTTTAACTTAGTCATGCTAGTATTATCAATCTTGCACCAACTCCCCTAATAGTACATGAATGTGAATCAATAGTACACACATGTGAACAAATAGTTATAATTATGTGAATTAATAGCAATTAATTTTTCATTTATCTGATTAATTACCCGATAACTTCCAGACATCAATTATTATCGAAATAAATGTCGATTTTCACTAATACTAATAATTTCAACACAATGGAACTATCAATTTCATCTTTAATCGACACAAACTATTCATCATTAATATTATAATTCACAATATTTAACAACCAGGTCGTTCCCAGGAAAGAGGGGGCTTTTCGATAAGGATTTCTCCTTATTGGCGCGCAATTAGGTGACCAAACCTCTCCTTGACAGAACTTCAAGACATTATCAATATTACAAATAATAATATGAATAACTTTACTGTCTCAATTATTAATTTAATAATATAACATATTATACAGATGATACTGTGACAATAATTGAATCAATAATATGTGAGATATGATGCAGTAATTACTGTAGCAATAATTGAGTATAACTGATTGACTTCTTACGTAAGCATCAATAATCAATACCGTGTGCTACTATGCAACCACGCGTATTACTGTACTTTTACTACTGGGTAGTTCAACAGTTTTAACGGTAACACTTTCGCCGTTATTTTTATAAAAAGATAATTCTGTCGTTTCTTACTATGACAATACTTTCGTTGTGCCACCAATGATTGTGCCGTCGTACGAATATTCCCCTATAAAAAGAATATTCTCCGACCAATTAAATATTATATAACAACTTGCATACTTTGCAAAATTTATAAATATTACCCACAACTATAACATTATATCAAATCCACACCATAATATTCAAAAAAATATTTCTAAAAATTTAAATCTTTATTCATAAAATTTGGAGTCTCACAATCTCCCCTCCTTATGAAATTTTACCCTCGAAATTTATGTACGTACCTGGTATACCGAAGAGGTGAGGATACCTTGACTTCATTTTAGATTCTAACTATTGCGGTATAACCTTTGAGTGTCGAATATAATCTTTCTTATCCAAGATTTTAATACATATCTTCTCATACGTTAAATCTTTTGCTTATCTCGTCTAGTTCCAATTCAATAATGTGGTTCGGGTCATCCACATATTTACGTAACATCGATACGTGAAAAACGTTATGAACACGCAACATACTTGGCGGTAAAACGAGTCTATAGGCCACAGTTCCTACTCGATCGAGGATTTCAAATGGGCCAATTAAATCGAGGGTTGAGATTTTCTCTCTTCATCGATTCTTGCTTCTAGAATAACGCCCTCTTGAACCTTCTTCTTCACATTCATCAGCTCTGAGTATGTAGCTTGCACGACTTTAACTTTATCAATTAAAGTCGATTCTACCCGTATATTCGTTATCATCACGTGGGTCCTTAGAGTCTTTAACTCTATCTTCATCATTTGTAAGTTATACGAAATGGGTTTTTGTGTTAACAACATAATACTCGCATACGATCTTCTACTCAACGCGTCAGGTACCACGTTCGCTCTTTCACGATGATATTGAATGGTATGGTCGTAATCTTCAATAGCTCGAGCTAACGTCTTTGGCGCATAATACGTTTGTTCTAGGTGAAGAAATATTTAAGGGTTAAAGAAATTGGTTTTGTATTGGGGTCAATACAAAATTCGATTTCACACTCTGGGGTAGGCCAGGAATTTCTTTGAGAATACGTCAGGAAATATATTAACGATAGAAATATCATTTAAAAACACTGACACTCATCCAAGACTTGGATAGCTGTTGGGTAAAATCTAATTACGCACAACACGCAAGTATACGTGGTCAACAATTAATAAAGTGAAAGTATAGTATCGTTCCCATAGAGAATTATTTAATAAAAATCACCAAGTACTAACCCATGACCAATTTAATCTTATTTATATAAATGATTTAATAATTTAATTTAAAATAATTAAATAAACTATAACTAACTATCCCTAGAATGAAACAAGATATTGAAGACTTGAGATTACAATTTCACTTATTGTTACATTTAAATCAACACACTTCCTGTTAAGCCAAATTATTTATACTGGATTGTTAATCAAAAACACGAAAGTGAAATATGGCCATCTCTCAATGCACCATACTCATATCAAATCAAATCCACAGTTGATAGAATCAATTTGAACACCCTAATTAACTAATCCACTATATCTCTATGTGAATTACAATTAAAAAGTGTTTAAGTTCAAGTTCTTATTAGACTACATATGGTGTAAAGGCATATCTCTATCCTAAACACTAATCATGAATTCCATCTATGCAGAAATCACGAACACATGCTATTATGATCAGATCTAAATCTATACTTCATCTCTCGAGTTCATATAGATTATCACGGTAATTATTAACTAGACAATTAAGCAATTAAGTCCAAATCATAATAGATAATCCAAATATAGCTAATAAGACTAACAAAGAAGTATATTAAAGTAAACTACACAATAAGATCCATAGTAATCTCAAAATAGAGTTTAATTCATAAATAAACTAGAATCAATCATCCACAATTGACTAAGCATTAAAAGATACAAATAAATAAGAAAAGAAATTAGAATTGAGATAAACAAATCTGCATTCTCTTGCTTTCAATTTGATTCTCCAATGATAATCAATAGCTTCAATCTTCAATTCTAATCTAATCTAGGGTTCCTAATCTAAGAAAGAAAGTAAAGAATTCAATAATAGAAATCTATCCCAAGAAGGATTTAATAGACTCTTAGAACTAGCCTCCCAATCCAAGTTAAACTCAAGTAATTATAGTTCTAATAGGTATCCTAGCAAGTTAGGCAACTAAGAATCCTATTCTAGCTCAATTTGGACATCAAATAACCCAATTTGACTCAATTCTCGCCTCCTAACGCAGTCAGCGCCTATCTGGGCCATTCTGGGCACAGTCAGCGCTATAGGGTCAGAAACTCTGGTGGCCTAGCGCGCTCAGCGCTAGGCGTAGCGCAGTCCGCGCCACTCTATTTTCTGCTGCGATGTCTTTTGGTAAAACAGGTATAACCTTTGATCCGCTTAGAGTTACGGGGCCTACCACCTATCAAATCGAAGATAACAACGAGATCTATAACTTTCATTATTTGAGCTTTGAAAAATTCGAATTAGATCAAGGTGGAAATCGGGCTTGAAGTAGATGTTATGTAAATGGCAAGTATGACAACTCTTAGCTTTGATCTTCGTTGATAAAAAGGCCATAACTCTTGAATCCAAACTCCGATTGGGATGATTCAAGATGTTTCGGAAAGCTAAGAAGTAGAGCTACCATAAAATCCAAGTTCCAAGCCAAGAACATGCATCTAGCTTGGTGTCAAAAGTCCTTTAATATTCCCTTATTGCACTTACTTGCGTATTTTAGTCCAAAAGATATCCGAATTGCTTTCCCTTGCTTCTTCATGCCAATGTCATGTCATAGCCTACAAAATAATATAAAATGTATGAAAATTAACTAAGAAAATGAATATAAACAACTAATTCAAGTAACAGATACCGGATAAGTAGGTATAAAACCTACTTATCAGTAACACATGAAATGAAGGTTTCTACTAATGAAATTTCAACCAATAAGTCAAAGTCTAACTTCTCTGGGGTCAAATTTAAATGTTGAGCGCAAGTAAGAGAGATAAAAGAATGGGTAGAACCGGTATCTAATAAGGTATAGACTTTGCAAGAATTTATAATTAACTAACCCGTGCTAACTTCGTCCGGGTTACTCGCTTTTTGAGAAGTCACGAAAAACGCTCTTCCTGAAACCACCGACTTTGTTTTATTCGTATCCGCCTTTGGTGTCACCGTCCCAGCTGGACTTGACTTTGGTACACGACAAAATCGGGTTAGGTGACCTTCTTTTCCACAATTGTAACATGCTTTGGAGTGCATCGTGCAGCTTGGACTGATATGTCCCTCCCCTCCGCATTTGAAGCATACAATTTGTAGTCGTTCTCCTTCCTTGTAAACGAGTGTTGGTGCTACTATCTTTCCATCGTTGTTGAACCTTCTCTTTTTGAAATTTCCACTCCTATTATCTTGGCCATGATTACCACCAAAGTGGTTACCATTCTTGGTATGATAATTTCCCCCACGATGGTTATCATTGTTCCGATGGTCGTTGCCACCGGTACGATTATTATCGTGTTGTTGCTCGTTACCTTTTGGTTGCGCTGACTCATTATCACGCTCTAATAACTGAGCCCTATTCACAACATTTAAATATAAACAAAGTTTATGAGAAATGAGGTATTGACGTATATCGGGTTTTAAACCTATTAGAAACATTCGCATCATTCGCTCCTCATTATCGACCAAATGGGATGCAAACCGGGATAACTCCGCAAATTTAGCCTCGTATTGTGATACGGTCATATTGTTTTGCTCCAACTTGATAAACTCCACCTCCTTCATGTGACGAATACTTTTGGGAAAGTACTTATCGTTGAACAGCTCTTGGAACTTCTCCCAAGATATCTTGAGTGCGTCAGGCTGGGTACGTTTTACAGATTCCCACAAGTAATTTGCCTCTTCACGCAACATAATAGTGGCAAAGGGAACCTTTTGCTCCTTGGAGCATCCCAAGACATCAAATATCTTGGTGATCTACTTTAACCATGTCTCCGCCTTAAGTGGTTCTGGCTTTCCCAAAAACTCATGCGGTCCCAGCTCCTTGAACTGCATAGCGGTGACCATCTTAGAGTTTCCAATGTTTCCACCTGCATTTTGAACAGGAGTCTCTCTCTCCTGATGTTGCATGAATTGCATAAAGTCTCTGAACATCTCATCCTTCATCATCTGATCGGTGTTGTTATTTACTTAAGGATTATTGTCTTCCTGTTGCACATTATCCTGGGTATTGATCGTTGGTGACTAAACAGTCTCATGTGCTTCATTGCTGATCTCAACATTTTCAGATGCCATTTTCAAACACTATCACAAAACAAGGGTAAATTGACATATCACATATTATCCCTATACTCTGACTGACCAATTAAATAACAAATAAACTAAGGTAGATGTAAAATACCAAATTTTACGAATAAAGATTTAATTTTCTCGAAATATTTTTTATATATTATGGTATGGATTTGAGATAATGTTATAGTTGTGGGTAATATTTATAAATTTTGCAAAGTACGCAAGTTGTTATATAATATTTGATTGGTCGGAAAATATTCGTTTTAATAGGAAATATTCGTACGACGACACAATCATTGGTGGACCCCACAACGGAATTATTTTCGGATTGAGAAAACGACAAAAATATTTTATGGAAATAACGGCGGAAGTTTTACCGTTAACTGTTGAAACACCTGGTGTTAAAAGTACAGGAATACGCGTCGTTGCATAGTAGCACACGGTATTAATTATTGATGCTTACGTGAGAAGTCACTTAGTTTTGTTCAAATATTGCTTCAGTTATTGTTGCATAGTATCTCACGTTATTTGATTCAATTATTGTCGATATTTTATATATTATTAAATCAATAATTGAGATGATAGAGTTATTAATATTATTATTTACAATATTAACGATGTCTAGAAGTTCTAACAAGGAGAGGTTTTGTCACCTAATTGCACGTCAATAGGGAGAAATCCTTATTAGAAAGCCATCTCTTTCTTGGGAACGACCTGATCGATTAATATTGTGAATTATAATAATGATGATAAATGTTGTTAAATATATTGAGGTGTCTTTTTATGAAGTCACGGAAGTTTATATATATATATATATATATATATATATATATATATATATATATATATATATATATATATATATATATATTGTTTTATTAGTATTATTAATGTAATAAAATAGAAAAGCTTTTTTATATAAAACAGAATACTTTTATAAAGTTATTTGTTTTATTAGACTATAAATAGAATATATTATATTCTATTATGCATAGTATTTTGTATAGTAATTTTTTTATATAAAATAGAATATTTTTATAAAGTTATTTATTTTATTAGACAATAATTAGAATATATTATATTTTATTATGCATAGTATTTGTATAGTGCCTGCATAGTGTATTGCATAGTAAAATCTTTTTATATAAAACAGAATACTTTTATAAAGTTAATTGTTTTATTAGATTTTAAATAAAATATATAATATATATATATATATATATATATATATATATATATTATTGCATAGTATCATTTCTATTTTCCTATAAATAGGATTCTTAGTTAGAATTGAAATCACACCAGAAATTCAAAGAATTCTCTTCTATAATCTTGAGCGTATTTCTTTAGAGTTTAAGAAAGCTTTGAGCATAGTGCAAGTTTTCATCAAGTATATCTCCGCCTTACCCGTCGAAGTACTCTTCTTTATAAGGTAAGAGATATTATTTGTTGTACTCGTAAGGGGTATTATTTCTTTCGTATTCATGAAGAGAACTTATGTTATTTCATTCTTTATTATTTTGTTGGAATAACCTGTATACGTGGACTACCTTATACTTGGTGAAATTTTTCTGTTATTCCATTCCTTATTATTCTGTTGGAATAACCTGTATATGCGAAGTACCGCATACATGGTGAAATTCTTCTGTTATTCCATTCTTTATTATTATATTGGAATAACCTATCTATGTGAAGTACTGCATACATGGTGAAATTTTGTTGTTATTCCATTCTTTATTATTCTGCTGGAATAACCTGTCTATGCGAAGTACTGCATACATGGTGAAATTCTGTTATTATTCTATTCTTTATTATTATGTCAGAATATCCTGTCTTTGCATTTTCGCATGACCTGGTTCCATTATTTATTATTCTGTCGAAATATCCTGTCTGTGCATTTACGCATGACCCGGTTCAATTTTTTATTATTCTGTTGAGAATAACTTGTCTGTGCGGTTTATCGCATGCATGGTGAATTTTTCTGTTATTCCATTCTTTATTATTCTGTTGGAATAACCTGTATATGTGGATTACCACATGCATGGTGAATGATCCTATGTATTTCATTCCTTATTAAATTATGGAAATGATCTGTCTATGTGGATTACCGTATGGCGGATGAAAATTTATTTGCAGTTTTGTAATTTTTCTGACCATCAAAAAAAAATTCTAGAAAGTCATAATATAAGCATTGGACTGTTGATTATGATGAAAGTCATAATAAAAGTATTGGACTGATGAAAATCATGGGTATATGTAGTATTAGTAAGTGTTATGATGAGTTATGTTGGTTATTATGTGAAAACATGTAAGTTTCTTAGAAATCACAAAGAGTTGAAAATTAGATTTTTGGTGAAAATGGAACATGAAATTCAATTGACCATATCTCCTATTATATTTCGAATTTTTGAGTGTGGTCAAGTTCTAGAGTTAGATCTATGAGTTTTCTAACTTATCCAAGTGGAATCACTGGAAAAGGTGTTGTAAATTTTCGTGTGGACTGATTTTAGCAAATGAGTCAATAACTGTAAAGTACCAAAAAGCTACTGCCCATAAATTTAAAACGGCATTTTCGGCCACTTAAATTGTGAGAAAATTCCGGCCTTTTGGGAAATGGAAATATATGGTATAAAGTACCACCTGTCTAAAAATGAGCTCATTCCGACTTAAAATGAGCAAGTTATGACCATTTCAATATTTAGGGTTTTCAGACGAAAAACGCTATAATCGGAGTTCTATAACTCCGATGACCATAAAATTTATACTGGAAGCTCACATTAACATGTGTAAGATCCTGCCAAGATTTGAAAATTTCTGGAGTGAAACTTGAGGTAGCTAATTTCTTAAGGAATTAATTAGAAATTGACTTTTGAAAAATACTTAAGAGAGTTGAAAAATTATAAAAAAAATACTTGTTGTTTATGAAATATATGTATATATGTTTGGACAAAGGATAGAAAAATAATAAGTTGATTTGGTAATTTTTCATGAAAATGGTTTAGTTTCAAACATATGAGTTAAATATGTTATGTGAAGTTGGAGAATTGGTAAATAGGATTTTAGGGCTTGAAAATCCTATATAAGGTATTTACAGATTTTTGATAAGTGATTTGATCATTGGTGATGAAATCTTATAAGTATGGCATTTTTGAATGATTAAATGCATTATTTGGTAAATTATAAACAATTAAATTAAATTATTTATAAGTTTAAGAAGTGATTAAAATATTATTATAATATTAACAATATTAGATTATGAGTTATTTAAGTGATGGATAATATTTGGATAAATTTAAAGTCTTTAATATTTATCCTTATTTTTGTTTGATTAATGCTTATATTATTGTCATCATTCTCATGCTTATATTGTGATGAAAGTCATCTTTGGATTACGTGTAGAGATGGACTTGGTATGATTATGACCATGGATTATTTGGTATAATTATGACCGTAATGTAACGAATGATGTGGTAAAAGTCCTCATTGGCCTGTAGTTCATTGGTGGACAGTTGTTGGTATGATTATGACCAGGGATTATTCGGTATAATCATGACCATTGATGATTACATTAATATCCTTGGCCGTGGTGCAGGGATGATGTGGTTTATTTATTAAGCCGAATCTCAGCGATAAAGTTTATGAAAATCTTTTTAAAGCATAGAAGATGGTAGATTTTATGCTCTACTTGACTCTTCTAATGGATTGCTTGTTCCGTTGCAGTTAAACTTGGTGTCTATTGTATTTTATCAGTTTAATATTGTTGAAGACTAATGATAATTTATTTTGCATTATCTTAGTCATAATATTTCTTACTGGGCTAGTTGAGCTCACCCCTTTCTTTCACTGTTCTCTTCAGGAAATGAGAACATAGACGGGACTAGTCGGGGAACGGAGTGATAGTCCAGATGATAATATTAGTAGTCCTCACTATTCTGTTAAATAGTGTGACAATAAATGTAATGAGGACCCCTTTGAGTTTGAATACTGTCTAGAAGACAATATTCTTATTAAAACTCTCAATTTATGTTTTATCGTATTTTACACTACTGTTGTATAATTAGTTTGTATTTGTATTCAGTACCTTATATCTGGAGACCCAAGATGGGTGATGTATACCTATTTTGGGGCGTCACAGTTGGTTTCTAAGCTTAGGGATATGATCCCTGGCTTAGATGTGAGACAAGAACTAGGAGGGAAGAGACGGAGAATTCCTTCGCTAGTATGACCTACCTAAGTTAATTTGGTATTTAATTGGTTGGTCAGAGTATACTGATAATATGTGGCATGTTAATTAACTCTTGTTTTATGGCAGTGTTTGAAAATGGCTGCTGAAAATGCTAACAATGGAGTGAATGAGACCGTTGAGACACCTTTAATCACTAACCAGATTAATGTGATGTCAGACGGAGAAGAAATCAGAAATATCTATGTGGTGAGTGAAGAACTAATAGTTGCACCCGAGCTAGTTGCAGAGGTAGCAGCTGAGAGTGAGGAAGAAGAGGATGAAGAGGAACCCGAGGAGAATTTATTAAAAGAATTTTATGATATAAATTTAGAATTACAAAATCGTGTTCATGAGTTAGAAGAGCAGGCTGAAGAACGGCAAATGCCAAAAGTCCTTTTCTAAAAGATCCAATGACTTCTATTTAATCCAAATTAATTTTGCTATATTCCTATGCAAAACAATTGAATTAAACTCCTTCAATTCCAATTCCTTATGTGTTACATGCGGTGAACATATATTTCCATTTAATTCACAAACCTAATTATTCACTATGCAAATAACTAAGTCACACATTATCATGCCCAGTTCTAACTCTAGATTTCCTCTTTCAATTCCTTCTAGAGTAACAAGGTAATTATTGGCCAAATAATTAATCAATAAATGCAAGGCAAGATAAACAATTCACTTCAATACAAATAATTGGAATAAATCAAATAACTAATTTATAGCCATAAAAGGTTCAATTGAAATCTTAATTAAAGAAATTAGTTCATAGTAGAAATTAAAACCAATAATCCTTTGCAAGTCATCCTTAAATAATTACACAAATTGAAAGAATGGAGAAGAAGAAACTCTAAGTAAAATCTTCAATCTCCCCTTGATTTCTTCCCCAGCCTCCAATTGTGTAGATCCATCCCTCATTCAATCAAAATAGCCCTTATATACTACACTTATCCAACCACAATCCTTTTTCAACTCAACGTGTCAAATAAGCTCCTCTTTAATGCAAGTCAAACGCCTAGTCAACGCGCGTGCCTGGTCAACCTGAATCCCGCCCCAGCACCCCGGCACTGGGAGTAGAGCGTGCTAGAGCACCCCGGCGCTTGATGTTGATTTATTTACCATAATGCCATTTAATCAGCTTAAAGTTCCCAAGTTGCCCCCACAGCTCCCGAATCTGCAATATAACAACTAAACACAATAAAAACGTTCTTAAATAACTTGAGAATACAATAATTTAAGACCAAGTATAACCGATCCATGGGTATATTACCCACTCATCAAATACCCCTAAACTTAAATTGTTGTTTGTCCTCAAGCAACAAGACACAAACAACACGAAAAACTAACCATCATGCAAATGCAAACTATCAATATGATCTTAATTCTAGCAATCGAATAACACACATATATTCACGGGCCTCAGAAAAATCAAAAAAATGTGCTAATATGTCATGTTAAGGCAGTTCAATAATATCCCAATCAATCAATGAATCTAAATCTGTTATTACTGATATCGTGAGTGTGTGTTCAATAACCATGCTAACCAATGAAAGGCAAAGATATGAAAGATAATAAATTTCTTAGTAGGCATCATATAGTGTAAACTTGAGAACTTATCAAATAAGCTTGATTCGGCTGAAATCAAACAATTACCAAAGTTCAAGGGTCAAAATGGAATACTTATGCTCTCTTTTTTTATTACGGGGACTTTTTACACTTTTCCCTCTTTATTATTACTTTTTGTTTCTTTCCCTTTTTTTCTCATGACTATGCATTGTCTTATTCCCTTAGGCTTTTCAGTGTTACCTTAACGAGCTTTCTACCAACGACTCCCAAGCCATTAAGACCTTAGGGCGCTAGGTGTAGAGACAATCCCCTCGGGCTTACTTACTCAAGTAACAAAGGCCACAAAACTAGACAAGCATGCCACATGTTTATTCTTTAATTTTTTTATTATTTTTTTTAAAGCTTATATACTCCAAATATTTTTCCCCCAAACTTGAGTTTATGTCTAAATTCAGTCATCTCTAGCTATTCAAATTGTTCCTTTATTTCACTAGCATTCATGCTTTAAAAGTCTAATATCTATCCATTTAAACTATCATAGCCACTATGGTCATTTTTCAAAATGTGCTATCCTGATAATATCAGTGTCAAACAGATAAAGATTTAAATCATGTTAAGAAAATCATATCACTAACTTAACAATCCTTACTAGACTTGTTCATGCAATTTTAATTTCATCATTGGCCCTAAAAATACGTATTATCAAAAGCTGGAATTAACATGCAATCCTAATTACAATATTTAACTAACAATAACAACCCAAATCCACAAACTATTAACAATCTACAACTGTAAATAAAAATTAACTACCCCAAACTTATCTAGAGCAATGTCCTCATTCGAAAAATAAAATAAAATAAAACAGAGTACTTCCCTGACGAGCTTATGCCTCGGGTGGAGCATCATCATCCTCGCTCACCTCTAGATCAGAAGGGGGAAACACATGCAGAATAGGAGCATTAGGGAACTGGCTGAGATTAACGCCCGGGAACAGTTGGGCGTTCATAGCATTTTGGGCTGCAAATTGATCAACCAAGTACTTATAGATGACATCCTGGCGTTCCGAAAGGAGGACATTCTGAGCTTCGAGATTGTAAAATCATCCGTCAATTTCACGCTGGACCGCTTCAGGAACCACACCACGGTGAGCTGCAGAGGAAGGACCATAGGTAGGTGGAGCTTGAGGTGGTGGAGCTTGTGGAGCTTCAACTTGGGGAATTATTAAACCCAATCCCCTAGGGTGGTTCTCTCCACCAGTCCATACTCTATACCTACTGATCAGTTTGTGATCCAACACCGACATGGGGGTTTGAATCATCTCGTCCAACTTCCATTTGACCCCAAATTTTGCACACAGGACGCAAATAAGAGATGGATGGGGTAAACCTCTCGTGGTTCCTCCTCGTGCAGCACGCAGAATTAATTGCTGAATGACATGACTGACATCTATCTTTAATCCTTGAATTATAGAATATAGCATGACGGCCCTCTCCTTGGTAACATGACTCACATGGGTGCATGGCATAAGTTTGGCGCAGATGAAAGCATAGCACGCCTTCCCATATTAACTTAAGTGAGAAAGAGGGAAGGTCATGATGCCACGTTCATGTAAAGTCCACGTGGTGCCTGGTTGACAGAGTTCACGGATTATTTTTTCATAATCGAGCCCGTCACTCCTAAAATTAGCATACTCATCATTGTGTCCCTCTAACGGTAATTGGTAGCAACCATTGATATGGGAATTCCAACTACTAGTACTGTATCAATCCAATTTTATTTATACAACCATAAGATGTGATTTTTATAATTAAGAAAACTAAATTAAACAATTAAAAGGAGATTATTCTAAAATAAATCAAATAAACAGAACTAAGATTTGAATGAATGAATTCAGATAAATAAGGATTAAGACTTCAATATCCCCAATTATGAACTATAAATTAATTATCCAATTATCCCAATTATTATGCCCACTGAATTGTTAACAAGAATTCTCAAATGCCAAAAGTCCTTTTCCAAGAGATCCAATGACTTTTATTTAATCCAGATTAATTTTGCTATATTCCTATGCAAAACAATTGAATTAAACACCTTCAATTCCAATTCCTTATGTGTTACATGCGGTGAACAGATATTTCCATTCAATTCACAAACCTAATAATCCACTATGCAAATAACTAAGTCACACGTTATCATGCCCAGTTCTAACTCTAGATTTCCTCTTTCAATTCCTTCTAGAGTAACAAGGTAATTATTGGCCAAATAATTAATCAATAAATGCATGGCAAGATAAACAATTCACTTCAACACAAATAATTGGAATAAATCAAATAACTAATTTATAGCCATAAAAGATTCAATTGAAATCTTAATTAAAGAAATTAGTCCATAGTAGAAATTAAAACCAACAATCCTTTGCAATTCATCCTTAAAGAATTACACAAATTGAAAGAATGGAGAAGAAGAAACTCTAAGTAAAATCTTCAATCTCCCCTTGATTTCTTCCCCAGCCTCCAATTGTGTAGATCCATCCTTTATTATATCAAAATAGCCCTTATATACTCCACTTATCCAACCACAATCCTTTTTCAACTCAACGTGTCAAATAACCTCCTCTTTAATGCAAGTCAAACGCCTAGTCAACGCGCGTGCCTGGTCAACCTGAATCCCGCCCCAGCGCTGGGAATTGAGCGTGCTAGAGCGCCCCGACGCTAGATGTTGATTTATTTACCACAATACCATTTAATCAGCTTAAAGTTCCCAAGTTGCCCCCACAGCTCCCGAATCTGCAATATAACAACTAAACACAATAAAAACGTTCTTAAATAACTTGAGAATACAATAATTTAAGCCCAAGTATAAACGATTCATGGGTATATTACCCACTCATCAATTATTGCTTTAGTAATTGTTGCATAGTATCTCACATTATTTGATTCAATTATTATTGATATTTTATATATTATTAAATCAATAATTGAAATGACAGAGTTATTAATATTATTATTTGTAATATTAACGATGTCTAGAAGTTCTGCCAATGACAGGTTTGGTCACCTAATTGCACGCCAATAGGGAGAAATTTTTATTGGAAAGCCCCCTCTTTCTTGGGAATGACCTGGTCGATTAATATTGTGAATTATAATAATAATGATAAATGTTGTTAAATATATTGAGGTGTCTTTTTATGAAGTCACGGAAGTTTATATATATATATATATATACTAGCGATAACCCGTGCCTGAAGGCACGGTGTAACGAAAAATTAAATTAAAATTTAAAAAATATTACATTATCTAAAGACATACATACTCAATCAACAATACATATTCAACCACCAAAACATCGAGCTAGTCGGTACTAATTTCACTAAATTTCGACAGAATTTCCTTTAAAAATAGATATCCGGAAAATTCTAAACTTATCTACAAAACTTACAATCATCAATACTTATCTGTGTGTGTGGGTTCGAAATTTGAATAAGGAGGACAAGAGAGAGAGCTGCTGACGTGTATTTTGATGTGACATTTATGTATTTTCTCTCTCCGCTCTGTTTTATATTATAGATATATATATTGTTTTATTAGTATTATTAATGTAATAAAATAGAAAAGCTTTTTTATATAAAACAGAATACTTTTATAAAGTTATTTGCTTTATTAGACTATAAATAGAATATATTATATTCTATTATGCATAGTGTTTTGTATAGTAAAATCTTTTTATATAAAATAGAATACTTTTATAAAGTTATTTGTTTTATTAGACAATAATTAGAATATATTATATTTTATTATGCATAGGGTTTGTATAGTGCCTGCATAGTGTTTGCATAGTAAAATCTTTTTATATAAAATAGAATATTTTTATAAAATTAATTATTTTATTAGATTTTAAATAAAATATATAAATATATAAATATATATATATATATATATATATATATATATATTATTGCATAGTAGCCTTTCTATTTTTCTATAAATAGGATGCTTAGTTAGAATTGAAATCACACCAGAAATTCAGAGAATTCTCTTCTATAATCTTGAGCGTATTTCTTTAGAGTTTAAGAAAGCTTTAAGCGTAGTGCAAGTTTTCTTCAAGTATATCCCTGCCCTACCCGTCGGAGTACTCTTCTTTATAAGGTAAGGGATATTATTTGTTGTACTCGTAAGGGGTATTATTTCTTTCGTATTCATGAAGAGAACTTCTGTTATTCCATTCTTTATTATTTTGTTAGAATAACCTGTATATGCGGACTACCTTATACTTGGTAAAATTCTTCTGTTATTCCATTCTTTATTATTATGTTAGAATAATCTGTCTATGCGAAGTACTGCATACATGGTGAAATTCTATTGTTATTTCATTCTTTATTATTCTGCTGGAATAACCTGTCTATGCGAAGTACTACATACATAGTAAAATTCTGTTATTATTTCATTCTTTATTATTCTGTCGGAATATCATGTTTGTGCATTTTCGCATGACCTGATTCCATTATTTATTATTCTGTCGGAATATCCTGTCTGTGCGTTTACGCATAACCTAATTCCATTCTTTATTATTCTGTTGAGAATAACTTTTATGCGCGGTCTATCGCATGCATGGTGAATTTTTCTATTATTCCATTCTTTATTATTCTATTGGAATAACCTATATATGTGGATTACCACATGCATGGTGAATGATTCTTTGTATTTCATTCCTTATTAAATTGTGAAAATGATCTTTCTACGTGGATTATCACATGGCGGGTGAAAATCCATTTGCAGTTTCATAATTTTTGTGACCTTCAAAAAAAATTCTGGAAAGTCATAATATAAGCATTGGACTGTTGATTACGATGAAAGTCATAATAAAAGCATTGGACAGATGAAAATCATGGGTATATGTAGTATTAGTAAGTGTTGTGATGAGTTATGTTGGTTATTATGTGAAAACATGTAAGTTTCTTAGAAATCACAAAGAGTTTAAAATCAGATTTTTAGTAAAAATGGAACATGAAATTCAATTTACCATATCTCCTATTATATTTTGAATTTTTGAGTGTGGTCAAGTTCTAGAGTTAGATCTATGAGTTTTCTAACTTATCCAAGTGGAATCACTGGAAAAGGTGTTGTAGATTTTCGTGTGGACTGATTTTAGCAAAGGAGTCAAAAACTGCAAAGTACCAAAAAGCTACTGCCCATAAATTTAAAAGGGCATTTTCGGCCACTTAAATTGTGAGAAACATTCTGGCCTTTTGGTACTTGAAAATATATGGTATAAAGTACCTCCTGTCCAAAAATGAGCTCATTCCGACTTAAAATGAGCAAGTTATGACCATTTCAATATTTAGGTTTTTCTGATGAAAAATGCTATAACCGGAGTTCTATAACTCTGATGACCATAAAATTTAAACTGGAAGCTCGAGTTAACATGTGTAAGATCCTTCCAAGATTTGGGAATTTCTGGAGTTAAACTTCAGGTAGCTAATTTCTTAAGGAATTAATTAGAAATTGACTTTTGAAAAATACTTAAGAGAGTTGAAAAATTATAAAAAATATACTTATTGTGTATGAAATATATGTATATATGTTTGGACAAAGGATAGAAAAATAATAAGTTGATTTGGTAATTTTTCATGAAAATGGTTTAGTTTCAAACATATGAGTTAAATATGTTATGTGAAGTTGAAGAATTGATAAATAGGATTTTAGGGCTTGAAAATCCTATATAAGGTATTTGCAGATTTTTGATAAGTGATTTGATCATTGGTGATGAAATCTTATGAGTATGGCATTTTTGAATGATTAAATGTATTATTTGGTAAAGTGTAAATAATTAAATTAAATTGTTTATAAGTTTAAGAAGTGATTAAAATATTATTATAATATTAACAATATTAGATTATGAGTTATTTAAGTGATGGATATATTTGGATAAATTTAAAGTCTTTAATATTTATCCTTGTTTTCATTTGATTATTGTTTATATTATTGTCATCATCATCATGCTTATATTGTGATGAAAGTCATTTTTGGCTTACGTGCAGAGATGAACTTAGTATGATTATGACCAAGGATTATTCGGTATAATTATGACTGTAATATAACGAATGATGTGGTAAAAGTCCTCATTGACCTGTAGTTCATTGGTGGACAGTTGTTGGTATGATTATGACCATGGATTATTCGGTATAATCATGACCATTGATGATTACATGAATATCCTTGGCCGTGGTGCAGGGATGATGTGGTTTATTTATTAAGCTGAGTCTCAGCGATAAATTTATGAAAATCTTTTTAAATCGTAGAAGATAGTAGATTTTATGCTCTACTTGACTCTTCTAATGGATTGCTTGTTTCGCTGCAATTAAACTTGATGTCTATTGTATTTATTAGTTTAACATTGTTAAAGACAAATGATAATTTATTTTACATTATCTTAGTCATAATATTTCTTACTGGGCTAGTTGACTCACCCCTTTCTTTCACTGTTCTCTTCAGGAAATGAGAACATAGCCGAGACTAGTCGGGGAACGGAGTGATGGTCCAGATGATAATATTAGTAGTCCTCACTATTCTGTTAAATAGTGTGACAATAAATGTAATGAGGACCCCTTTGAATTTGAATACTGTCTAAAAGACAATATTCTTATTAAAACTCTCAATTTATGTTTTGTCGTATTTTACATGACTATTGTATAATTAGTTTGTATTTGTATTCAGTACCTTGTATCTGGAGACCCAAGATGGGTGATGTATACCTATTTTGGGGGCGTCAGAGTAGGTCATATTAGCGAAGGAATTCCCCGTCTCTCCCCTCCTAGTTCTTGTCTTACATCTCAGCCAGGGATCATATCCCTAAGCTTTGATACCAACTGTGACGCCCCCAAAATAGGTATACATCACCCATCTTGAGTCGCCAAATACATGGTACAAAATTTAAATACAACTTAATAATACAACGGTCGTGTAAAATATGACAAAACATAAACTGAGAGTTTTAATAAGAATATTGTCATCTAGACAATATCCACACTCAAAGGAGTCCTCATTACATTTATTGTCACACTATTTAACAGATCGTCACTCTGTTCCCCGACTCGTCCCAGCTATATTCTCATTTTCTGAAGAGAACGGTGAAAGAAAGGGTGAGCTCAACTAGCCCAGTAAGAAATATTATGACTAAGATAATGCAGAATAAATTATCATTCTTCAACAATGTTAAACTGATAAAATACAATAGACATCAAGTTTAACTGCCGCGAAATAAGTAATCCATTAGAAGAGTCGAGTAGAGCATGGTATCTACTGTCTTCTATGATTTAAAATATTTCATCAATTTTTATCGATGAGACTCATCTTAATAAATAAATCACATCATCGAATCATCCATGCACTACGGACCAAGAATATTCATTAAATCATCAATGGTCATGACTATACCGAATAATCCCTAGTCATAATCATACCAAAAATTGTCCATCAATGCACTACAGGCCACTGAGGACTTTCATCACATTATTCGTCACATTACGGTCCTGATTATACCGAATAATATCTAGTCATAATCATACCAAGTCCATCTATGCACGTAAGCCAAAGATGACTTTCATCATAATATAAGCATGATGATGATGACAATGACATAATAATTCAATAAAACACGTTCAAGAATTAAATTTTAAAGATTTATAAGTTAATTTATCATGAACTCAAAAACGTCCAAATTGTCAACATGATACTGCTTTATGGAGTAAAATTCAAGAATGCTTAGAAGAATATTTCCATGAAAAGATACTGGATGAAACGCAAATATCCAAGATATTTTACTAATTTCATGGAGTATAGAAGCCACAACTTTAACCAAATGAGTATCATAGAATATATGAAACTGCAAATGGATTTTCACCCGCCATGCGGTAATCCACGTAGACAGATCATTTTCACAATTTAATAAGGAATGAATACGAAGGATTATTCACCATGCATGTGATAATCCACATAGACAGGTTATTCCAACAGAATAATAAAGAATGGAACCAGGTCATGCGTAATCCACATAGACAGGATATTCCAACAGAATAATAAAGAATGGAATAACAGAAGAATTCACCATGCATGCGATAGACCGCACAGACAGGTTATTCCAACAGAATAATAAAGAATGGAACTAGGTCTAGCGTAATCCACACAGACAGGATATTTCAATAGAATAATAAAGAATGGAACCAGGTCATGCGAAATCCGCACAGACAGTATATTCCAACAGAATAATAATGGAATAACAAAAAAAATTCACCATGTATGCGGTACTTTGCATAGACAGGTTATTCCAACAGAATAATAAATAGTGGAACCAGGTCATGCGTAATACGCACAGACAGGATATTCCAACAGAATAATAAAGACTGGAATAACAGAAGAATTTCACCATGTATGCGGTACTTCGCATATACAGGTTATTCCAGCAGAATAATAAATAGTGGAACCAAGTCATGCGTAATACGCACAGACAGGATATTCCAACAGAATAATAAAGAATAGAATAACAGAAGAATTTCACCATGTATGTGGTACTTCGCATAGACAGGTTATTTCAACATAATAATAAGGAATGGAATAACAATAGATATCTTCATGAAAATGAAAGAAATAATACCCCTTGCCTGATAAGAAGACTGGATATTGGAATAGTGAGGTAGCAGACTTCTCTTCTTCTTTCTCTCTATAATTTCTCTCTATAATAATTGCTCTAAAGCTTTAGTGAATTGGTGAGAAATGAAGGAAGAATGAGCTTCTATTTATAGAAAAATATAGTTTCGATAATTGCACGTTTTGGGGCTCGAAAAATTATAGTACAATACCTCCAACTTTTCTTTCATTTTTAATTTAGTCATGCAAGTATTATCAAACTTACTCCCCTAATAGTAAATAATGTGAATCAATAGTTCAATCATGTGATTCAATAGTTATAATCATGTGAAAATACGAATAACAGTATAGTACCTCCATCTATACCTCCATCTTTAACTTAGTCATGCGAGTATTATCAATCTTGCACCAACTCCCCTAATAATACATGAATGTGAATCAATAGTACACACATGTGAACAAATAGTTATAATTATGTGAATTAATAGCAATTAATTTCTCATTTATCCGATTAATTACCCGATAACTTCCAGACATCAATTATTATCGAAATAAATGTCGATTTTCACTAACACTAATAATTCCAACACAATAGAATTATCAATTTCATCTTTAATCAACAAGAATTATTCATCATTAATATTATAATTCACAATATTTAACAATCAAGTCGTTCCCAGGAAAGAGGGGGCTTTCTGATAAGGATTTCTCCTTATTGTCGCGCAATTAGGTGACCAAACCTCTCATTGACAGAACTTCTAGACATTGTCAATATTGTAAATAATAATATGAATAACTTTTTTGTCTCAATTATTGATTTAATAATATAACATATTATACAGATGATACTGTGACAATAATTGAATCAATAATATGAGAGATATGATGCAGGAATTACTGTAGCAATAATTGAGTATAACTGAGTGACTTCTTACGTAAGCATCAATAATCAATACCGTGTGCTACTATGCAACCACGCGTATTACTGTACTTTTACTACCGGGTAGTTCAACAGTTTTAACGGTAACACTTTTGCCGTTATTTTTATAAAAAGATAATTCTGTCATTTTCTTACTACGACAATACTTTCGTTGTGGGGTCCACCAATGATTGTGCCGTCGTACGGATATTCTCCGTCAAAAAAAATATTCTCTGACCAATCGAATATTATATAACAACTTGCATACTTTGCAAAATTTATAAATATTACTCACAACTATAACATTATATCAAATCCACACCATAATATTCAAAAAAATATTTTGAGAAATTTAACTCTTTATTCATAAATTTTGGGGTCTCACAATCTTCCCTCCTTATGAAATTTCGCCCTCGAAATTTACGTACGTACCTGGTATACCGAAGAGGTGAGGATACCTTAACTTCATTTTAGATTCTAACTCTTGAGGTATAACCTTTGAGTGTCGAATATGATCCTTCTTATCCTAGATTTTAACACATATCTTCTCATACGTTAAATCTTCTGCTTATCTCGTCTAGTTCCAATTCAATAATGTGGTTCGGGTCATCCATATATTTACGTAACATCGGTACGTGAAAAACGTTATGAACACGCAACATACTTGGCGGTAAAACGAGTCTATAGGCCACAGTTCCTACTCGATCGAGGATTTCAAATGGGCCAATTAAATCGAGGGTTGAGATTTTCTCTCTTCATCGATTCTTGCTTCTAGAATAACGCCCTCTTGAACCTTCTTCTTCACATTCATCAGTTCTGAATAAGTAGCTTGCACGGTAAGTCCATCTATGCACTACAGGCCACATATGACTTTCAACATAATATAAACATGAGGATGATGACAATGATATAAGAATTCAATAAAACAAGTTCAAGGATAAATTTTTAAAGATTTATAATTTAATTTATCCAGAAATCAATAACGTCCAAATTGTCAACATGATACTGCTTTGTGGAGTAAAATTCAATACCAAAAATAATTTGGACCGAAAATGAATCAATTTTTATCATGAATAATACTCCGGGTGAATAGTACTTCGGGAATAGTAACCCCGTGAATAGTACTCCGGCATGAAACAGTTAAAACTTATCAAGAATGCTCATAATAATATTTCCATAAAAAGATATTGGATGAAGCACAAATATTAAGGATATTCTACTAATTTCATGAAATTTAGAAGCCAAAACTTTAACAAAACAAGTATAGAATTCGAAATCTGAAACGAAATAATATTACTTACATACTACAGAGTATGAAATAAAATATTATTTCAAGCGAATATTGAACAAAAATAGCATCCCTTACCTTGAAAAGAAGAGTATTCCAACTAGTATGGCGGGGATATTCTTGAAGAAAACTTTCACTGTTTTCTACGCTCAAAACTTTCTAAAACTCTGAAGAAATACGCTCAAGATTATAGAAGAAGAATTCTCTGATTCTGGTGTGATTTTCAATTATAACTTAAGCGCCTATTTATAGAAAAATGCTAGAACGTCATAGAAGACTAAATTAATAAAATATTAATTTAATTTTTTTCTACGCATGCCATTTTGACAAAATGGCAGCCATCCACACTTGAACAAGATTTCTAGCACATGGTTTGAAAAAAAACAAAAGTGGGTCCCACCCAATTTTAATAAAAATCACTTTATTTTCCGAAACTTCAGTAATTCATATAAAATAGCCCTTTTATCAAAAAAATACAAATTTTATGTCCATTCCACACGAAATTGAATTCTCTACAACGTTGCAGAAGAAAGTTTTTCCAAACAGAAAATATCCGAAATTCACAAACGGATGATTTTCAACACCTCTTAAAATTCATAACAAATCATACGCTAATTTTTAACGGTTCAAAATTTGTGGACATATACTCAACTTATATATGTATAAAATATCCAAAAATCACAAAGATCCAATGGTCGGATCAAAATTATAACTCACGCAGTAGAGCTTTAAGAACATTGATTAGATTTTTAATACCTCCAATCCGACAAAACACCTCAACCTTAACTCCTACATTTATATCCACATAAAAATAAATATTTTCCTTTCCATCCTTTATGTCCACATAAAATAAATATTTTCTTATCATATAAATTAATAATTAATTATTCACAAATAATATTACAGAATCACAATAATGACAACCAGTCCGTTCTCAGGAAAGAGGGGGCTTTCCGATAAGGATTTCTCCTTACTGGCGCGCAATTAGGTGATCAAATTTCTCCTTAACAGAACTTTTTAGACATTTCCAATAATGGTATCTAATAATATTATTCAAATAATATGAATTATTGATTTGATAATAAAAAATACTGTGCAGTGAGAATTATTGAAATAATAATAATATAAAATATCAACGCAGCAATTATTGAATCAATAAAATAAAATATTGAACAGTAATTACTATAACAATTATTGAGTAGTGTCTTCTTACGTAAGAATCAATAATTCAAAAATAATGTGCAATACCGTGTGCTACTGTGCAACAACGCGTATTACTGTATTTTAACCACCAGGTATTCCAACAGCGTTAACGGTAACCACTACGCCGTTATTTAGAAAACTCAAACTTGTCGTTTTCTTCATCCGACAGTTATTCTGTTATGGGGCCACAAATAATTGTGCCATCGTACGAATATTTCTTGTTAAAATGAATATTCCCCGACCAATCGAATATTATATAACAACTTGCGTACTTTGTAAAATTTATAAATATTACCCACAACTATAACATTATATCAAATTCACTCCATAATATTCAAAAATGATATTTATAAAAAATTCATCTTTATTCAAAAAGTTGGGGTCTTACATGATTAGTCCACAGCATCTCCGTTTGGGCTCCGGAGGAAGTGGGTCATTTGGTGTTTTATTGTGGGAGGCGTATGGGTTAACCCTAATTTTCTGTTCTGCGGATTGGTGATGTTGTGCCAAACACACCTATCCGATTTGCATATATTTAGATTCGCGGTCCAATGTGTGAGTGCTTGTGTGGCATTATTTTGATTGCCTGTATGACATCATTTGATTTGCATGTGTGTCATTAGTTTGACTTGACTGTGTGGCAAGATATATTTCTGAGCTCAATCGGTATGAAATAACCTCAGCCATTTGTTTCAGCCTATTATTTTATTGTATTAATTTTGTTAGTTTCTGTTCGGTTCAATTAATTGGGTTAGTTATTTCAGTTCGTTATTTTCTTTACTCTTCTATTTATTTCGTTAATTCTGTTGGTTCAGATATATTCTATTCAGATCTTTGGAGTTGTTTTTGTCAGAGGCAATATTTTGTCTATGTTGATTTCATATTTTAGTTGTATATCTTTTGCATTTTTATATTCGTACTGGGTAATTGGCTCATGCTGTATTTTTCTTCCGGCAGGTTTGCAGTGGTGATTCAGGGCTAGTGTGATGAGAGTGTTGCTTTTGACCATTTAAGTTGTTTCGATTTTAAATTTTGATTATTTTGACTCTGTTTGGAGAATTGTAATTAGTACTTCATTGATGGATATCATTATTAATATTTTGAAGTTATTAGTGCTCTATTTACTAATTTTGAGATTTGTTGTGCTTCGTACATGACCTATTTTTTCTTTTCGGGAAGGGAGTGTTGCAGCCGCTCTGGCAAAATTAAAGATTACAAAAAGGATTATGAATTCAACAATGTAGTAAACAAAAACTTTTCAAATCTTGTTGATTGCTTATGTGTCCTAATTCTATTATTGAAAGAATAATGCTAGAAATACAAACTATTCTATAAACGGTTGATGTGGTATACTCCATCTCAGCATATCGTGTGGAGCCAAAAATTATATTAAAATAATTTGTTGATCAATATACTGAGATAGAGTATGTCAAATTAAGAATTTATAAAATATTGGGTTAAGTTCATATGACCACCTGGGATTTGGGCGGTTTTCTACTTAATCACCTGTAGTCAGTAAAGCTACAATTAAACACCCGACCTTTTGAGTTAAAGTGGAAACGTTACCTTTTCCTTCCAATTTAACAGTTCGTGTATGTCAAACGGCAAAAGCGTGTGAAAAAGGATGTAACAGGCAAAAAAAGACGAGTAAATGTCCGAAATAGCCCCTTCTTCCTTCAAGACATTCTCTCTCCTCACTTTGAGTGCTCTCAGTCGATCTAACGAGCCGAGTTCCTTCCCCATTTGAATCTTCACAAAACTTCTCCAAATCTGAAGAGTCCTCAGTTCTTCAGATTAGAAACAGAAATCGAAGCCCACTATTTCTTCAGAAATCAAATGGCCTTAGTCGAAATCGAAGTCGAAATCAGAAGAACATCGAAATCAGAAATCGAAGTTGAAACAGATTTGGAACCCACTATTTCTTCAGATTTGGAGAGTCCTCAGTTCGTAACTCTTGATCCCCTAAGTTGGATGGCGTTAGTTCGTGACCCTTGAAAATCGGAATCTTCACAAATCACACTTCGATTCGGTAAGGGCTTGACCTCGGCTGATTCCTAAGTTTTTGTGATTTGGTATTTTTTCAGTTGATTTTTTCACTAGCATGCGATATGGGTGCAAGTGTATGGGCTTGACCTTCACAAATCATGCGATCGTTTTGAATGCCATTGATGGCAGTCAAGCTGTAGTACTAGATGATAATGGTGATGATAAGTCAAGTTTGGAGATATTGTAACTTTTACAAGGTGTGATTTAGCATAGAATTATATAACAAACTGTTATAGGTATTCAATTTTTACTGGGATTCCATCTAATTATTGAGGATATGCATTGGGGCTGTTTATTTAACTTTCGGATTTGGTATTGTTTTCCCTTGGTTTTTTATTGCATTGGGCTGTTTTGACTGATTGATTTGATCAGCTTGAAATTTTTTTGGGTTAGAGATAACTGCAACAGAGGCTAGGTAGTTCAGTTTGGGTAGCGCATACAAGGTGCTCGACAGTTTGCCTCAGTGAGTCTTGGAATTCATTTTGGCTCTCTTAGGCTTAGTTGCGGTGGCGGACGGGTCTTACCTGAGATGATTTTAATTTGCCAAAATTTGAGGAATAATCTGCAGCACCCAAACGAGTACATTCGGGGTGTGACCTTGAGGTTTCTTTGTCGATTGAATGAGGTGGAGATTATTGAGCCTTTGATTCCATCTGTTTTAGCAAATTTGGAGCATCGCCATCAGTTTATTAGGAGGAATGCTATTCTTGCAGTCATGGCCATTTACAAGCTTCCGCAGGGGGAGCAACTCTTAGTTGATGCTCCGGAGATGATTGAGAAGGTGCTTGCAACTGAGCAGGATGAATCAGCCAATATGAATGCTTTTCTTATGCTTTTTAATTGTGCCCAGGATCGTGCCATTAATTATCTTATGACCCATGTTGACAGAGTAGCTGAATGGGGAGACCTGCTTCAGATGGTTGTGTTGGAGTTGATTCGAAAAGTATGTAGAATGAATAAGGCTGAGAAGGGGAGATATATAAAGATCATCATATCTCTACTAAATGTTCCATCCTCTGCTGTTATTTATGAATGTGCTGTATCTCCACCCTTTCCTTTTCATTATGGTTTGCATTGAAATTTGATGTGTAAAACTTTTCATGTTCTTCTTATTTGAAATGTAAATTGAATTAAGTTTTAGTCGGTGTCATGTTGAATGCCCAAATGTATTGAAACAGAGTAGTTGGGTGAGGAAAGCAGAGTAGTCATTGAAACAGAGTAGAGGGTAATTAAGTCTTTATCTAACTTAAATAACATAGTTATGACAGAAAGCACTTTTTCACTACAACTCAAAAGGTCAGATGTTTAAATGTAGCTTTACTGACTACAGGTGGTTAAGTGGGAAACCGTCCAAACCTCAGGTGGTCATCTGAACTTAACCCTAAAATATTTATAAAATAGTTTGTCTTTATTTAAAATAACTTTTTTAGTGGAGCAACGGTGCGGCTAGACCTGGCAAACGGGCAGGTGGGCGCGGGCCGGGCCGGGCCATGACCGGGCCGGGCTTATAACGGGCCGGGCCAAAACGGCCCGTATTTTTATGGGCCAAAAATTTTAAGCCCAAAGCCCGCGGGCTCACGGGCGGGCCGGCCTGGCCCGCGGGCCGAAGATGTTTTATGCCTATTTTTTTATATTTTTTGAGCCCACAATTGAACGGGCCGGGCCGGGCCGGGCCCGCCCGCGGGCCGAACGGCCCGGGCCAAAAAGGCCCGAGTTTCTGTGGACTAAAAAACTACGGCCCAAAGCCCGCTTTTTGGCGGGCGGACGGGCTTGGCCAACCCGCAGACTTTGGGCCCGTTTGCCAGGGTCTAGGTGCGGCATACAACTATACGAAATTCAAATGGAATGGTACGCGTACGCCTGCACAGGATAAACTAACTGACCAAACTCCCCATCCAAAACACACAAACGCTCTCATTTCCTCTCTTTCTCTCTCTAGAATTCACTCCCAAAATCTCTTCTTCTTTGATTACTTTAATCCTAGAGTTTTGGAAGAGATCAGATCTAGTAGAGATTGAATAGAGAATTACAATGGCGACCATGGAGAGCTTGATCGGATTGGTGAATCGAATCCAGAGAGCTTGTACTGCGCTTGGAGACTATGGTGGCGGAGATAATGCTTTCTCGTCTCTTTGGGATGCTCTTCCTTCTGTTGCCGTTGTCGGTGGACAGGTACACTACCCGATCCACCCTTTTCATTTTATTAGTCATTAAGAGAGAGAAATGGGATTAAAGATCAGAGATTTTTGTTTTTAGTTCTTTCTGGGTAGTATAGATGTGTTTTTGATAATTATTTTAAAAGAGGGTTTATTTGGGTTTTGTGTTGATTGAACTATGAGATGAAGTTGTTAAATAATACAATGGGAATTGTGGAGAGAGTAGTGCTGAGGGAATGTTAAGAGGAAAGTGTCAGATCCGCCATGGAGGATAGTGAGTTTGAATGAATACGAAGATATTAGCTTTTGCTGTTTCATTGAGTTTGAATTGGGAGGTTAAGGAAGTTGTGTGGAATTTTTATGCAATCTGTACTCTTGGGAGAGAAATTTAGTTAGTGAAGCTTTTGAAAGATTAATCAGAAATGGGATCTTTAAAGAGAGAGAGCCTTGAGATGAGTAAGGGAATGCAGCAGTAACTGTCATTTGTAAGTTGTAACATATCCCCAACAGAGTGGAGTGAGTGTGAGAGAGAGGAAATGAATAAAAATTAGATGTTATTTTTTTGGGGTGGTATTTCCTTGTTTAAATTTGTGCTACAAATGAAAATTTGTGGTATTATATGTAAGATGTAATACCCAAGAAATTTAAGAAGATTATTATTAAGAAAATGAGAATTATTTAAATGTAATTATGTGCACTTATGTGTGATGTGTGATTACGAGGTTAGTTCATTCAATGAAATTGAATCATGTATGAATTTTGAGAAGAATCTAAAATGAAATTATAATATATGATGAGCTTAAGTTATGAATTAACTAAGCTTGAAAGAATGAGCCTTGTGTGGCATATTGATTCATGATGAATCAATTAAGTGTTTAATTAAAGTATGGAAGAGGATTGTTCTAAATCCAGGTTGGTAATAAGGAAAGTTAAGCTAACCGTGTACTATGAATTTAGGTATGTGATAATGATGAGTTATTAAAGGATTAAGTGTTGATTATGAGTTGCAAGCAGTAAATGGAAGAATTAAATTAATTTGTGAGCTGAGCCTCATGGAACGGTTAAATGATTTAATTGTGTAGTTAATGGACTGCTATGAGTATTTACTTAGGTGACGAGTCTAATAGAATTATCAACGTTAGCCCAGTTGAATTATGTTACAAGTATTCGGTTAAACCCGATTAGAATTGAATTAGTAAAGTAAGCCCAAGGAGGCTGGTCCAAATAACTGACTCGGAGATCTGGAAAACAGAATATATATGAGTATTAATAAAGTAATAAATAATAACAATAGTAGTACTCACTCCAGATTCGGCCGAATGGCCTATAGCCACCCTAAACTGTTTTTTCTTAATTGAATCCCATGTAAAGTAGAATGATTACTTTGAGCCATGGCCTAATTACATTTAAATATTTCTCATTTTCATTAATAATAATCTTCTTAAATTTCTTGGGTATTACTATTTTGTTCCAATAGTGTAATTTTAATCTGATTTACCTCTTGTTTCACCTTTTTTTTCTTGGAGAGCTGAGAACAGAGTTCCGGAAAATCTTCAGTGTTGGAGAGCATAGTTGGGCGAGACTTTCTTCCTAGAGGATCTGGTTAGGGTTTTGTCTTAACTTTGGATTGCGTATACTTTAGTATTGCTTTTATTTAGCACAAATTATAAACTTAATTAGGCTGTGATTTTTTTATGAAACTTACTATGGGTTAATGCAGGGATTGTCACAAGGAGACCTTTGGTGTTGCAACTACAACAGACAGATAAAAGGCAGCAGGAGTATGCGGAGTTTGGTCATTTGGCCCGACGGAAATTCACTGATTTTGGTATTGAATAACAACTGATATTTGTTTTGTAATTGTTATTGTTACTCAGTTGAGGACTTGAATATGTCTAGATTAATTAGCAATATAGTGGTAATTTCCATTCAGTTCATTTAACTTGCTTGTCGTTTTTCAAACATTAAGGATTTCTAATTTTTTAAAGGTAATTTATCTTGCAATAAGTGCACAAGATTAAAACCTTAATTATGTATCTTTAGTAACCTGATTATACATCAGGAGACTTGTTTAATAGCTTTATTACATGAAGGTGCAGCAATGTGGTTTCACCTTAATAGTTCTCAAAGAGCTCCATGTGATGGGCTACATATATTCATAATAGAAGCTTCTCAGTTTCACTATATATACTGCGCAAGTTTTAGGTAACGATGAAAGCAAAAGAATAGTAGCACATGCTGAGAACTAAGAACCTCTTTCCTCATTCTTGCATCTCTATTCTTTAGTCTGCCAATAATTGATCAACGTCTTTCTTTTTTAATTGTAACCAATTCAACCTTCTTTGTGGCCATCAATATGTTGCTATGATCTTGTAGTTCTTGCCTTTTTTCTTATCCTCTGATTTTTCTTATGCAGCCATGGTTCGCAAGGAAATTCAGGATGAAACCGATCGAATAACTGGGAGGTCAAAAATGATTTCTCCTGTTCCAATCCATCTCAGTATTTACTCTCCAAATGGTACGTCAATATTTCTTAAAAATATTATTTATTTATTAAATATAATAGTTATAGAGTTTCAACTTTGGCATTTGTATTAGTCTAGGGTTATTTGCTCTTCAAAATGCATAATGGACGCATTGTTTTTCTTTCTTCTAAAAGTACCTTTGGAGAAATTAAGGAGCATAGTAGTACATTGATCCGTAACGTAACAGGCGTTGACACTACCTATTTATCTGTAACTTATGAAATTTGAAGTTTCATGAAAACTTTTCCTACTATGTAGAAAGATGTCTCGATGTAAATCTCAGTGTTTTGGTTCTGTTATTCTTAGATACGTTCTTACTAATTTGAGGGCAGGAACTGCTAGTGGTTTTGATTATTCTTAGATGTACTATCTCCTTACTGGAAAGATAGTCTCTTGTTTGGGGATTATTCTGCACATCTTAAAGTCTGTTGATAACAACCCAAAAAAGGTAGCAACTATCTTTTCAGGACAAAAATAGTAGTTTTCTACATTCGTGATTAACCTAATTTTTGCTATGTGGGTATTGAATTGGATGATGCCCAAGGTAGATATTCCTGATAAAGCTACAATGAAGAAATTTGAGTAGGACAAGTTACATTTTGAGTGTGATGTGTGTGTATCTTTGTAGATATGAAAGTGAGGTTGAATTTGGCTACACATTTGATTTTGTAAGCACTCTGCAGTTCTTCACGCCCCCTAGTGGTAGGGGTAAAGAAGGGAGTATCACTTTGCAGCCTCTTGTTGATCATAACTTAATGAAAAAATTGTTGTGCCTTCTGAATGAGACACCTTTATATATGAATGGAAGCAGCGAGTGGGTTATGAGTTTTCTTTATTCTGCTTCTCTTAGTTCTTATAATGGAACTATACCTTCTCTCTCTCTCTCTCCCAATATATACTTTTTAAGTACTCCTTTAACACCTGGTTTCTCTCTGTCTTTGCAGTAGTCAATTTAACCTTAATTGATTTGCCTGGTTTGACCAAAGTCGCTGTTGGTATGTTAGTGAATTTAGTTTCTCATTTTTATACAAATCAAGTGCTCTAAGCTTCATTTAATATAAAGGAGATTGTTCTTTGCAGAGGGACAATCTGAATCTATCGTCGAAGATATTGAAAACATGGTTCGATCATACGTTGAGAAGGTAAGAAAACATTGTCTTCTTAGATTAAATGCGTTGCATTGTGTATTTTAATGTCGGGAATCAGAAATAAGTTTTGACGAATATACTTGTTAGCTTAACAATGCTTGGCCACTTTTCACTTCTCCCTCAGTCTATTTAAACATATAAACTTGTCACGACTGTGTTCCGACAACCTATTATGCACTTCATAGAAGTCCCATGCTTGGTGTGGGAAATCATTACTGAATTATGGAACCAAGTATTTTAGTTGGAAGCATACTGGAAAGAATTTACATGTCATTGCTAGTCTACTGTTGTTCTGAAAGATAATTCACAACTTGGTTTCAGAGACTTGACACAATACACATTACACATAACCAGGATATGTCTATATAGATAGCATCATACTGTTCTGTTTGGGCATCCTGGTAGACCCGGACTTCTGTTTTTATATTTTTATTTGGTTTTTAAGTGCTTGCATGTGATGCCAGGTCTAACTATAATTTCATATGGGGTACAATATTTTGTCTTCCTGATTGATAAATATATGGTTTCTCTAGCCTAACTGCATCATACTGGCAATATCTCCTGCCAACCAAGATATAGCGACATCAGATGCTATCAAGCTTGCTAAGGAAGTGGATCCATCAGGTACCCTATGCCTTTCTTAACTATGTTGGTTCATGAATCTTTGCAAGAAAAGAATCCACATCAGTTGGATGTTTGCATTTCCTTATGGAATTCTGTCACCAAATGAGCAGGTGAACGGACATTTGGTGTATTGACAAAGCTTGATTTGATGGATAAAGGAACGAATGCATTAGATGTACTCTCTCTCTCTCTCTCTCTGATATATATATATATATATATATATATATATATTAAAATATATTGGTTTAGTTTTCTATTTTGCATCTCAATTTTGTCTTAAAGGTGTAAATTGTTATTTTCCTTCAAATTGGATATCTGAAGTAATTCTTCTTCTGAAAGGTTCTTGAGGGAAGAGCTTTACGTTTGCAACAACCATGGGTGGGAATTGTGAACCGCTCACAAGCTGACATAAATAAAAATACTGATATGATGTCTGCAAGAAGGAGAGAACGGGAATACTTTGCTACAAGTCCTGACTATGGGCACTTGGCTAGTAAAATGGGTTCAGAGTATCTGGCGAAACTTCTCTCAATGGTATGATTCTGTTTCTTGTTTGTTTGAGATCTTTTTCTTTACAAGAACATAAAGGTGTCAACATGTTACGTGTTGTAATTTCAGCACTTGGAGTCTGTCATTAGGGCAAGAATACCAAGTATCACTTCCTTGATTAACAAAAGCATTGATGAACTTGAAGCAGAGATGGACCACCTTGGTAGGCCTATTGCTGTTGATGCTGGGGTGAGTGGACTCAATGGAGTTGCTTCTCAACACTATTTTTGAACAATCTGCCTTGTCATCGACTAAAATTCTGTTTTTTCAGGCTCAATTGTACACTATCTTGGAACTATGCCGTGCTTTTGACAAAATATTCAAGGAGCATCTCGATGGAGGGTAAGTATTTACCTTCCTGATCTAATGCATAGTTGTACTATCTTTTGGTTAGTTTTTCTAGAAGACCTTTTTCTAAGAATACAGATCTGGTGTTTTTGTCTATACTATTTATAGGTAAAATCTTAGATTTTGGTTTCATACTTATGATCATATCTTCAGGATTTGGGTTTCTATTCAACCAATGCATGTATTATATTCATAGATACTTTGACTAATCTGTCCTGATCTCACCTGAAATGTTACACGAGTTCAGGTTGCTTATCCATGAGGGTATCAATCATCTATAGAAATTTGCATTGATATAAAAAGTACTTTTAATTAGATTCATTTTTTACAAGGAAAACAAAGGGAGGGAAAATAGAGAAAGATAAAACAAAACAAAAAGATGCAAACACCCTAATCTACTTGGCCTCAAAAAGAAGAAAAATAAATGAATGAATGAATGAATGAGTCAAGCAAGGTTGAAATGAATGAGTCAAGCTGAGTTATTTCTTTAATCTTCAGTTAAATATGCAAAAAAAGAACTTTTTGCTTTATCTAACTGGTTCCACCAGTTGATGATTGTTCCTAATATGTTTATTTGGATTTGTTCCCAAATTTCAGGCGACCTGGAGGTGATCGAATTTATGGAGTTTTTGACAACCAACTTCCAGCTGCATTGAGGAAGCTGCCTTTCGATCGGCATCTTTCCTTACAGAATGTGAGGAAAGTTATCTCAGAGGCTGATGGTTATCAACCTCACTTGATCGCTCCTGAGCAAGGTTACCGACGCCTTATTGAGAGTTCATTAAATTTTTTTAGGGGCCCAGCTGAAGCTTCAGTGGATGCTGTAAGTAGTTGAGTTAAATTAGTCCAGATTTCTTTCAATTTTATATAAGTTTAGCAGAAAAAACTATTACTGATGATGAAATCATTATTTAGGTTCACTTTGTCTTAAAAGAACTTGTGAGGAAGTCAATTGGAGAAACTCAGGTGAGATTTAGGATTTTAAAATTGGAGTTTTCTAGTTAGGCACCAGTATTCTTTCTTATTGGTTATAAGCATAAACACTCTCTCACTCTGGTCTGGTGGAAACAGGAGTTGAAGCGATTTCCAACTCTGCAAGTTGCAATAGCTGGTGCTGCCAGTGAAGCCTTGGAAAAGTTCCGTGAGGAAAGTAAGAAAACAGTTATAAGATTGGTAGACATGGAATCTTCATACCTAACTGTGGATTTCTTCCGCAAACTTCCCCAGGAAGTGGGAAGCCCAGTTGCCACAAGAATGGAGAAAGGGGGAAACCCGGCTGCCGCAAAAATGGAGAAAGGGGGAACCCCAGCTATCATAAATGTGGACCGCCACGCAGAGGGGCACTTTAGGAGGATAGGCTCAAATGTATCATCTTATGTGGGCATGGTGTCTGACACTCTCAGGAGTACAATTCCCAAGGCTGTGGTATATTGTCAAGTTAGGGAAGCCAAACAGTCTTTGCTCAATTACTTCTATACACAAATTGGAAGGAAAGAGGTACCTGGTCCTTTCTGTATTTCATATTCATTTGCACGTAGGAACATGTAGAATTTGCTAACAAAATATGAGGTTTAACATTAATTTTTACCCTATGGAAAGTGCACAACAATGATATGTTTTTGTTTTGTTTTTTCTTCTTCTGGAAATTAGACCAAAGATATGATAAATTTAACATATATTGCTGATACGGAAATATATACACGTGTCGCATTTAAAGAATGTTAAGTATAACAAATGGAGTGTGAGATTAATGAAGATGTTTCCCGCGTTGCATTGCGAATTTTGTGGATTCTAGTTCGTAGCGGTAATAAATGAGTATAAGTACTCGTTATCCCACCCATCATTTTTGCAAACAAATGTAGCGCATGGGTTTACAGGATATCATTCTGTCAGTATACAAACCACATGTTGACATACTCCATGGTTTTGTCCAATATTTCAGGGAAAGAAGCTTGGAGAGATGTTAGATGAAGATCCAGCACTGATGGAGAAAAGAGTACAATGTGCAAAGAGGCTTGAACTGTACAAATCAGCAAGGGATGAAATTGATTCTGTAGCATGGGCTCGGTGAGAGTAAATCATGTTGAAGATTCTTTATGTGAAATCATGGTTGAGATGATTTAGGATTGTTGCTGATTATTAGATTATTTGGCAGCTTATATTCTTTAATGTCATTGTTGTGACATGTGCCTTTGGGTGCTAGATTTTGTTGTGTATTATAGATGCCACTCAATAGGATGTATTGTTGTTGTACATCTTTAATACATACCATTTTCGGAGTCTAAAATATTTAATATGTGCCTCTGCATCTCCTTATATCTTACTTGATCTTCAATGTCGATGGCTTCTGCGTTTGTACAAACTTTTCAAGGCATTTTGGGTTAGACCTGATGAACCATCATCCAAGTTTGGGAATAATTTATGTACATCCAGGTTCACTTTCAAGTTACTAATGACATACACTAGAGATTGAAGTTTCTTGTTTATGATCAAGATAATTTGAACATATTCTCTTTCTCTTCTAGTTATTGATTGCGTATATTGAAAGCATGAAATACAAGCTACTGGAAAGTAAAAAAACTGAACATGGGGCCAAGAAAATTGGACTTTTGGATGATAGAATTTTTGTTTGCTTCTAAACCAAAGAAAGATGGCTTCCATCCAAGCCAGGTTTTCACCCAGATTTAAAGTGGCTCTAATTGGATCATGCCCATTTCTCTCAAGTTCCATCAGTCATGGTGAACTAAAAAGTGAGTTCCCAATTGCACTCAACAAAAATAAATAAGCAAGTGGCTCTAATTGTACATATGCTTTTGATCAACCCATGAAGTTTGAATGGATGTCGCAGCATGATGAAACATAATCATGTTATGAGATCCGAGTGACGGAAACAAGTAAATTTGTACCACCAATACATAAATAATAATCTAAATGAATGAAAATTTATTTGAACTGATTGATTTTCACTTGAATGTTTTGTAAATCAATATGTGATAATAGAATGGGAGGTTCCAATATGAACCTCAGTAATTGGATCTTCAAGTTCTATACATTTGCTAAAAAATTACAAACAATTACTGTTTGAGTGTTACCTTCTATTGTGCTTTAATCTCGAGCTCTTCCAAGCTATTCCACAATTTCTGGTCACTGAAATCCTTAATAACATAAGTTGCCCCAGCTTCTATCAGTAGTTTTTCGGGGTTTCTTGTACCTACAGCCACTACTGGTATTCCCGCTGCAACTCCAGCTTTTGTTCCAGAGACAGAATCCTTTTAAAGCCAAAACAAATAAATCATATAATTTCAATAAATAATCAAACGATATAAATCTGTATATCAAATATTTATAAAAGTCATACCTCAAACACGATTGTGTGCTGAGGGGACACTTTAAGTGCTTCAAGACCCTTCAAATAGGGGTCAGGGTAAGGTTTTGCTCGTTCACATTCCTCCGCGAGAACAATGGTTTCAAAGAAGTCCGTGAGGCCCAACATCGTGATCAATAGCTCAGCATTTGATTTTGGAGCATTAGTAACTGCAGCTCGTTTCAAGCCACGTTCCTCAATCCAGTTGCACAACTTGTCTAGGCCATTTAGAGGTTTTAATTCTTTGTATGCCAATCTGTACAAATCATTAACAATGTGTCTCAAAATGTTAAATAAAAATCATCTTAAGCTATTTTCACAACCTATATCTGTAATGGAGAAATGGGAATAATATTAATTCTTGATGCAAGCAAAGACAAGGAAACTGCTATGTACACTACAGGAAAGCTATTTGAATTTCTATAAGGTTTTGAAAATGGTACTCGGACCAGCTCAGATTACTGATCAGGAGCAGGTCCAAGATATCGGGCTTCACCAGCTAAATAGGAAACTCAGTTATGGGGAATGTAGTGCATACACATAGTATAAAGTTCATTCTATAGCAAGAAAGACTTGTTTGGCTTGAAAATACCTTCGAAATAACGCCTCCTTATCATCCATAAAATTCATGGCTCTTTGGAGATCCCAGTCAGGTAAGAGTAGACGAGAGAGTTCCTCATTATGTTTGCCACTAATGTTTTGTACGAAGAATTCCTCACTTATGGGTACTCCTCCATTGAAACCTACCTGTTGGGCATCCTATGTCACTTGTTCTCTTATGCAGGTACTGCAATAGAATTAGAATGATATGAAATTATATGAATACTACAAAGAAACCTCCTGGAGCATTTCCACAAAGGCATGGTAATGAATAGGATCTGAGTCGCAAAGTGTTCCATCAATATCAAAGAGTACTGCCTCCAGAGGAGCAACAAAGGAGAGTGAAGAAATGCTGCTTGAGAAAAGAAAATCCTGTTAGTGTTACATGTACCATATCGAACAAGGATTAAACATTGCAAACAAAGTGATATTGCAACATTGCAATAGCACAACCCTGTGAGATGGCAATTGTAATGAGTGATATTGCCTTTACTTGTATAAGTGATATACCGTACTCCCTAGCACAAAAAGTGACGTTTTCTATTTCTGTTTCTGTTCCACTCACCGTATCGAACGAGGATCTAGGTAAAATTAGTCCAAATTCAAACCCTTAAAAACATAGCTCTACTGAGAGACCTAAATAATAGAGAAATTGATATTAAATTCTTCAAAAAATGGATCGCATAACCTTTCTGGCTTTACATTTCAAATTGAACCAGACTTCAAACTTAAAGTCTACCCATTTGAGATGTTAATAATGCACCTCTATAAACTTTACTTTAGCATGATTTGCATTCCCCCGAACATTTATTCAAACATTCAGAACATCAAAGCTTTTATTTCACCTTTCTTGTATTGAAGCAGAGTTCAATTTTGTTTTTTGAGCATCAAACGGTGTAATCTTATACTCCATAATCATCTAATATCCATTATAATGTGGCTTCTAATAAAGCTATCAACAATTCAAATGCAATAAACTATACCATTTTTCGGTGGTAAGATTGATTATTCATTACTAATGAAGGTTATTGATAATGTCAAAGCAATATTTACGCGGCGGCCATAGCAAATATGCATTTCACAACACTTTTACACTTGTTTTTACAACAATTACTTTCAGCTACACTTATTTTGCTTTATCAAATTAGCCTTAATGAAAATAGAATAATATGTATATAGACACACCCACATGGATTTTTTAAGCTTTTGTGTGATGATAAACAATTAAAGAGCCCGAATGAAAGATTTGAGAACATTGAAAAATTCAAAATCATACATTCATTAATGCAGATGTGAAAATATAAAACAAGTAGTATCAAATAGAAGGGAAATTACCTCTGGGGTAGGAAAGAATTTGATGAAACAGAGACTTGAGGAGAGAGAGTAGAGAAATTAGGGAGATTCTTTCTGCAAATGGGTGTTGTGGGCAGGTGGGTTTTGGGGAAGACAAAGTCAGTAAGGGGCTGAAGAGATATGCGTGCTGGCATAGTCTCAAAGTTTTGGCTGACCCCAAAAATCTTGGAGAATTTTGAGATTAATTTAGGAGCAGCCTTTGAATGAGTCAGAAAGAAAGAATGGCTCTGCTGAATTCTCCTGTGATCTGGGTTTGTTTGTGTATGCACACTGCACAGCCAACCAAAAGGTCAAGTAAATTAAAATAAATAAATGAAAATAATAATAATAATAAATCATATTTTTCGATGTTTTAGTTAAAAGGGTTGGACTTAATTTGGAAAAGGGAAACATACAATCTCTAGTAATACTTGGTCCAAAATCTTAACTTAAAATTAATTTGGCAAAAAATATTTTTTTACCATTATGATTATAGTATTTTAAGCAATTAATCACTGTACTTTTAAAATATTCAATTATCTCACTGTGCCTTTTAAAAATATTTAATCAGGTCATTCCGTCCATTTTTGTAGACAGACATTAACAAATCTGTTTTTGTTTCCTACGTGGCTTTTTTTAAAAAAATAAACAATTACGTGGCATATCCTTACGTGGCAACAAAATAATTTTTTAATAAATTTTCTTTATAATTTTTCTTCTCAAACAAAAAAAATAAAATAATAAAATCATTACGTGGTAAAAAAATAATTAAAATAATAATATAATTAAAATAAATATTTTAATTTATGTTTTTATAATTTTTTCTTTTCCTTTTATCTTTTCCTTTCTTTTAATAATTATTTTTATTTTAAAAATTAATTCCAAATAATATATCAAAATTTTTGTATCAATGAGATCTATTACAACATTATATTAATTCCTACAAAAATTAAAAAAAATCATTAATTACGTGACAAAAAATAATTAAAATAATAATAAAATTAAAAAGTTAAGTACATAATTAATATAAAATAGGAAATTCGATACAATTAGCAAAAATTAATTAAACAAATGACATAAAAATTAAAATTATTTATACAATCAAAACCACATTATTTTTTTATAATTTATTTTTTTCATTTATCTCTTTTCCTTTCTTTTAATTATTTTAATTCTAAATAATACAAATAATCAAAATATTTTACTGTTCATCTTCTCCACAAATCCCAACAAAAAGCTCGTTTATTTACTGTAAACCACCGGCAATGACCACCGGCAAATCCCAACAAATATGCAGAAAACACATAATCCAAACCACCGGACAAATCCCAACAAATATGCAGAAAACACATAATATCTAGATCGAAAAGTTACGAGACCACCGGACAAAATTCAAACCAGAGCAAACAAGCCCAAAACTGAACCTATAAGCCGGCAAGGACAAATTGATGCAACGATTTCGTAGTCCCAAACACAGAATCTCCCGATCGGCACAGTAGATTTGTGGAGAAGATGAACAGTAAAACATTATGAACAGTAGAAATTGATGAAGAAGGATTGAAAAGGAAAGATTTTGCGAGATGGGTTTTGGTTTTCTTGGACGGAGAATCAGAAATTTCAGAAAATGATTATAGAAATTAAGGGAAGGAATGATTTTGAGAAATGGGTTTTGGGTTTTGTTTGATGGAGAATCAGAATTCGGCGAGCAGACAAAGATACAGAGGACTAGGGGAATTAGGGTTTTTGCTGGCTGTAATTGTAAAGTTATGTAAATTAAAATTGATGATTGTATAATTAATTTTAATTTTATGTCATTTGTTTAACTCATTTTTGTTAATTGTATCGAATTTTTTATTTTATGTTAATTATGTACTTATTTTTTTTATATCATTAAAATATATATTAGTATTAATTTTTAAAATAAAAATAATTATTAAAAAAAAGAAAAAGAGATAAGGAAAAGAATACAAATAAAGAAAAATGAATTAAAATATTTATTTTAATTTTACTATTATTTTAATTATTTTTTACCACGTAATTAATGATTTTTTATTTTTTATTTTTGTAGGAATTAATATAATGTTGTAATAGATCTCATTGATACAAAATTTTGATATATTATTTGAAATTAATTTTTAAAATAAAAATAATTATTAAAAGAAAGGAAAAGAAAAAATTATAAAAACATAAATTAAAATATTTATTTTAATTATATTATTATTTTAATTATTTTTTTACCACATAATGATTTTATTATTATATTTTTTTGTTTGAGAAGAAAAAATTATAAAGAAAATCCATTAAAAAATTATTTTGTTGCCACATAAGGATATGCCACATAATTTTTTATTTTTTTAAAAAAAGTCACGTAGGAAACAAAAGCAAATTTGTTAACGTCCGTCTACAAAAATAGACGGAATGGCCTGATTGAATATTTTTAAAAAGCACAGTGGGATAATTGAATATTTTAAAAGCACAATGACTAATTACTTAAAACACTATAACCACAACGGTAAAATAGTACTTTTTGCCAAATTAATTTGATTATGCTAAAATCAATATAAACATATCCGGTGTTTCTAGTTGTGAGATAGGGAAATGATATATATATATATATATATATATATATATATATAGGGTCTCCATCCACAGCAACCGGTTATTGGGGAGCAACCCCTTTTGTTCAGCCTGTACAAGCTGTACCGGCCTTAGAATTTTAATTTTTTTTTATAAGCCCATATATATATATATATATATATATAGAGAGAGAGAGAGAGAGAGGAAGGATCAAGAGCAGAATTCTTAAATAGCAAAACGCCTTAAATAGCAGAATTTTATCAAAACGACATCGTTTTGATAAGACGCGGTGACATTTTTGTAAATACGCGGTGGCATGATATTTACAAAAATGTTACCGCGTCCCTATAAAACGACGTCGTTTTGATAAAATTCTGCTACTTAAGGCATTATGCTATTTAAGGATTATGCTCTTGATCCTTCCTGTATATATATATATATATATATATATATATATATATATATATGTGTGTGTGTGTGTGTGTGTGTGTGTGTGTGTGTGTGTGTGTGTGTGTGATGAAATTGAATTGTGAAAAATGTGAAAGTCTATGTGATAAGATAAAATAAAATTATTAAATAATTATATCAGAACGTGTTATTACATAGAATAAAATCAATTAGTCAAATTATGTAAGAACCCAACTTTTAAATAAAAATGGATTTTCTATAATTATCATTTTTGAATATTATGGAATGAATTTAATATAATGTTATAGTTGTGGGTAATATTTATAAATTTTGCAAAGTATGCAAGTTGTCATATAATATTCGTTTGGTCGGGGAATATTCTTTTTATCGGGGAATATTCGTACGACAGCAAAATTATTGGTGGACCCCACAACAGAATTATTGTCGGATTGAGAAAACGACAAAAATATTTTATTAAAAATAACGGCGGAAGTTTTACCGTTGATACTGTTGAACTACTGGGTAGTAAAAGTACAGTAATACGCGTTGTTGCATAGTAGCACACGGTATTGATTATTGATATTTATGTGAGAAGTCGCTCAGTTTGATTCAATTATTGTCGATTAATAATATGAATTATTATAGCGATAATGACGTTTTGTTTTATTCGTATTATTAACGTAATAAAACGGAAACATCTTTTTATATAAAACAGAATACTTTATTAAAGTTATTTTATAAATAGAATATATTATATTTTATTATGCATAGTGTTGCATAGTGTTTTGCATAGTGTTGCATAGTGTTTGCATAGTAAAAATCTTTTTATATAAATAGAATATATTATATTTTATTTAAAAGATTTTTCTTTAAATATGGACCGTCAGATTAAAGTAAATCAATCTGGACCGTTCATGGATTAGTTACTATGCATTCCATTTTCCTATAAATAGAAGCTCATTCCTTCATTATTTTCTTACGAATTCACTGAACTCTAGAGAGAGAAACTATAGAGAGATAGAAGAAAAGCTTTTTGCTACTTAACTTTTCTCTTCCTATATCCAGTTTCTGTTACGGTAAGGGTCTTATTCTTTCTTATTCATGAAGAGAACTATTGTTATTCCATTTCTTATTATTCTGTTGGAATAACCTGTATACGTGGTCTACCCTATACTTGGTGACATTCTTCTATTATTCTGTTGGAACATCCTGTCTGTGTGTTTTACACCGGACCTGGTTCCGTCTTTATTATTATTCCGTTGGAACATCCTGTCTGTGTGTTTTACACCGGACCTGGTTCCGTCGTTATTATTATTCCGTTGGAACATCCTGTCTGTGTGTTTTACGCCGGACCTGGTTCCATTCTTTATTATTCCGTTGGAACATCCTGTCTGTGTGTTTTACGCCGGACCTGGTTCCATTCTTTATTATTCTGTTGGAACATCCTGTCTGTGTGAATTTCAACTGACCTGGTTCCGTTATTATTATTCTGCTGGAATAACCTGTTTGTGCGGTCTCTATCGCATGCATGGTGATTTCTTTTGTTATTCCATTCTTTATTATACTCAGTTGGATAAAACTTTGACTTCTATACTCCATGAAATTAGTGGAATATTCTTGATATTTGCGCTTCATCCAGTATCTTTTCATGGAAATATTCTTCTGAGCATTCTTGAATTTTACACCACAAAACAGTATCGTGTTGACAATTTGGACGTTAATAATTCCTGGATAAAATAATTCTTGAACTTGTTTTATTGAATTCTTATATCATTGTCATCATCCTCTTATTTATATTTTTGAAAGTCATATGTGGCCTGTAGAGCATGGATGGACTTGGTATGATTATGACCAGGAATTATTCGGTGTAATCATGACCGTAATGTTACAAATGATGTGGTAAAAGTCTCATTTGCCGTAGTGCATTGATGGACAGTTGTTGGCATGATCATGACCATTGATGAATACACAAATATCCTTGGCCCGTAGTGCATGGAATTTGTGGTCGTGACCCTAATGAGTATCTTTGGCCGTAGTGCAGGGATGATGTGGATTATTTATTAAGCTGAGTCTCAGCGATAAAAGTAATTAAAAACTTTTTAAATCATAAAAGATAGTAGATTCTATTCTCTACGTGACTCTTTTAATGGATTGCTTGATCCGCTGCTGTTAAACTTGATGTTATTATATTTTATCAGTTTAACACTGTTGAAGGCTAATGATAATTTATTCTGCATTATCTTAGTCATAATATTTCTTACTGGTCTAGTTGAGCTCACCCTTTCTTTCACTGTTCTCTTCAGGAAATGAGAATATAGCTGGGACGAGTCGGGGAACGGAGTGATGGACCAAAGAATAGTATTAGTAGTCCTCATTATTCTGTTAAATAGTGTGACAATAATTGTATTGAGGACTCCTTTTGAGTTTGTATGATCTCTAGTAGACAATTATTGTATTCAAACTCACAGTTGTATTTTGTCGTATTATACACGACAGTGGTATTAGTAAGTTGTATTTGAATTCTGTACCATGTATCTGACGACTCAAGATGGGTGATGTATACCTAATTTTGGGGGCGTCACAGTTGGTATCAAAGCTTAGGGATATGATCACTGGCTAAGATGTGAGACTAGAACTAGGAGGGGAGAGACGGGGAATTCCTTCGCTAGTATGACCTACTTAAATTTATTTTGTATTTAAATTAGTTGGTCAAAGTTTAGAGATATTATGTTACATGTCAATTAATCTTTGTTTTGTGGCAGTATCTGAAAATGACTTCCGAAAATGTTGAGAATAACAATGGAGCACAAGAGACCGTTGAGTCTCCACATATCAATAATCAGGATAATGTGCATCAGGAAGGCGACAATCCTCATGACCAAATGATGAATGATGGATTGTTCAGAGGCTTTATGCAATTCATGCAACAGCAAGCGAGAGCTGCTCCTGTTCAAAATGTAGGTGGAAACACTGAAAATTCTCGGGCGGTCACCGCTAAACAGTTCAAGGAGCTGGGACCACCGGAGTTTAAGGGAGAGCCAAAACCACTTATTGCGGAAGCATGGATAAAGCAGATCACCAAAATATTTGATGTCTTGGGATGCTCCGAGGAGCAAAAGGTTCCCTTTGCCGCCTTTATGTTGCGCGGAGAGGCAGATTACTGGTGGGAATCGGTAAAACGTACTCAACCTGCCGTACTGAAGATGTCTTGGAAGAAGTTCCAAGAGCTGTTCAATGACAAATACTTTCCTGAAAGTATCCGTCACATAAAGGAGGTGGAGTTTATCAAATTAGAGCAAAATAATATGACCGTGTCGCAATACGAGGCAAAATTTGCGGAGTTATCCCGGTTTGCGTCCCATTTGGTGGATAATGAAGAGAGAATGGCACGATTATTTTTAAGAGGTTTGAAGCCGGAGATACGTCAACATCTTATTTCTCATAAACTGTGTTTGTATTCTGATGTTGTAAATATGGCTCAGTTGGTAGAGCGCGATAACGAGTCAACGCAATCAAAAGAGAGCAGCCGGCAAAATGATAATACCAGTGAGAGCAGTCATCGAAGCGGTGACAACAAGCGTGGAGGAAATCATCAGGCCAGAAATGGTAACCACTTCGGTGGTAATCAGGGCCAAAACAATAAGAATGGACATTTCAAGAAGAGGAGATTCAACAATGATGGAAAGACGTCAGTACCAGCAACCATTGTTAAGGAAGGAGAAAGACCACCTATCATATGCTTCAAATGCGGAGGGGAGGGACACATCAGTCCAAATTGCGCGATGCCGTCCAAAGCATGTTATAATTGTGGAAGAGAAGGCCATTTGGCCCGATTTTGTCGTTCACCGAAGACAAATTCAACTAGGATGGAGGCACCAAATGCTGTCCCAGAAAAGTCAAAACCGGTAGTGCAAGGGAGAGCGTTTGTTGTGACCTCCCAGAAAGCAAGGAACCCGCATGAGGTCATCACGGGTAAGCTTATCATAAACTCTAGCGAAGTCTACACTTTATTTGATACCGGTTCTACCCATTCTTTTATTTCTCCTACTTGCGCTCAACGATTAAATTTGACTCCGGAGAAATTAGACTTTGACTTATCTGTGGAAACTCCGTTAGGAGAAAACTTCATTACATCCACGGTTTATAAGTCTTGTTTGGTTCAAGTTGGTACCCACGCATTACCTGTCGATCTTATTTCATTAAAAATACTTGCATTTGATGTAATTCTAGGGATTGATTGGTTAACTACTCATCATGCAAAAATTGATTGTTTTCGTAAGGTTGTTAGCTTTCATATTCCTAATCAACCTATTATGCGAATTCAAACAACCAAACCATTAAAATCAATCACTGTCATCTCAAGCCATAAAGCTATTCGTTTATTAAAAAACGGATGTCAAGCTTTCTTAGCTCATGTCACAGATCTAAACAAAAATACGTCAGTTTTGAATAATATTTCTATTGTTAATGAATTCCCTGACGTATTCCCTGAAGAACTTCCTGGCCTACCCCCAGAGCGTGAAATTGAATTTTGTATCGACCTTGAACCCGGTACAAAACCCATTTCCAAAGCCCCATATCGAATGGCTCCTATTGAACTTCAGGAGTTAAAGACTCAACTGCAGGAATTGTTAGACATTGGCTTTATTCGTCCTAGTACTTCTCCTTGGGGTGCTCCTGTTCTATTCGTGAAGAAGAAAGATGGGAGTATGCGACTTTGTATTGATTATCGGGAGTTAAATCATGTCACCATCAAAAATAGGTATCCATTGCCACGTATTGATGACCTGTTTGACCAGTTGCAAGGAGCCAAATTCTTTTCAAAGATTGATCTTCGTTCCGGATATCACCAATTGAAGATTAGAACCGATGACATTCCAAAGACGGCTTTCAGAACTCGGTACGGGCATTATGAATTCCTAGTCATGTCCTTTGGATTGACTAATGCTCCTGCTGCCTTCATGGATATGATGAACCGAGTATTCAAGGAATATTTGGATCACTTTGTGGTCGTCTTTATTGATGACATCCTTATTTATTCCAAAAGCCGTGAAGATCATGAGGAACACTTGAGGCTAATACTCCAAAAGCTTCGTGAATACAAGCTTTATGCCAAGTTGAAGAAATGCGAGTTCTGGCTTGAGGAAGTAGCATTCCTTGGGCACGTGGTATCAAGTCATGGAATATCTGTTGACCCAGCAAAGATTGAAGCTATTCAAAGCTGGGAGCAACCTAAATCAGTGACCGAAGTACGTAGCTTTCTCGGCTTAGCTGGTTATTATCGGAGATTCGTAGAAGGGTTTTCTCGAATCGCTACTCCACTAACTCAGCTGACTCGGAAAGATACAAAGTTCGGTTGGAGCGAGGAATGTGAGAAGAGTTTTCAAGAACTCAAGAGGAGACTCATTTCAGCACCTGTTCTGACAATACCATCTGGTTCGGAGGGATTTGTCATCTACAGTGATGCTTCGGGCAAAGGGTTAGGATGTGTTCTCATGCAACATGGGAAAGTCATAGCCTATGCCTCACGACAACTCAAAGAATATGAGAGAAATTATCCTACTCATGACCTAGAGTTAGCAGCTGTTGTCTTCGCACTTAAAATTTGGAGGCATTACTTGTATGGGGAGAAAGTGGAGATCTTTACGGATCATAAAAGCCTCAAATATTTCTTCACTCAAAAGGAACTCAACATGCGACAACGACGTTGGCTTGAACTGTTGAAAGATTATGATCATACCATCCAATACCATCCTGGAAAAGCGAACGTGGTAGCTGACGCATTGAGTAGAAGGTCATATGCGGGTGCGAGTGCAATATTGTCAACGCAAAGGCCCATTTTGGATGACTTGCAAAGGATGGAGATAGAGATAAAGACTCCAAGGACCCACGTTATGATGGCGAATATACGGGTAGAACCGACTTTAATTGATAAAATTAAAGCTGCTCAAGTTACAGATCCGGAGCTGATGAGTATGAGGAAGAAAGTACAAGAAGGTGCGATACCGGAAGCAAGAATCGATGAAGAAGGAATACTTCGAGTCAACTCCAGACTTTGTGTTCCTAACGACCCTGATTTAAAGTATAAAATCATGATGGAGGCGCACAACACACCGTTTGCAATCCATCCTGGGAGTACCAAAATGTATCATGATCTTCGACATACATTTTGGTGGGGCAATATGAAGAGAGAGATAGCGCTTTTTATCTCAAGGTGTCTAACGTGTCAACGAGTCAAGGCGGAGCATCAAATACCAAAAGGACCATTGCAACCACTTGAAATTCCAGAATGGAAGTGGGAGCACATTACCATGGATTTCGTTACTGGTCTTCCCAAAGTTTCTCAAGGCATAGATGCGATTTGGGTCATTGTTGATAGATTGACCAAGTCTGCTCATTTCTTACCGATACGAGAAACTTATACACTTGAACGTCTTGCTCGTATGTACATAAACGAGGTTGTAAGATTGCAAGGTATGCCAGTATCCATAGTTTCTGATCGAGACCCAAGATTCACTTCGCGATTTTGGGTTAGTTTGCAAAAAGCTATGGGCACAGATTTACGATTTAGCTCGGCATATCATCCTCAAACGGACGGACAGTCAGAAAGGACTATTCAAACTCTTGAAGATCTATTAAGACTCTGTGTCCTTGATTTCAAGGGAAGTTGGGACAAGTTCTTACCATTGGTGGAGTTTTCCTACAACAACAGTTATCAAGCAAGTATTGGCATGGCTCCGTTCGAGGCGTTGTATGGAAGAAAGTGTCGTTCTCCAGTATGTTGGGATGAGGTGGGTGAAGCAACGTTGTTGGGACCGGATTTGGTACGTATGACTACGGAAAAGATTCAAACGATCCGGAAACGTATAAAAACCTCACAAGATCGACAAAAGAGTTATGCTGATCTTCATCGAAAGGACGTGGAATTCGATATAGGAGATCATGTGTTGTTACGTGTTGCTCCATGGAAAGGAGTTACGAGATTTGGAAAGAGAGGAAAGCTCAATCCTCGATTCATCGGCCCATTTTTAATCCTCGATCGAGTAGGAACTGTGGCCTATAGACTCGCTTTACCGCCAAGTATGTCTCGTGTTCATAACGTTTTTCACATATCCATGCTACGTAAATATGTGAAAGACCCGAACCACATTATTGAGTTAGAACCGGACGAAATAGCGGAAGATTTAACGTATGAAGAGGTTCCTGTTCAAATCTTGGATAAGAAGGAACATATTTTACGCACCAAGGTTATACCTCAAGTCAAAGTTTTGTGGAGAAACCACGATGTTGAGGAAATGACTTGGGAGTTAGAATCTGAAATGAAATCAAGGTATCCTTACCTCTTCGACATACCAGGTACGTACCCTAATTTCGAGGGCGAAATTTCTTAAGAAGGGGAGGTTGTAAGAACCCAACTTTTAAATAAAAATGGATTTTCTATAATTATCATTTTTGAATATTATGGAATGAATTTAATATAATGTTATAGTTGTGGGTAATATTTATAAATTTTGCAAAGTATGCAAGTTGTCATATAATATTCGTTTGGTCGGGGAATATTCTTTTTGTCGGGGAATATTCGTACGACAGCAAAATTATTGGTGGACCCCACAACAGAATTATTGTCGGATTGAGAAAACGACAAAAATATTTTATTAAAAATAACGGCGGAAGTTTTACCGTTGATACTGTTGAACTACTGGGTAGTAAAAGTACAGTAATACGCGTTGTTGCATAGTAGCACACGGTATTGATTATTGATATTTATGTGAGAAGTCGCTCAGTTTGATTCAATTATTGTCGATTAATAATATGAATTATTATAGCGATAATGACGTTTTGTTTTATTCGTATTATTAACGTAATAAAACGGAAACATCTTTTTATATAAAACAGAATACTTTATTAAAGTTATTTTATAAATAGAATATATTATATTTTATTATGCATAGTATTGCATAGTGTTTGCATAGTAAAAATCTTTTTATATAAATAGAATATATTATATTTTATTTAAAAGATTTTTCTTTAAATATGGACCGTCAGATTAAAGTAAATCAATCTGGACCGTTCATGGATTAGTTACTATGCATTCCATTTTCCTATAAATATAAGCTCATTCCTTCATTATTTTCTTACGAATTCACTGAACTCTAGAGAGAGAGAAACTATAGAGAGATAGAAGAAAAGCTTTTTGCTACTTAACTTTTCTCTTCCTATATCCAGTTTCTGTTACGGTAAGGGGTGTTATTCTTTCTTATTCATGAAGAGAACTATTGTTATTCCATTTCTTATTATTCTGTTGGAATAACCTGTATACGTGGTCTACCCTATACTTGGTGACATTCTTCTATTATTCTGTTGGAACATCCTGTCTGTGTGTTTTACACCGGACCTGGTTCCGTCTTTATTATTATTCCGTTGGAACATCCTGTCTGTGTGTTTTACACCGGACCTAGTTCCGTCTTTATTATTATTCCGTTGGAACATCCTGTCTGTGTGTTTTACGCCGGACCTGGTTCCATTCTTTATTATTCCGTTGGAACATCCTGTCTGTGTGTTTTACGCCGGACCTGGTTCCATTCTTTATTATTCTGTTGGAACATCCTGTCTGTGTGAATTTCACCTGACCTGGTTTCGTTATTATTATTCTGCTGGAATAACCTGTTTGTGCGGTCTCTATCGCATGCATGGTGATTTCTTTTGTTATTCCATTCTTTATTATACTCAGTTGGATAAAACTTTGACTTCTATACTCCATGAAATTAGTGGAATATTCTTGATATTTGCGCTTCATCCAGTATCTTTTCATGGAAATATTCTTCTGAGCATTCTTGAATTTTACACCACAAAACAGTATCGTGTTGACAATTTGGACGTTAATAATTCCTGGATAAAATAATTCTTGAACTTGTTTTATTGAATTCTTATATCATTGTCATCATCCTCTTATTTATATTTTTGAAAGTCATCTGTGGCCTGTAGAGCATGGATGGACTTGGTATGATTATGACCAGGAATTATTCGGTGTAATCATGACCGTAATGTTACAAATGATGTGGTAAAAGTCTCATTTGCCGTAGTGCATTGATGGACAGTTGTTGGCATGATCATGACCATTGATGAATACACAAATATCCTTGGCCCGTAGTGCATGGAATTTGTGGTCGTGACCCTAATGAGTATCCTTGGCCGTAGTGCAGGGATGATGTGGATTATTTATTAAGCTGAGTCTCAGCGATAAAAGTGATTAAAAACTTTTTAAATCATAAAAGATAGTAGATTCTATTCTCTACTTGACTCTTTTAATGGATTGCTTGATCCGCTGCTGTTAAACTTGATGTTATTATATTTTATCAGTTTAACACTGTTGAAGGCTAATGATAATTTATTCTGCATTATCTTAGTCATAATATTTCTTATTGGGCTAGTTGAGCTCACCCTTTCTTTCACTGTTCTCTTCAGGAAATGAGAATATAGCTGGGACGAGTCGGGGAACGGAGTGATGGACCAAAGAATAGTATTAGTAGTCCTCATTATTCTGTTAAATAGTGTGACAATAATTGTATTGAGGACTCCTTTTGAGTTTGTATGATCTCTAGTAGACAATTATTGTATTCAAACTCACAGTTGTATTTTGTCGTATTATACACGACAGTGGTATTAGTAAGTTGTATTTGAATTCTGTACCATGTATCTGACGACTCAAGATGGGTGATATATACCTAATTTTGGGGGCGTCACAAATTAGGTACTTACATAAATTGAGAAAAGTCATCTTGTATGTATCCACTCCGCGCTTAAGGGTGAAAGTTTTCAATTGTCTCTCTCATTTTTCAATTTTAGGATGGATGTATAAAGAATAACTAAGGGTCAAAATTGTCCATCAAGATTATGAAACCTTAGGGCCCATTATGCCAAATACTATCAGTAATATTATTAGGTCACATAATTAATTATCAAACTCATAAATAAAATGATAAATTAATACAATATATAAACCTAATAATTACATAAATAGTAGAGGCCACATAAGGCAATAAAATATTCTAACAAAAATAAATTAGAATATAATTTATTCTTAATCTCCATATATCTCATGTATACTCATACATCGTAATTATAATAAATTAAGATAAATATGTGATGAAATTGAATTGAAAGTCTACGTAATAAGATATAATAAATCAAGATATAATTATTCTTAATTTCTACCAATCTCATATATATTTTATCCCTATATTTATATATCGTAATTATAATTTGGTTGAAAATTTTCACAATACAAAATAAGACTTTAAAATATTACGGGCATATATTATTTTTCTAGTGCACACCAAAGGAATAATAGTAACCACCATTTAAAAAAAATTCAAAGATTGAAAATAGATAACAAAATAGCTTTATTATAGAATTCAAGCTATGATGCATTTTAATACTATCATAATAAAATAGTAAGAAAGTCTTGATTACTGACATACCATTAACATTGTTGGACCCCTCTTTTAAGTGTGTTTGTTTGTGTATGAATGTTTTTTAATTTATCTGTTTTTGATTCGGTCAGAAGTAATTTTTTTTTTACATTTTAATGTCTCTTAATTATTAAGACAGAAACTCAAATCTTAACTATTAAGAGTTATCTTTTAAAAATTTATTTAAAATTTATGGACAAAAATAGCCTCAATAAATATTGTACTCTTTCAATTTCAAATTTTAATATTTTAAGATCATTCAAATAAAATTTTTAAATAACTCAGAGGGTTAAAATGGTAAAATAGTATCATTCAGATGTTTGTGTTTATTTGTGTCTGAATACCTCTTAATTTACATGTCTCTGATTCGATCAGAGATATAATCTTGTTTAGTAAAAAAAAAATTGCCTCTTAATGGCACATGTATTTTAATAGTTCACCTCTTAATACATCTTAACAACACACAACTTTATATTATGAGGTATTCTGAATAGTTAAGATACAAATATGAATCTAAATTTTTAATACAAAGATATAACCTGTTAAGATGCATTAAGAAATTAATTATTACGATGTATGATTAAGATACAATCAAACATCACAAGTCATTAATACTTATGACAAACAAAAAAAAACAAATTTTACTCTTTAAAAAACAAATAAAAAAGAATGAAAGTAGATGATGACATGCTTTATTTGAGACTCAAAATTTGAGAATAAAATAATTATACTTTTTCAACCTCCAAACAAAAAAACTTTTAAGAGAGGGAGAAAGTGTATGTGAGAGCATTTGTTTTCATCTTGTATACTTAATGTGATGGCATAAGATGCATGTAGTTATAGAATTATCCCATCCACAAATTAGGGTTAAAATTTGATGTGATTTATTTGAAGTGATAAATTTTGTAATTAAAAGTATTTTTTAGATAGTTTACGATAATTATAATTTTATTAACTATAATTAAAAAACTCATTTTAATTTTGAATCTTGAATTTAAAATTAAATTAAAAAAAATTAAATGAAAAGAAGGTAGTAGTTTCTATAGAGCAGCACATACCTGAGGAATTAAATTCCAATCTCTTTCTTAAAAAAGCATCAATTCTCTCCAAATTCCATATATGGTTTGGACCAGGAATGTGGACACAAAATTCGATTCATTTGGTGGAAAAGATGAGAGTCTTTAGGGGAGAGTGGATACCATGGCAATGGTTAAATCAGGTGGGGGTGGGGTGGGGGATGGGGGTGGGGACAATGACCATAACATTTGGCATATTATTGGAGGTCCATTTTGTTCCCACTTTTTTCTTGGTAATTTCTTTTCTTGAAACATATTATTTTGGTAAATTTTCCCAAAGGAATGTGCACTTTGATCAACAAGTATAATTAAACTTTATTAATTAGAAATCAGTGATTTTAGGAGGTTTTTGTTTATGTTATCTCAAATTATCACCAAAATTTAGATCACTAGATTATGTTATTGAAATCGGATCGGATTGTCGGTTCAACTGATAAAAATTGGAATCGGTTAGTATTTCGGTCCGATTTAACCCAGTTTTAATAATTAAACTTTATTAATTAGAAACTAGCATAGTGATTTCATAAAAGAATGAAAGGTAATTATATCATTTAGTGGGGTCTATTAGTATATAAAAACTAAAAGTACTCGTTATTTTATATAATCTTATGAGGTCATTAATGATAAATTTAGGCTTAAATATAAATTATGAACCTAAACTATTGATATTTTTTCACTTCGGTGATTGAGCTTTCAATTTTTTCAACCAAGTCATTAAACTATCAATTTTTTTCACTTTGGTTCAATTGAACCTACAACGTCATAAATTGATGATGTGACTTAAACACGTAGCATGCAAAAGCTGACGTGTACTCAAATTGTAATTAATTTAAAACTTAAATATAAATTACTACCTCAAACTATTGATTTGTTTCCACTTCGTGAAAACAGATCAATAGTTTGAGATAATAATTTATATTTAAGCCTTAAATTAATTATAATTTGAGTACACATCATCTTTTACATGCCACGTGTTCAATTCACATCATCAATTTATGACGTGACAGATTCAATTGAATCAAAGTGGACAAAATTGATAGTTTAATGATTTAATTAAAAAAATTGAAAGGTCAATCACCAAAGTGAAAAAAGTCAATATATAGTTTAGGGTAGTAATTTATTTTTAATCCATAAATTTAATATTTTTTACTCTATTTTCTCTACTTTTACTTTTCTCAATCTGTACAAATGATATTTTGTTCATACTTTTGGGGATAGAAGGAGTACATAAACTAAAAGAGTAAAAGATATTTTAGTTTGACCTAAGATATGTAATTTAGGTCACTTTTAATACTATATCATTTGATTGTCAATTTAATAATATAACCGTACGGATGTAATAAACATGCAAAAATATAAGAATACACAAAAACTCGTGTTTGACGACAACTCAAAAACTCGTGTTTGACGACAACTTAGATTTTAGTAACTTTTATTGTTATTAAGTTGCTAATGCATAACTTTAAATTAAACAAAATTTTACATAAACTCATATTTTTACATACCCTTTACATCCATATAGTTAGATTATCAAATTGACGATCAAATAATTTTATATTAGAAATGACTTAAGATAACTTATGTGAATATCTTTTACTCAAACTAAAATATATCTTTATTATTTATAAATTGGCCTAAATATATATTAATACCCAGAACTTTCATTTTATTATTACTTTGGGGATTTGTCTTCTCAATTTTTTCAATTATGGAATTAAACTTTTAATTTTTCTGATTATGTCTAATTGTAGTGTCACGTGAGAAAATTACTGACATGACAACGACACGTGACTAAAAAATATTTATGTGTAATATTGAGTCTCATTTTAATATTTATTCAATTAATTTTGTGTACCAAAAAGAGTAAATATAAGACCATTAATCATTTTTAAAAGTAAATTTAATGATAATTTTACCCTTTGTGGTATAAAAAATTAATTATATTGATTATTGATGATTATGAAATAAAATTAAAGTTCAGGATATTAATCTATATTTAGGCTTTAATTTTTTATACCAAAAAGGATAAAATTGTCATTATATTAATTATTGATGATTATGAAATAACAAGATTTTAATTTGTAGCACATTTATACATTTTAAAATATTTATCATTATATTGATTATTGATGTTTTTTTTCTAAGTTGAGTTTGTAATGTATTAAATTTACTTTAAAAAATTAATAATGATATTATATTTATCCTTTTTAGTATAAAAAATTAATAAAATAAATATTAAAATGAGACTCAATATTATACATAAATATTTTTTAGCCACATACCGCTATCAAGTTATCAATTTCCGACGTTATACTATCAATAAGACGTAATTATAAATTAAAATTTTAATCACCTAATTAAAAAATTGAGAAGACAATCTAATTAATTAAAATTTTAATCACCTAATTAATTAGAATTTAGAGCAGAGTGGGAGATGGGTGAGAGAGATTATTAATTTGGGTGGTAAGCCGTTGAAATTACGGAAACTTCCACATGCTTCTCTCTACCGACCAAAAAATACGGAGAACAGAAAACTTTGTGAGAGGAGAGAGAAAAATCAGTTACCGTTTAAACACATAACGCAAAGCTAGAGCTCCTGCCTCCCTCAATCTCTATATATAATAAACCAACCAGGAGCTCCTACCACCTCCCCTCAGATCTCCTTTCCCTCCATTTTCTCTCCCTCTACGATTTTATTTTATCAAAGGTGAGCCCCTCAGATCTGATCCCTCTTCGTTACATTAGCAAAATTTTGCTGAATTTCTCAAGTGTGCATTCATTATACGTTTTGCGATTTGCTTGATCTTTGATTAATTGTCTTGTTTTTTTGTTTTAATGGATTAGATCTTGCGAGAATTGAGACGGGTTTTGGTTTTTTGTACCGAATCAACTTGGGATATGTGAATTTCAAATATCAATGCGTGTCTATAAGATTAAGCAGTATTGGTATACCTATGGATTTGTGAAATTCAGTTTTCGATAATTTTTTTGAAATGAATGGAATTAAGGAACATTCCCATTTGTGTTTTTATTGTTGATCAATAAAAAGTGACGTTTTTAGTTACTTCAGGTGATTATTTGAATTCTGGTTTGGTATTGGTTGATAGGCATTAGATCCGATTAATTGTGGTTTCTTTGAGATCTTTTATGTTTACTAATACAATAAAGTTTTTCTTTGGCGTGGGTGTTTTAGCTCTATATGGGTCACCAACTTGTGCATTCCAGTTTTATTTAACCACCATTTTGTGAAATGAAGTGTGATTGATTAGTTGTTTCTTAGGAACGCTTGATCTTAGATTACGAAGGTGCTATGTAATATCCCCATTAAAGTTTTTTTCCTTTAGTCTCGTGAAGCCTGCTTATGCTGACATCAATTGGGTTTTCATGCATGCTACATTTGTGAAATTTACTTTAACAAAATAAAGTGCATCCAAGTGTTTTTAAGAATTTTCTGGTCATCACGATTTATGGTTTATTTGCAGGTATACTTTCAAGACATAATTCCTTTTGCACATGGGTACTGTTGTTGATGCTACAAACAAGGTAGTTCCTTCTTTTGCATCTTAATTTAGTTTTTTTTTTGTTTTTGTTTTAGCTTTTGAATAATTGGGTTCCGGGAGAACAGTCCACTCCAGAATCAGATAACTGTGATCTCAAATTAAACATGTATTCCAATATATATGACCCTATGAAATATGATTTCTTTCTTCGGAAATTGAATACCTTACTTCATGCTTTTCAGATGTCATAAATGTCAGCAGCAGAGTTTGATTACTGAACTTTATAAAGTTAGATTACAGAGATTAATTATATTAGTTGTTCAATAAGATCTATGAAATTCACATCTGACCATATTATTCTAGTTTCACTTTTTTAGTCCACTGAAAATATTCCAATAGATTATATCCTTACATTTTGAACTGTTTGAGTTGAGAGTTCAGATGGAAAGTAGGAAATATGGGTTCAATGGTCTGTTCCAACCTAATCGTGGAGAAAAAAAGTCAATTAGGCCTTGATAATTGTTCATGATACCCACTAAGCTCCTAAAAACTGTCCTCTGTGGCATAAATACTTCTCTTACAACCTATTGTTGGTCATTTGATGATCATCGCATACACAAACACTGTTTATCCCCTGACGTAGTGTTTTTATATTATTATTGATTGCAGGAGGCAAATGGAAGTGGCCTGACTAATAAGAAGGTCACTGTTGTTTTTGTTCTGGGTGAGCAACATGGATTCTTTTTCGATATATATTTTGCACATTAAGGATAGTAATAATGATAAGAGATGATTTACTCATACAAATTATTTGATACTCGCAAAGCCAAAATTTATTTCGCTATTCCAAACTCTAGAGGTGGAGTAATATATGTGGTTTTCTTGATTGCATTTGCCTCTACATCTGGAATATTTGGTTAATTTTCTAGTGTCTTTTATCCATTATATTCTCCTTTTTAACAGGTGGCCCAGGCAGTGGTAAGGGAACCCAATGCGCAAATATTGTACAGAAATTTGGATACACTCATCTCAGTGCTGGTGATCTTCTCCGAGCCGAAATGAAGTCTGGTTCTGAAAATGGGTACAGTTTCTTTGTATCATCTTTTAACTAGATAATTTTGTAAAGATTGCTCCTGTAATAAAAGAGAAAGGTGGAATACTGGGATATGTTTAACAGCTCTTGGTTTGGTGTGCTAAGTTCTAACATCTTTTTTTGGAAAGTTATAGCTGATTTGTGTTCTCACATGGATTTCCTTGTCGGGGATTTTGGGTTTTGGTTGTTTCTTTAGAGTTTAGGGTATTGGGGGAGTCGTAAGTGTGGCATCTGAGGTCCTCTTAATGTCATTAGGCTGAACCTAATGCTTGAACTACAATCTCTTTTACAATAAATTAGGTCAAGTATTGAAATTGATTCTTATTAAATTTTAGATCTACTAGTGATGAGTGATTCTGTTTGTAGGTGTTGGAAGTAGCAAAACATAAAATTCTTAGCAGAGTTGTTCTTAGGAACTTCGTTCAGGGATTTCCCTGAAACGGAAGAAATACTATTTTTTGTTTCATAGGATGCATATGTAAGTAAATGAGACTTTGGAGATGGATAGATAGCTTGGGTAGCACAGCAGGTTTTATGCTTTTCGCAAACTAAAGTAGGGACAGAAAAATTACATAATCTTTATCCTTGATGGGAAATTTTGTAAAAGCATTGATTTGACAGATTATATGGATTTTGTTAAACACTGATTTGATTATGGATTTAGTGTGCACAATTTTTTTGTGCCTCATGTCATTTACTTTTCCTAGTCTTTCATGTGAATGTAACGATAGATCCTGTTTAATTTGAATTCTTATTTGTCTACTGATCCAGTATTATTTTTTGAATAGTGTAGAACATTTATTTGTGCAGTTTCAACAATTCTTTGTCACCAAAAATTGATTCTAAATTCTCTGTTCTCTGATATTAGGACCATGATTCAGAACATGATTAAGGAGGGGAAGATTGTTCCTTCAGAGGTAACAATCAAGCTCCTGGAGCGAGCTATACTGGAAAATGGTAATGATAAATTCCTAATTGATGGATTTCCTCGTAACGAGGAAAATCGTGCAGCATTTGAGTCTGTCGTAAGTATTTTATGCATCCACCTTTAAGTTTACACTTTTGTCTATAGTAATAGCAATGAATGCAAAGTCTATTTCCTTAGTCTGTTGATATTAGAAGTAGTATTAATTATATCCTATCTTGTATAATGCAGACTGGAATTGAACCAGAATTCATCCTCTTTTTTGATTGTTCCGAAGAAGAAATGCAGAGGCGCCTTCTGAGTCGGAACCAGGTTAGACAATGAGTTTTATTTGCAGGAAGAATTTCTTTTATTTTTTATTTTTTTTCTTGTGCCATCTTCTGAGTAATGCCTTTTATTTTTGATTTAAGAAGGTTAGACATAAGAGTTTTATCTGCCCTAAGAATTTTTCTTTTTATTTTTTCCTTGTGCCATCTTGCTAATGAATAATTCCTTTTATTCGATTTTTGAAGGGAAGAGAAGATGATAACATGGACACAATTAAAAAGCGTTTTAAGGTTTACATGGAATCCAGTCTTCCAGTGATCCAGTATTACGATGCAAAGGGAAAAGTTCGGAAGGTAATATTTTATTATTACTCTTCACCTGAAAATGTTATTGCCCTCCCTCCTATTGCAGCCATTGACGTGTCTTTCGCCCTCAGATTGATGCCGCAAAGCCTATTGTAGAAGTTTTTGATGCGGTTCAGGCTTGTTTCACCCCATCTGCTATCAAGGTAAACCAACTGTGAGAGAGATGGATATATTAGAAAGGTTTGTTTGAAAACATTGAAGATGTACTAATGTCAGGTTGCCATACATGTACTGTGTTTGATCTGGTCTTTAGCTGTTTCACTATAGAAGGGACCAATTTATTTTGTTCTGATTACTTATACAAGGAGGTTACTGCCTCTAATGTTATTATTACAGATTGAATTTTGATAATGAAACTACTTCTACCGATATCTTTATAAATATTTCTCTCTTAAATATCTCATTCTTTCATTAAATTTGAAACAGATTGGTCTGTAGAAGAGAAGACACTTTGCATCTTGAAGTATCTTCTTAACTTCCTGCATTGTTGAAAATTACAGATTTGTACAAATGCGTTGTGCTTTAGCTTAGCCTTATATATATGTTGGAAATGAACTTTGTTGCGTTGAAAATATCATATCCCTATTTTAGAGGCCGGTCTTTGGACAGATCCCCTAAAAATCTTGTTTGCAAATTTAGGCCGTAAAATGAGCAAACAGTTTGGGTTCGATTCATACTCGTTCGACTAAAAGTTTGATTCGAGTTTGACTCGAAATATAAATAATTCAAATATGAGCAAATATTAAAGTTTTATAAATTAATCGAACCTATTCAAATTGTAATTTTTTATTGATATTTAGATTATATTTGTTTAAAAAATTTAACCTGCTCGGGCTCGATTTAAGATTATGCTCGATTCGGTATTATGAATCAAATCTGAACAACTCAATACTCGATTCATTTAATTGACGACGCCTACTGAGCTAACTGAACTCGTTCAAGAAAGCGAATGTGGATTGGCAGTTTTAGTGAGCTAACTGAACGACTTGACGGATGCTACTAAGTAAGGTTGACTAGTCAACTAGTTATACAAATTACTATATTCTATTTTTGTACTTTAGTTGACATATAATAAACTAACAGTCCCTTAACCCACTTTAAAAAATTAATGTGCTTAGAATTAGAGACTTGGTTGGAGCCTTGGACGACCATTGAATTCGGTCGACATTTTTTACAAGTATCATATAAAACACTCATGTTAACATTATCCAAAAAAATATTTTCTTTGAATAAATGAAAATAAGTATTTTGGTAAATAAAATTTTCAATGCTTCAAAAAAAATATAAGACCTTAACTTTTATGAATAAATATAATTTTTTATAAATATCATTTTTGAATATTATGTAATAAATTTGATATAATGTTATAGTTGTGGGTAATATTTATAAATTTTATAAAATACGCAAGTTGTTATATAATATTCGATTGGTCGGGAAATATTCGTTTTAACAGAGAATATTCGTACGACGGCACAATCATTGGTGGACCCCACAACGGAATTATTGTCGGATTGAGAAAACGATAAAAGATATTTTATTGAAAAAAACGGCGGAAGTTTTATCGTTAATACTGTTGAACTACTCGGTAGTAAAAGTACAGGAATACGCGTGGTTGCATAGTAGCACACGGTATTGATTATTGATGCTTACGTGGGAAGTCATTCAGTTTTATTCAATTATTGTCAATATTTTATATATTATTAAATCAATAATTGAGATGACAGAGTTATTAATATTATTATTTGCAATACTAACGATGTCTAGAAGTTCTGCAAAGGAGATGTTTGGTCACCTAATTGCGCGCCAATAGGGATAAATTCTTATTGGAAAGCCCCCTCTTTCCTAGGAACGACCTGGTCAATTAATAGTGTGAATAATAATAATCATGATGAAGTTTTGTTTTATTAGTATTATTAATGTAATAAAACAGAAAAGCTTTTTATATAAAACAGAATACTTTTATAAAGTTATTCGTTTTATTAGGCTAATAGTAAAATTTTTTATATAAAACATAATACTTTTATAAAGTTATTCGTTTTATTAGATAATAATTAGAATATATTATATTTTATTATGCATAGTGTTTGCATAGTGCCTGCATAGTATTTGTATAGTAAAATCTTTTTAAAAGTTATTCGTTTTATTAGATTATAAATAGAATATATTATATTTTATTGTAAACCAATCTGGACCGTCCGTTTAAAGTAAATCGATCTGGACCGTTTATGGATTGGTTACTATTCTGTCCATTCTTCTATAAATAGAAGCTCATTCCTTCATTATTTCTTATAAATTCACTGAAACTCTAAAGAGAGAAACTGTAGAGAGAATTATTCTTCTATCTTGAGCGTATTTCTTTAGCGTTTAAGAAAGTTTTGAGCTTAGTGCAAGTTTCTTCAAGTATATCCCCGCCCTACTGTCGGAGTACTCTTCTTTATAAGGTAAGGGGTGTTATTTTTTTCATATTCATGAAGAGAACTTCTGTTATTCCATTCTTTATTATTCTGTTGGAATAACATGTATACGCGGTCTACCCTATACTTGGTGAAATTCTTCTGTTATTCCATTATTTATTATTCTGCTGGAATAACCTGTCTATGCGAAGTACCGCATACATGGTGAAATTTTGTTATTATTCCATTCTTTATTATTCTGTTGGAATATCCTGTCTGTGCGTTTTACGCCAGATCTGGTTCCGTTATTTATTATTCTGTTAGAATAATCTGTCTGTGCGAAGTACCGCATGCATGGTGATTTCTGTTGTTATAATTTCATTCTTTATTATTTTGTTAGAATATCATGTCGGTACGTATTACGCATGACTTGGTTCCGTTATTTATTGTTATGTTGGAATAACCTGTCTATGTGAAGAATCGCATGCATGATGATTTATTTTGTTATTCCATTCTTTATTATACTCAGTTGGTTAAAGTTTTGACTTCTATACTTCATGAAATTAGTGGAATATCCTTGATATTTGCGCTTCATCCAGTTTCTTTCATAGAAATATTCTTCTGAACATTCTTAAATTTTACTCTACAAGGAAGTATCATGTTGACAATTTGGACGTTATTAGTTCCTGGATAAATTAATTTTTGAACTTGTTTTATTTAATTCTTATATCATTGTCATCATCCTCATGTTTATATTTTGTTGAAAGTCATCTGTGGCATGTAGTGCATAGATGGACTTGGTATGATTATGATCAGGGATTATTCGGTGTAATCATGATAGTAATGTTACAAATGATGTGGTAAAAGTCCTCATTGCCCGTAGTGCATTGATGAACAGTTATTGGCATGATCATGACCATTAATGAATACACAAATATCCTTGGCCCGTAGTGCATGGATACTTTGTGGTTGTGATACTAATGAATATCCTTGGCCGTAGTGTCGGGATGATGTGGATTATTTATTAAGCTGAGTCTCAGCGATAAAAGTGATGAAAAACCTTTTAAATCATAAAAGATAGTAGATTTTATTCTCTACTTGATTCTTTTAATGGATTGCATGTTCCGCTGCAGTTAAACTTGATGTCTATTGTATTTTATCAGTTTAACATTGTTGAAGACTAATGATAATTTATTCTGCATTATCTTAGTCATAATATTTTATTAATGGGCTAGTTGAGCTCACCCTTTCTTTCACTGTTCTTTTCAGGAAATGAGAACGTAACCGGGACTAGTCGGGGAACGGAGTGACGGTCCAGATGATAGTATTAGTAGTCATCACTATTCTGTTAAATAGTGTGTTAATAAATGTAATGAGGACTTATTCTGAGAGTGGATATTGTCTAAAAGACAATATTTGTATTAAAACTCATAGCTCTCTTGTTGTATATTTATGATTATTTTTGTATTCTGTACCATGTATTTGGCGACTCAGAAAATAGATGATGTATACCTATTTTGGGGGCGTCACAAAAAACCTTACTTCAAGCATGTTTAAATTGGGGATAAATACATTTTTGGTACCTGTACTGGGACCCAACTTACAATTTGGTACCCAAAGTAAAAAAACTTACAAACTGGTTATTGTACTCGAAAATGGTTGAGATCTAGTGCTTGTACTTTATAATTTTGAAATAAACGTTAAAATGGACTAACGGAGTAAATAAAAAATTCTGATATGGCTTCTTTAGCAGACGTGGATAATGATATGTATATGGAATTAATGAATTATCCTCATAAAATAAAATCATTGATTATCCTCATTTTTTTTCTTAATTAATTCAAAATCAAACCCTACTGTTCATCTTCTTCCTCACCAAAATTAAAACCATTTTCTTCACCGGCGTTGATAAATCTGGCATTGCTGCTGACAGGAATTTGCTGCCCCGTCTTCTTGAGGGTCAAAAATTGGATAACATACCAAATTTAAGGAGAAATTTCTTAGAACGTACCGACTTTATTAAAGAAGCTTTAAACATGGTCGAAACCAATATTGAGTTCTCAGACGAGGAGATGGAACTCCCAACCGATGAAGATTTCTTAATTGCAGAAGAAATTATGATTTTTGCTCGGTTAAAGGATATGTAATAGACAGGGCACCATAGACCGGATATGGAATTTCTTAGCCCTCTCGATTGGAGCAACAATGGTGTGAACCACACCACCCATCACCGTCCCAGCCATTAGATCTCCCCTCCTTCTTGCAGCCACTGCTACTCTCCCCTCCCTCTTCCTCTGCAACCATTGTATTTTATTAATAATATACATATTATAAATATTTAGGTAAAAAAAAAGAAAGAAAATAAAACATAAAAATATTTTTATTTTAAAAATTTTTATAAGTATTTTAAAACATAAAAGTATTTTTATTTTTATTTTTAAAATAAAACATATATATATTATAAATATTATAATATTAATTTTTATTAATAATATACATATTATAAATATTTAGGTAAAGAAAAAGAAAGAAAATAAAACATAAAAATATTTTTATTTTAAATTTTTTTATAAGTATTTTAAAACATAAAAGTATTTTTATTTTTATTTTTGAAATAAAACATACATATTATAAATATTATAATATTAATTTTTATTAATAATATACATATTATAAATATTTAGGTAAAGAAAAAGAAAGAAGATAAAACATAAAAATATTTTTATTTTAAAAAATTTTATAAGTATTTTAAAACATAAAAGTATTTTTATTTTTATTTTTAAAATAAAACATGCATATTATAAATATTATAATATTAATTTTTATTAATAATATACATATTATAAATATTTAGGTAAAGAAAAAGAAAGAAAATAAAACATAAAAATATTTTTATTTTAAAAAATTTTATAAGTATTTTAAAACATAAAAGTATTTTTATTTTTATTTTTAAAATAAAACATGCATATTATAAATATTATAATATTAATTTTTATTAATAATATACATATTATAAATATTTAGGTAAAGAAAAAGAAAGAAAATAAAACATAAAAATATTTTTATTTTAAATTTTTTTATAAGTATTTTAAAACATAAAAGTATTTTTATTTTTATTTTTAAAATAAAACATGCATATTATAAATATTATAATATTAATTTTTATTAATAATATATATATTATAAATATTTAGGTAAAGAAAAAGAAAGAAAATAAGACATAAAAATATTTTCATTTTAAAAATTTTTATAAGTATTTTAAAGCATAAAAGTATTTTTATTTTTATTTTTAAAAAAAAACATACATATTATAAATATTATAATAATAATTTTTATTAATATTATACATATTATAAATATTTAGGTAAAGAAAAAGAAAAAAAAGAAAACATAAAAATATTTTTAAAACCACAGTGGGTCAATTGCATTTTTTTTAAAGTGCAGTGGCTCAATAGTATTAAGAATTAGGCTGACTGGCTTGCCACATCAGAAAATGGGAAATACACATCAATTAAATTTTGTTGCCCAGTCATCGTCATGTCATCCTTTGCGTCTGACCTGTCAAATTTTTAAACGGAACATGGATGAAACCCTATTATTTAACGGAATGCAACAATTTTCGAGTACAATAACCAGTTTGTAAGTTTTTTTACTTTGGGTACCAAATTGTAAGTTGGGTCCCAGTACAGGTACCAAAAATGTATTTATCCCGTTTAAATTGTCAACAAATACTAAATAGACCAACACATAATGAAGTTATATATATATATATATATATATATATACAGACAGGATCAAGAGTAGACCTCTTAAGTAGTAGAACTCTCTTAAATAATAGAACTTTATCAAAACGACGTAGTTTTGATAAGACGCGGTAACATTTTTGTAAATACCACGCCACCGCGTATTTACAAAAATGCCACCGCATCTTATCAAAACTACGTCGTTTTGATAAAATTCAATTATTTAAGGCATTCTGCTATTTAAGAATTCTACTCTTGATCCTTTATATATATATATATATATATATATATATATATATATATATATATATATATATATATATAGGTAAAAATGGAGGTATACAACCGTGTAACTTTTAAAGTTACACGGTCTACGATCGTAAAGTATTTCACTCTACGATCGTAGAGTAGTCCCCAGATAGTAGAGTGAATTCACTTTACGATCATAGAGTGAATTCACAAATCGTGGAGTGATTACTTTACGATTGTAGAGTGAAATCACTCTACAATCGTAGACTGTGTAATTTTAAAAGTTACACGACTGTGTACCTCCATATTCCCATATATATATATAGGGTTAATGGAGCTGCATTGAAACAACCCGAGTCAAATCCCGAGTCCGGAACAAATCTTGGGTCAAATCCCAAGTCCGAATCGAATCAAATCCATCTAAATAAGGCCTCAAATCACTGGCCCAATAGTATCTTCTTGGGTCATCTAGCCCACCACAGGCTCCCAAAAGGTCATGACTTTAAGGTACTATTGGTAGTTACTTAATTCCTTATATGCAGACAAATTTTACCCATATCTTTCGATGTGGGACTGGGGTGTTACAAACTCCCCCACTTAAATTTCTGACGTCCCCGTCAGAATCCGATCACACACACAGGCCCAAAGATCTTTGCCTCTCTAGCCATTGTGGGATAATACCGGCTGGCTTCGTGTCCCCACCTCCGGACCTTCATCTCTCCATTGTGGGATAATACCACCAGCCTTCGTGTCCCCACCTCCGGCAACCCCGACCCGAGCTTTCGAGAGTCGGCTTTGATACCATATGAAACAACCCGGGTCAAATCCCGAGTCCGGAACAAATCTTGGGTCAAATCCCAAGTCCGAATCGAATCGAATCAAATCCATCCAAATAAGGCCTCAAACCACTGGCCCAATAGTACCTTCAAGTCATGGCCTTTTGGGAGCCTGTGGTGGGCTAGATGACCCAAGAAGATACTATTGGGCCAGTGGTTTGAGGCCTTATTTGGATGGATTTGATTCGATTCGATTCGGACTTGGGATTTGACCCAAGATTTGTTCTGGACTCGGGATTTGACCCGGGTTGTTTCATGCATAGTTATGTAGACTCCCAAATGTGCACAGTCTACGATCGAAGAGTTAAGTTAGTTTACGATCGTAGAGTAGTCACTCTACAATCTGAGGATTCAATTTACGTTTCTACGGTAGTAGAGTGATTGACTACTCTAAAATCGTAGACCGTATACATTTGGAACTTGCATAGTTGTGCGCCTCCATTTTTCCATATATATAGTTTTTTTCTTTTTGTTGAAATGTGAAATATGTAGCTTCTACTATTCAAATGTTTACCTAGTAAAAACCACCAAATAGAAACAATACTCCAAGAACGATGCACAAATTAAGCATTCTTAGTTATCTGCATAAGCAGAATATATATTCAGAAGTTAGTTACTATTTCTCAAGTTTATATATAGTATGTATAGTACTATGGTTTGGTGATGGATTTGGTTGAGAGATTTGTTGTGTATTATGGGGCTGGGGCTGGGGCTGGGCTGGGCTGGTGGACGGAAGAAACTAAAGCATTACATGACAAAAAGTATTGCATGAATTAGTTTTAAAGGTTATTTAGCTTTAAATAAAGTCTGATGCATTGCAAAATTATTAGACATGATGGACAAGATCTCCAACAATGGCCTGAAGAAGATTCTACTTTTGACAAATTCCACATTCATATCTGGTTTGTCCATGATTAATAGTATCAAGAAATATTCCCATATAATTACTTAAGTGTAAAATAAAGGATACAGAAACCATTAAATAGTAATTACCAGTTTATATATACTATATATAAAGTTTGTTTATGCTCCCTTTATTGGGCTATACTACAATCCATAAAGGGAACAAACCCTTAATTATTTCAAAGCCTCCAAGCTTTAGTTAATTAATGTTTGTTTGAGTACAAAATTAATAAGGAGTTTTTAGAGGCCTAAACCCATGTTTAAGAGCGGCTTCCCAAACTTTCCCAATGTCCAAAATCGTGTTACCACATTCGTGCTCAGTCCATCCTTCTAAGGCGTGCACCATCCCAGCTACACGCGAAGCGCTCATCACTCTTCTTGGCAACCAATTCTGTGCACGAAGACAAAAAAAAAATGTGAATACAAAATAATAATAAAAATATATCACATCGTCTAAAAATAAAAAGAAACAGAGTCTGCCAGAACTCAACAGTCCATGACCAGAAACTGTCAGCAGCCTTACTTCGTAGGTTGTACGTATGACCACCGTTAACTATATTTTTTGTCATAAGACTGATGTACCCCGTTTTCTCAAAGAATTTAATTTCTTTGAAAGCTACTAACCTCACAAGAGTCCACATTTTCAACAGAGGCAGGGATCACCATTGCTGGTATGTGGTGGTACAAGCAATTATGGCTAGTTTTGTTAGGAGGGAGTGCTGAGAAAGGAATGAAAAGTGTTCCTTTAGGTGCCCTTGATTGTTCTTCATCAGTTAATCCTTCTCCAACTAACCAAACCTTTTGATCATAACTTCTTGAGAGTACCAAACTATCATTATATCTAATGTTTTCCTTAAGCATCAAGTACTCGTCTTCATATACAGTAGCCACTTGAATGCCCTTTTTACACATAATGGAAACGATGGGATAAGCAACTTTTGTGAGTTTTCCTCTAAGGAGAACTTGGGATGTTCCTTCTGGAATGCTGTTGAGGATAATAGCAACTGCCAAACTACTTCCATCCACTATCCTGGCTTTGAGATTAGGGTACTTTTGGATGTAAAATTCTCCATTTTGGTTAAGTTCCTTGCCCTGCAAAGAATTATAAGTATGCATGAGAAATTGCTTTACTCACAGACAAACAAAACTGATGTTTCCTTATCTCTCCTTTTCTTGTTTTGTCCCCTATAAAACTCACTAACAGAGTTAGAAAATTAAGCAAGAGAAAGGCTAAAACTAATTACCTGGTTCAAAAGACCTAGACTTAGCACCTTAGTCCCCCTTGCCTCTGCTTCTAGCACAGCATTTTCGATCAACCCACTGATAGTTGTTCTTTGCCATTTAGCCGAGTACTGCATACATGAATAAACCCAAAGAATTAAATAACAAATCAAAGCTGTTAAAAAAGTTGCATCCGTACTCCTTTCCATGCGATTCACATATTTATTTTTATCCAAGAACTAAATACATACTTGGAAATTGAATCTCGGAATTGCCCATGACTGCAGCCTAAGATCTTTGAAGTTATTCCTCTCAGCAATAATCGTTTGTCCAAAATATGAAGTTACAATCATGGACCACCATGTCACGGGAGACATTAACCACAAGTACCATTTCGACATCTGGGGTTTCGACGCCACGGAGGCAAACCCCAGCCGTAGATGGTAGATTGAATCGACGGTGGTTAAATGAGTAAGATGGACCACATCCGGCTTGTCTTGTTGTTTTTGTAGGGAAGTTTCATGCAAAACTTCACTAGACTTATCCATTGTCCCATAAATATAGTCATAAATTGGCATAAAAAGTGAAAGATTTGTCCTGAATTGAGTGTGGTGAAGGGAATGGAATGAAGGGGTGTATAATAAGTACTTAAGTGGGGGAAAGATAGTGAAGAGCCATGATGGTATGAACTCGAAATTGCAGTGTCCCATGTTGTTTAGGATGTCGAAAACAGAGATGTAACCAAACAGAGAAGCTAATGAGGATGTTCCGGTGAGATTTGTGGTCACCATTGGTACTCCGAATAGTGCAAGGTATGCTAAATGCTCGGCAAATGGATGAACAACAGCTGCCAAAATTTAGAAGAAAACTATGAGATTGTTTGTTTTGATGTGTTTAGGATGTTTAAAAAGTGGACATATATTAATTTATATGCCTTAAAATTAAGTAGTGTTTAATTAATCTTACATGTGATGGGCTCGGTGACAATGGAAGAATGGTGGTGGGAGTGGTAGCGAGAGTAGAGATAGTGGTGGTGCAATGCCCTGTGAAGCCAATAGTAGATGAACTCGATAGGACCAACATGGAGCAAAATTGTGATGATTATACCATCAGTTCTCCACACAGGCACTTTAGCAACTTGAGGATCCACCATACTAATCAAGTAGTATACAAGTCCCACCATCAGGATTTGGTCATCCCTACAAATGAATCAAATATATATATATATCCAACTCAAAACCAATTGACTGACAGTAGTATATATAAAGAAGAAAAGGTAGCTAGCTAGCGCAAACAATTTAATTACTAATTACCAGTCTCGTTCTCTATCAACTTGGTCAAACTCAATATTCTTGTCGACGATCCTAGTTTTAGCAGTTCTATAACGAGAATACGAAATCCAAAGCTGGCTGTGAAACATTCTCCACAACATAAATGGAAGAATTAACAAGTTGAAGTAGTTTCTTTCGTTTGCATCCTTGGTACCAAATGAATACATGCTATGAGCCACAAATGGTGCCAAAATCGCATACTTCACCAACAACATAAATCAAATAATCAATCAGTTTTATATATATATATAAATTCGCCATATTCAAGTTATATTCATCAATCAAAGCTTTTACAAGGAAAAGATCGAAAAAGAGATTAAAAAAACATAAAAGATACCTTAAAGTTTCCCAATGACTTCCATGGCCAGTCAGTGAGCAACCCTGGTTTTGAAGCCATTTTTCACTGCTACTGTTCTTGTTTATTGTGGTATAAAAACCCACTACTCTTTCGTTTGCTTTATGAAATGATCAGAAGAGATCAATGTTTCTTCAAGGCCTTGTATATAAGTTATATATGTAAAAGTGCTTATTTATATATATATATATATATATATATATATATATATATATATATATATATATATATATAGTGAGGATCTAAAGCGGACCAAAAAAGCTGGACCAATGAACGGACCAAGTCAAAAACACGCGGGTTTCAGGGCCAATCCGGACCAACCCGCGGGTTGGCCCTGAAACCCGCGTGTTTTTGACTTGGTCCGTTCATTGGTCCGCTTTTTTAGTCCGCTTTAGATCATGCCTATATATATATATATATATATATATATAGAGAGAGAGAGAGAGTCCGGATCCAGTCTGGACTCCCGGATTTTGTTAAAATCCGGACCTTTTTTTTTTTTTTTTTGCTTTATTTTTTTGAAACAACTAAAAAAAAAAATTATGGAATTGGAATTTTTACATTATACAGTGTTTTGGGCGTGATTTGGATGCCTATAACAAAATATGTCTGTACAGTCTGGGCAGACTGTACATACATTGGTTGGTGCAGGTATTAAAAACACACCCAAAACACTGTATTATTGAAAAATTTCAGTTCCATAATTTATTTTTTTTTTTTTAGTTGTTCTACAAAAAAAAAAAAAAATCAGGTCCGGATTTTCTCCCGTCCGGGAGGTCCGGACCTGATCCTTATTATATATATATATATATATATATATAAAACTGATCAGATCCGGACTCCCGGGCCTGATTAAAATCCGGACCCAAAAAAAAATTTATGAAACTAAATTTTTTCCATAATACAGTATTTTGGGTGTGTTTTTAATACCTACACCAACCAATGTATGTACAATCTGCCCAGACTGTACAGAAATATTTTGGTATAGGCATCCAAATCACGCAAAAAATACTGTATTATGTAAAAATTTTAGTTCCATAATTTTTTTTTAGTTGTTTCAAAAAAAAAAACAAAAAAAAGAAGTCCGAATTTTAATAGAGTCCGGAATTCCGGACTGGATCTGGACTCTCTCTCTATATATATAATAGAGTGCTATTTAAGAAAGAGTTTTAGATACGGAGAGTGCTCTTGATATAATATCTGAAGCCATCCCAAACATTTAATAATACAAATTAATATCAAGTTAATGGCGATGAACTTGATGGCTAAAAATAATTGAGCACACCCTATGGAGTATTTTTTTTTTTTGAAGTTTTATAGTCAGTACACCATACTCGAAGTTTCATAGTTAGTACACCATGTGGAATATATATTACTCCCTCCGTCCCAAATTAATTGTTCAGTTTTGACTTTTTAAAGTCAAATTGACCATTTTTAAAACTAATCTTTTTACTATTTTTGCTAAAATATAGGTGAAGAGATTATAACCAAAAGAAAGTATATACAATTTATTACTAATCCTATTTTTTATAATTTCAGAAATATATTTATATATGTTTAATTATTAATTCTAAAAATAGTCAATTTGACTAAAAAAGGTCAAAATTGAGCAGTTAATTTGGGACGGAGGGAGTACTTCTTTTGAAGTTTTATATTTGACATAGACCTTCGCCATCATATACATCTTTGTCCAAAAAATGAGAGGCAATTTGATACGTTTTGTTTTTGTTTTGTGACCACAATTCAATTTCAATTATATTTTAACTAGTTTAATAACAAATTTGAATAATGACTAATATAAAAACCCCTTAGTGGTAAGATAAAATATTAATGTGTAGATTCTTTTTTTTTATTCTTTTTTTTTCGTGTATGTACGTATATACCACGTAGAGTATTTTTATAAATTTGTCGTTATATGTAACAAAATCTCTCATTTAATTTCTATATGTAGCAACTCTCATCTAATTTCCAAGTGGGTTTAATTTTGGAAAACTATTTCAAAATCATTACATCCAAAATAATTTGAAACTTTGAGAAAGGACAAGCATGACAATCTCAAGTAAATTAAAAATCCAATTGCACTAATTTTTATCCTAATTTAATAAAAATAAATTGGAATGACATAAATTAGGATAAAAAAAAGACTCCAATTTAAAAGCATTAAATTAAATTCTCTTTTGGGATGAGAATGGTACCAAAATAATGTAAGGTACCAAAATTTAGTGAGGTTTTATATTCTTTGGTAGATGAGCTCCTAGCAAGTGTAAATTTCAATGACATATAACAAATACTCCCCCCTAAATATGTTTCTTTCAAGGACCTTCAGGTGAAGATTTCTTCAAAGTAACTTGTCCATGCACGTAGTCTCAAATTTTGACTAGCTCAGGGAACTATTCAAAATTTGATTATTTGTTTGAATGCTTTAATACGGGGTCGTAATATATATATATATATATATATATATATATATATATATATATATATATATATATATATATTAACTTGTCAGCAGTAGATCAATCCAATTATTTTAATAAAAATTAAATTAATTTGCTAATGTGGGCCCATATTGTCAGATAAAAAAATTTATAAAATGAATTTATTTTTTTTATATACCAACTTTGATTTTAATATTTTTTTTATAACATGGGCCCGATTATTATTTTTAGGTGTTTTTTGTGTGTTAAGGCTCAGAATTACCTATCTAGAGTATGAGATGATGAAAGTTTTGAGAGTCATTAATTCATAGTATAATTGATTGCTGTTATGCTGCGTAGTTGCCTCTTATGACTAAGGCCGTAAAATGAATAAATATTTCGGGCTCGATTTGTACTCGTTCAATTAAAAATTTAATTCGAGCTCGAATTAAAATATAAACGAGTCAAATATGAACACATTTTAAAATTCGATAAATTACTCGAACCTCTTTAAATTGTAATTTTCTATTGATACTCGGATCATATTCGTTTGAAAAGTTTAAACTGTCTGGGCTCGATTCGGAATCTTGTTCAACTCAGTAGCTAAATGAACCTCAATCAAACTTTATTTTATACTCGATAAATTTTATGAACCAAATCTAAATAACTTAATACTCGGATCGACTCGATTTGTTTACATTCTTATAACCAAGGGATAAATAAAAGTTCTACATGCATGTAGAAATAAAGCTGGTGCTGCTTGATAGTGTTGCCTTTGAGCAATTTCCACAAAAGCAGCAGCCAACCAACAAACCAACTTGCTCATATGTCCCACCAAAAATGTTGTATGCAGAATTTACTTTATGAAAAATAAATGATATTTTCATAAATAAATAAATAAATTATATGTTTCTTTCTTACGTATATAATGGTGTGAAATTTGGTATTCGTGTAAGTCCTTTTACGTAAATAATAATTAGGTTTTTCACATTAATGTAGTAATTTTTGTTACAGATATTAATTTTTTAAAAGAACTTATAGCTTATTAACTAATTTAAATTAATCAGCTTATTTAATACGTTGGATTATCCTGTTTGGATCACTTCTTTTAAATACATTATTATTAGAAAAAAGATGTTATGCAGTTTGACAAATAAGTTGAAAATATTTATTTAAAATATCCAATAAATTATAAGCTGCATGAAAAAAGAAGCACATGGCTAGCTACCATCCTTTTCTTTGGTACATTTGTTCATGTGTTGAGTCAACTTATAGCTTATTTTAAAATTCACGGAAACAAATACTTCTTTATTCATTTTTATAAGTGACATATTTTATAGAGTTTGTGAATTTTAATAATTTTTAAAGACTTCATGAAATAAGTGATAGACTTTTATATACTTTTACCAAGACTTTAATAGACTTTTGTATACTTCTAATATATCTTGCAGTCTATATTAGTTGTTTAAAAGTCAACAACGATCTTATATTTTAGATTAAATGAGTAAGATATTAAATAATATTAAAATATATTGACCATGCCACATCCTAATTTGAAATAAAAGGCATTGTTGAAGTTGAATTATTATATCATATCCCGTCTATTACAAAAAAAATGTCATATTTTATAATTTTTATATTTCATAAAAAAAGTCATTTTCTACTAACAATATTATAAAATAACAATTTCGATTTAAAATTTTTTTATTGTCATTTTCCTATCAAGTCATTATTACTATACTAACAATTTATAATTTTCAACAAATAACAAAATCAAAAAATTATTAATTTTAATTTACAAATATAATAAATGAGATTTTTTTATGAGTGAGAAGAAATATAAAATGATATTAAAATATTTGTTATCTCTATTTATACCCTTGGTTCTATTTGGAACCCTTAATGATACTTTCTCTTTTTTACCCTCCCTCCTTTTTTTCTCTCCTCACCTGTTATAATAGCTCTCTTTCTTTTTAGAATTTTTATTTTGAGAGGAATATATATATTGAAAAAATGTGTGTACACAGCTGTGTATTACACAGTAAGTTATAGCGACGATTTTTTGGGCTATAGTGACGGTTTCACCCGTCGTCATAACTATTCTGGGCTATGACGACAGTTTACCGTCGCTATAACCCAAAAAATCTATCGTCCTAGGCTTACTATGTAATACACAGTTGTGTATATACATATAGCCCTATATATATATATATATATATATATATATATATATATATATATATAGAGTCAATTTCTCACAAACAAATATCTTTACAGCTTTGAATTGTTAGAAAAGAGTTGCAAGTACGTAAGCCTATCTAGAGAATGAGATATGAAAGTTTTGACTGTTATTAATTCATAGTATAATTCGATTGCTGTTATGCTACGCAGTTGCCTCTTATGACCAACATGCATGTAGAAATTTGATATTTTCATAAATAAATAAATAAATTATATGTTTCTTTCATACGTATATAATGGTGTGAAATTTGATATTCGTGTAAGTCCTTTTACGTAAATAATAATTAGGTTTTTCACATTAATGTAGTAATTTTTATTACAAATATTAATTTTTTATGTGAAGATAACAATTCTCTACATATATTGGCCCGGTTTGTCACAAATTATTTTAAAAGAACTTATAGCTTATTAACTACTTTAAATTAATCAACTTATTTAATACGTTGGATTATCCTGTTTGAATCATTTTTTAAAATACATTATTATTAGAAAAAAGATGTTATGTTTGACAAATAAGATGAAAATATTTATTTAAAATACACAATAAATTATAAGCTGCAAGAAAAAACGAAGCACATGGCTAGCTACCATCCTTTTCTTTGGTACATTAGATCATGTGTTGTAGTCAACTTATAGCATATTTTAAAATTCACCCGAAACAAATACTACTTTATTCATTTCATTCTCCTTATTTGGAGGTGTATTTAATAAAATTTTTTAAATATTTCTTTTAAATGACAAATTTTTATAGAGTTTGTGAATTTTAATAATTTTTAAAGACTCAAGGAAATAAGTAATAGACTTTTATAAATATTTTACCATAATTTTGATAAACTTTTGCATATTTCTAATATATATATATTGCAGCTTATATTAATTGTTTAAAAGTCAACAACGATCTTATATTTTAGATGAAATGAGTACGATATTAAATAATATTAAAATATATTGACCATGCCACAACCTAATTTGAAATAAAAGGAATAAAAGGCATTGCTGAAGTTGAATTATTATAACATATCTCGTCTATTACAAGAAAATGTCATATTTCATAAAAAAAAGTCATTTTCTACTAACAATAATGTAAAATAACAATTTTGATTTAAAAAAAATTCATTGTCATTTTTCTATCAAGTCATTATTACTAAACTAACAATTTATAATTTTTAACAAATTACAAAATTGTGACGCCCCCAAAATAGGTATACATCACCTATTCTGAGTCGCCAAATATATGGTACAGAATACAAATACAAACTTAATTATACAAACGTCGTATAATATACGACAAAATATGGCTGAGAGTTTAAAAAGGAATATTGTCTTCTAGACAATATCCACTCTCAAATAGAGTCCTCAATAAATTTATTGTCACACTATTTCATAGAATAGTGAGGACTACTAATACTATCATCTGGACCGTCACTGCCTTCCCCGACTAGTCCCTGTTACGTTCTCATTTCCTGAAGATAACAATGAAAATAAAAGGGGTGAGCTCAACTAGCCCAGTAAGAAATATTATGGCTAAGATAATGCAGAATAATTTATCTTTAGTCTTCAATAATGTTAAATTGATAAAATATAACAAACATCAAGTTTAACTGCAACGGAATAAGCAATCCATTAGAAGAGTCAAGTAGAGCATAAAATTTACTATCTTCTACGATTTAAAAGATTTATCATCAATTTTATCGCTAAGACTCAGCTTAATAAATAATCAACATCATCAAATCATCCCTGCACTACATGCCAAGGATATTCATTAAATCATCAAAGGTCATGACTATACCGAATAATCCTTGGTCATAATCATATCAAAAACTGTCCATCAATGCACTACAGGCCACTTAGGAACTTTTACCACGTCATTTATAACATTACAGGTCATGATTATATCGAATAATCACTGGTCATAATAATACCAAGTCCATCTATGCACATAAGTCAAAGATGACTTTCATCACAATATAAGCACGAGGATGATGACAATGACATAATAATTCAATAAAACAAGTTCAAAGATAAATTTTAAAAATTTAAATTTTAGTTTATCCAAAAATTAGTAACGACCAAATTGTCAACATGATACTTCTTTGTGGAGTAAAATTCAAGAATGCTTAGAAGAATATTTTATTGAAAAGATACTGGATGAAGCGCAAATATCCAAGATATTCTACTAATTTCATGGAGTATAGAAGCCAAAACTTTAACCAACTGAGTATAATAAAATATATGAAACTGCAAATAGATTTTCGCTCACTATGCGATAATCCACGTAGACAGATATTTTTCACAATTTAATAAGGAATGAATACGAAGGATCATTCACCATGCATGCGGTAATCCACATAGACAGGTTATTCTAACAGAATAATAAAAAATAGAATAACAGAAGAATTCACCAGGCATGCGTAATTCGCATAGACAGGTTATTCCAACAGAATAATAAATAATGGAACTAGGTCATGCGTAAACCGCACAGACAGGATATTACAACAGAATAATAAAGAATGGAACCATGTCATGCGTAATCCGCACAGACAGAATATTTCAACATAATAATAAAGAATGAAATAACAATAGAATTTACCAAGTATGCGATAGACCGCACAGACAGGTTATTCCAACAGAATAATAAAGAATGGAATAACAACAGAATTCACCAGCATGCGTAATTCGCACAGACATGTTATTCCAACAAAATAATAAATAATGGAACCAGGTCATGCGTAAACCGCACAGATAGGATATTTCAACAGGATAATAAAGAATGGAACCAGGTCATGTGTGACGCCCCCAAAATTAGGTATACATCACCCATCTTGAGTCGTCAGATACATGGTACAGAATTCAAATACAACTTACTAATACCACTGTCGTGTATAATACGACAAAATACAACTGTGAGATTTGAATACAATAATTGTCTACTAGAGATCATACAAACTCAAAAGGAGTCCTCAATACAATTATTGTCACACTATTTAACAGAATAATGAGGACTACTAATACTATTCTTTGGTCCATCACTCCGTTCCCCGACTCGTCCCAGCTATATTCTCATTTCCTGAAGAGAACAGTGAAAGAAAGGGTGAGCTCAACTAGCCCAGTAAGAAATATTATGACTAAGATAATGCAGAATAAATTATCATTAGCCTTCAACAGTGTTAAACTGATAAAATATAATAACATCAAGTTTAACAACAGCGGATCAAGCAATCCATTAAAAGAGTCAAGTAGAGAATAGAATCTACTATCTTTTATGATTTAAAAAGTTTTTAATCACTTTTATCGTTGAGACTCAGCTTAATAAATAATCCACATCATCCCTGCACTACGGCCAAGGATACTCATTAGGGTCACGACCACAAATTCCATGCACTACGGGCCAAGGATATTTGTGTATTCATCAATGGTCATGATCATGCCAACAACTGTCCATCAATGCACTACGGCAAATGAGACTTTTACCACATCATTTGTAACATTACGGTCATGATTACACCGAATAATTCCTGGTCATAATCATACCAAGTCCATCCATGCTCTACAGGCCACAGATGACTTTCAAAAATATAAATAAGAGGATGATGACAATGATATAAGAATTCAATAAAACAAGTTCAAGAATTATTTTATCCAGGAATTATTAACGTCCAAATTGTCAACACGATACTGTTTTGTGGTGTAAAATTCAAGAATGCTCAGAAGAATATTTCCATGAAAAGATACTGGATGAAGCGCAAATATCAAGAATATTCCACTAATTTCATGGAGTATAGAAGTCAAAGTTTTATCCAACTGAGTATAATAAAGAATGGAATAACAAAAGAAATCACCATGCATGCGATAGAGACCGCACAAACAGGTTATTCCAGCAGAATAATAATAACGGAACCAGGTCAGGTGAAATTCACACAGACAGGATGTTCCAACAGAATAATAAAGAATGGAACCAGGTCCGGCGTAAAACACACAGACAGGATGTTCCAACGGAATAATAAAGAATGGAACCAGGTCCGGCGTAAAACACACAGACATGATGTTCCAACGGAATAATAATAAAGACGGAACCAGGTCCGGTGTAAAACACACAGACAGGATGTTCCAACGGAATAATAATAAAGACGGAACCAGGTCCGGTGTAAAACACACAGACAGGATGTTCCAACAGAATAATAGAAGAATGTCACCAAGTATAGGGTAGACCGCGTATACAGGTTATTCCAACAGAATAATAAGAAATGGAATAACAATAGTTCTCTTCATGAATAAGAAAGAATAACACCCCTTACCGTAACAGAAACTGGATATAGGAAGAGAAAAGTTAAGTAGCAAAAAGCTTTTCTTCTATCTCTCTATAGTTTCTCTCTCTAGAGTTCAGTGAATTCGTAAGAAAATAATGAAGGAATGAGCTTCTATTTATAGGAAAATGGAATGCATAGTAACTAATCCATGAACGGTCCAGATTGATTTACTTTAATCTGACGGTCCATATTTAAAGAAAAATCTTTTAAATAAAATATAATATATTCTATTTATATAAAAAGATTTTTACTATGCAACACTATGCAAAACACTATGCAACACTATGCATAATAAAATATAATATATTCTATTTATAAAATAACTTTAATAAAGTATTCTGTTTTATATAAAAAGATGTTTCCGTTTTATTACGTTAATAATACGAATAAAACAAAACGTCATTATCGCTATAATAATTCATATTATTAATCGACAATAATTGAATCAAACTGAGCGACTTCTCACATAAATATCAATAATCAATACCGTGTACTACTATGCAACAACGCGTATTACTGTACTTTTACTACCCAGTAGTTCAACAGTATCAACGGTAAAACTTCCGCCGTTATTTTTAATAAAATATTTTTGTCGTTTTCTCAATCCGACAATAATTCTGTTGTGGGGTCCACCAATAATTTTGTCGTCGTACGAATATTCCCCGACTAAACGAATATTTTATAACAACTTGCGTACTTTGCAAAATTTATAAATATTACCCACAACTATAACATTATATCAAATTTCTTCCATAATATTCAAAAATACAAATTCATCTTTATTTATAAAAACTGGGGTCTTACAACATGCGTAATCCACACAGACAGGATATTCCAACAGAATAATAAAGAATGGAATAACAACAGAATTTATCAGGCATGCGATAGACCGCACAGATAGGTTATTCCAATGGAATAATAAAGAATGAAATAACAGAAGAATTTCACCATGTATATATGCGGTACTTCGGATAGACAGGTTATTCTAACATAATAATAAAGAATGGAATAACAACCCTTACGAGTATTGAAAGAAAATAACTCTCTTCATGAATACGAAAGAATAATACCCCTTACAAGTATTAAAATATAATATATTCTATTTATAAATATATATATATATATTTATATATTTTATTTAAAATCTAATAAAACAAATAACTTTATAAAAGTATTCTGTTTATATAAAAATATTTTATTATGCAAACACTATGCATAATAAAATATAATATATTATATTTATAATCTAATAAAATAAATAATTTTATAAAAGTATTTTGTTTTATATAAAAAAAATTTACTGTGAAAATACTATGCATAATAAAATATATTATATTCTATTTATAATCAAATAAAACAAAACTTTATAAAAAGTATTCTGTTTTATATAAAAAGTATTCTGTTTTATGTGACGCCCCCAAAATAGGTATACATCATCCATTCTGAGTTGTCAATACATGGTACAGAAATAACTATAACTTTATTATTGCAACAGTAAAACTGTGAGTTTGAATACAAACATTATCTTCTAGACAATATCTATACTCAAATAAATCCTCATCACATTTATTGATACATTATTTTACAAAAATGGTGAGGACTACTAAACAACTCTCTCTAGAACCTTCATTCTATACCCCGACTCGTACTCGCTATATTCTCGACTCCTGAGAAGAAAAATGGAACAAAAAGGAAAAGGGTGAGCTCAACTAGCCCAGTAAAGAATATTATGACTAAGATAATATACAACAAATTATCATTAGTCTTCAACAGGGAAAAATCTAATAGAATACAATAGACAACAAGTTTTAAATCAATATTTGCAGCGGAAATAATAATTCATTAGAAGAGTTAAGTAGAGAATGCAAACTACTATCTTCTATGTATGAATTTAAAAGTTACCGTCTATCTTTTATCCCTGTAACATCAATCAATATATATTTGGAATCAAATATTTATCTTTGCACTACAGGCCAAAGATATTCATCAGTTGGTCATGTTCATCTAAACACATGTTCATCTTTGCACTGCGGGCCAAAGATATTCATCAGAAATCATTCATCTTTGCACTACAGGCCAAAGATATTCAATAATATCATCATTTAAGACTGAGGATGATGAAAAATATTTTTAAAAAAATGAATCCAGTGAAACAAAATGACAAGGATTAAGGAATAGGGATTCGTACTTTGTTTTAACCATGTCCAAAAATACCTCAAAAATAATCATAGTGGTGTAAAATTCAAAAATGATCAAAACATGGATACAATCAAAGCTAGTATCCACAATAGATATTTTAGACGAAAAGGAAAATTTTTATTTTTCGATGAATAGTGCCGTATTCGTGAATAGTATCGTATTCGTGAATAGTGCCGTATACGTGAATAGTAAATCCGACACAAAAAGTTTCAAATTTGATTAAAAGTTCAGATCAATACTTCGGCATAATGATATTAGAAGAAATAATATCATTTTAAAAAAAAATAATATCCCTTACCTCGAAAGACAGTATTTCTAGTTGACACACCGGATATAAGTTATGACTTGAACTTGCACCATATAGCAACAATACTCAAAGTATACTCAAAATACTCACAAGAATACGCTCGATAAATAGAGAGAGAAAACTTCAGTTTCTGGTGTGATTTTCAATTCTAACCTAAGCACCCTATTTATAGAAAAATGCTTAGAACACCAAAGTAGAAAATTTAATATAATAATATTATATATATTACAAATTCTCTACGCATATTTTGACAACTGATTTCAACTTATCTTGCACATGCTAGGGCTGCCCACAAAACAAAAAACGTTTTTCCTATTTTAAATATTTTAAACTTCCAAAAATCAATTATTTTGGAACTTCAATAATTCATAATAAATAGCCCTTTTATCAGAAAATTCGAATCTCGTAATTTTTTATAGAAAATTCAATTCTCTACAACTTTGCAGAAGAAAGTTTTTCCAAATTCCAAACAGAAATTAACCGAAATCCACAAACAGGCGATTTTACAGGTTATAATCAAATTTCAGTCAAGAAATGGGGTCCACCGACACATAAAACATGCTTTAAATATTTTTGGTAACAAAAATACTCCTCCTCCACATATACTCATATATCCCACATTTATCGTAAAAATATCATCATTATTATATTATTAAAATATAATAATATATTTAAATGAATTATTTTATCAGAAAAAGATAAAATTTTAATTTTCAATAATTGTCACATTAAATTTTTTTCCCATCTATATCCACATAAAATTAATATTTTCCTCATCATATAAATTAATAATTAATTATTCACAAATAATATTATAGAATCACAATATTGACAACCAGGCAGTTCCCAGGAAAGAGGAGGCTTTTTAATAAGAATTTCTCCTTACTGGCGCGCAATTAGGTGACCAAACCTCTCCTTAGACAGAACTTTCTAGACATTGCCAATAATGTTATCTAATAATATTATTCAGATAATATGAATTATTGCTTCGATAATGAAAAATACTAAGTAGTGACAATTATTGAAACAACAACAATATAAAATATCAACGCAACAATTATTAAATCAATAAAATAAAATATTGAACAGTAATTACTGTAACCATTATTGAGTAGTGTTTTCTTACGTAAGAATCAATAATTGGTGCAATACCATGTGCTATTGTGTTTTAACCACCGAGTATTTTAACAGTATTAACGGTAACAACTACGCCGTTATTTTTAAACAACTTATATTTGTCGTTTGCTTCATCTAATCGCTTTCAGTTATGGGGCCCACACATGGCTGCACCGTCGTACGAATATTCCCCGACAGTACGAATATTCCACGAACAAACGAATATTTCCCGACAACAATGAATATTTTATAAACACTTGCTTATTTTGAAATATTTGCGTATTTTACCCATAACTATCCACATTAATCCAATCAACCCTTACTATTTTAAAATAATAAATAGAGAAAATTAAATTTCATTAATAATAAGTTGGGATCTTACATTTTATATAAAAAACTTTCTGTTTTATTACATTTATAATAATAATAAAACAAAATTCATCATCAGTATTATAATTCACATTATTAATCGACCAGATCGTTCTCAGGAAAGAGGGGACTTTCCAATAAGGATTTCTCCCTATTGGTGCACAATTAGGTGACTAAACCTCTCATTGACAGAACTTCTAGACATCGTTAATATTACAAATAATAATATTAATAACTTTGTCGTCTCAATTATTGATTTAATAATATATAAAATATTGACAATAATTGAATTAAATAACGTGAGATACTATGCAGCAAATACTGTAGCAATAATTGAACAAAATTGAGTGACTTCTCACGTAAGCATCAATAATCAATACCGTGTGCTACTATGCAACCACGCGTATTACTGTACTTTTACTACTGAGTAATTCAACAGTTTTAACGGTAAAACTTCCGCCGTTATTTTCATAAAATATTTTTGTCATTTTCTCAATTCGACAATAATTCCGTTGTGGGATCCACCAATGATTGTGCCTTTGTATGAATATTCCATACTAAAACGAATATTATATAACAACTTGCATACTTTGTAAAAATTTATAAGTATTACCCACAACTATAACATTATATCAAATCCACACCATAATATTCAAAAAAATATTTCAAGAAATTTAAATCTTTATTCATAAAATTTGGGGTCTCACAAAAATTAATAAATTTATTAATTTTAATTTACAAATATAATAAATGAGATTTTTTTTATGGGAGAGAAGAGATATAAAATGATATTAAAATATTTGTTCTCTATTTATACCATTGGTTCTATTTGGAACCCTTAAAGCTACTTCCTCTTTTTAACCCTTCATCTTTTTTCTCTCTCCTCACTTGATATAATAACTCTCTTTCGTTTTTTGGAATTTTTATTTTGAGAGGAATGAGATAGAGAGAGAAAGTGAGAATATTTTATAATATTAATATTAATATAATATTTTATAATATTAATATTAATACAATATTTTGTAATATTAGTATTTAATATAATATTATTAATAATATTACAAAATATTATTATTAATATTAATATTATAAATATAAATATTATAAATACTAATATTATAAAATATTAATATAATAGTATTAATAATCAAAGTGGAGACAAACTTGGCTAAATGACTAGTATTAATAAATAAATGCATAAATACTTGGTAAAAGAAGACATCAAGTGTCAAAAAGAATCTTACTCCGGCCGCTACAGCTTGTAACGGTGGGAACAATTAATTATCCCAATTGTCCCCGCCGCTACAAGCTGTTGTGCCATGACTTTCTTGGTTGCTCCTAGCAACCGGTTGCCATGAATGTGGTTCCTCTCTCTCTATATAAATATATATATAAAAAATATATATATACATATATAGTTGTGTAGTAGACAGTCGCCTATGACGACGGTTGATAACCCAAAAAAACCATCGTCATAGCACGACTGTGTAATATAGCCCATATATATACACATAATTAGAGGTTTTTTTTATTTGATAAGAAAAGTCTCTCCCACACATTTGTATTCATAATCAACAACATCTGTGACAACTAAATGAGATAACAAGTGAGAATTGAAATGGGCAGTACCAATGTGAGAATTGGATCTACCATATTTGGAGCCAGGGATTATCCAAAGAAAACAAGTTAGCTGTCTAAATTGTTTGTTGTCAGAAGGGTGGGGCCTTCATGGACTTTGTGTTGTTTGATAATGGGATCTCATGGACTTTGTGCACATGAAATGTTTGTCCCTAGTGCTAAACAATGAGGAGATCAGGACACTACATGATATAGTACAAAGAGCATAATGCCTCCTTTACCGTGCAGATGCAAGCTGAGAATCTTGAGGGCCACTGACTAGAAAGAGAAAAGGAGGTGAGAAGTCTTGGTAACCATGAAGCAGACAACCTCACTATATCAACTCTCTAAACATTGTAAATTAATAGGAAAAGTAAAGATCAACAATGAATACGCGTTTCAATACTCGTAAGGGTTGTTATTTCATTCTTTATGATGCGAGTGGATAAAAACAGTTTGAAGGTAAATCAACCAAGTGATTACCATATACAATAGCTCTCCATTTTTCATTTTCAAATTACTAATTACCTATAGTTCTTAAGAAACTCTGGTATGTTAATAAACCAAAAAGTACACAGTTATTTTGTTCCATCATTTGCTAATTTCTTTCACAACATATATTACTGACTAAGGTTATGGACATGAAACAATATATTAGACAATCATAACATACCAGTATCAAAGATCTGAGTTGCTTTTTTTTCTTACTATATTTAAAAGTATTTTAATATTTTAATGAAAAATCATTTTTTAAAATAAAATTCCTAATTAATTTCGGCACGCTGATTAATAAAGTTTTTTTTTTACCTAAATTATTCTTTTTAATTACTTATTAATTGAAATATTTTTTTACTTTTCTATGACCTCAATAATTATTTTTTCACTTTTCTATGACCTCAATAATTGATTTTTCACTTTTCTATGACCCTAATAATTACTCTTTCCTATGTCATTTAATTCTTTAGATATGTTTTTTTGTAACCCTCACATTCCCAATAAGTATATTAAATAGATTATGAGGGTATAAGAGGAAGAATAGGATTAATATAGTTACTAATATAGAAATAAGACATTTATTTTAGAATATCCTAAAAAAGAAATTAGGACATTTAATATGGAACGGGAGTATAAAACTACTTGCCCGGTTAGAAAGTTATGTATTCCGGCCCTTAGAGTCTGTCACTGTAGGGGAATGCTCACTGGAAGCAGTATCAGTCATTTTGTAGGACAAAAATGCAATTTATACACAGCATTTTGAGAATACAAATTGACAAGTAGCAAACCAAAAATCTAAAGTTTGAGAGCATAAGAAGTACTATGTTGTAGCAGCTATTATGAAATGCATGCATATTTTTACTACTACTGCATAATAATGAGCATCTAAATCTGTTGGTTGAACCAACAGACTTAACATACAAGGCAGCAAGGGAATAGAATGAATTCTCAGAAAAAAAGATCATAAAAATTCTTAAACAGAGCATCTCAAGATAAGCAAACATAACAGGCAAATTCAAATTCACCACTGTAAGTAGCAATTACTAATAAGTAAATAGTTCCAAACCATTTTGCATCAATATATCTGCCTCGTCAAAGTTTAGTTTCTTCCATAAACCATCGGACATTGTGCCTCATCCCCGCATCAAAATATTGCCTGCATTTCACCACGAGCATGCTACTACCATCATACACGACGCTGCTTTTGGAGTCGGCATCCATTATGGGCTAGTCGAGTGTTGTCTTCAATTTGTACAATCGGATTATTTTGATCACTCCGAGAATTTGTGTAGCCATCTTTGAAGGCCAAAATTGCTAGCTTCTTTTTCTTGAAAAAATTAAACCCATTCACTTTTACCACAAATGATTTCAATCCCATATTCTTAGCAAGTCGCCCAACATGTTCTGCAGTTGCTTCAGCAGCATATCGAGAATTTTTAGTCGGCAAACATCCCGCGGAAGCCCCAATTTTTTTGTTACCCTTAGAGTCTGTCACAGTAACAAAAGTATTATTCCGAAGAATCTTTATATTGACAATATGAGCATCTTTCTCAACATTATACCTTGAAAGTTGAGAACCTCCCATATCCCTTCCATCTTCATGTATAATTCCCCTCACAAAGTCTATTGATCTAGTACGTTGAGAACCCCCTATATCCCTTCCATTTTCTTGTGTAATTCCCCTCTCAAAGTCCATTGATCTTGTAAATTGAGAACCCTCAATATCCCTTCCATTTTCTTGTGTAATTCCCCTCCCAAAGTCCATTGATCTTGTAAATTGAGAACCCCCCATATCCCTTCCATTTTCTTGTGTAATTCCCCTCTCAATTTCCATTGATCTAGTAAATTGAGAACCCCCCATATCCCTTCCATTTTCTTGTCTAATTCCATTCCTAAAGTCCATTGATCTAGTAAGTTGAGAGCCCCTCACATCCCTTTCATTTTCTTGTATAGTTCCCCTCTCAAAGTCCAATGATCTACTATCTCTCACCGTCTCAAACTCCTTTGGACAAGCAGAATGTATGTCGCTCCTAAAAGTTAAAGCACGTGATATAGATACCTTATCATTCACTTTCAAAAAGCCCAACTTCATTCCCAAGGTTCCCAAGAATCTAGGCGCTGCATTGGCAAGCATAGGAGCTTGACATTTTGCATTCTCTAAACCTGCAAAACACGCATATATTTATTTGATGCTAAGCCCATGAACCAAAATAAAATAAAACAAACCTTTGGGATTTTACAATTTGTTTGAATGCTCAAATTGAAGTTCTTTAGAGCATCCTAAACCAAAATGTTTTCACACCTCTTGAAATTATAAGATTATGCATAAATGTAATGCAAAATTAGTATTCTAATCTCTCTACCCTGCAGAAAATATTAAAAACTTGAAAACTCTCACGGAGCTAAGAATTATCCCAAAAACGGCTGCCACTCAACACATTAACTTCTTAGTTACCCTTTCTCCAAAATGATTACTATTTACCTTTTGAACAACCCCAGATCCAAAATACCTCAAAAACCATAAACTAATTCGATTTATACAACATTTTAACAAACAAAAAGAATATCCCAATTTTCTGCTTCATAAGCTTAAATTTCTCAACTTTATACCCTACACTAAAAAATTATTCAAGTACAAAAAAATCTGTAATTTTCTCCACTCCATTGGTCAGAAAACGGTGAAACACATGGAACATTAAACTCTAGACTTCCAATTATTTCAAGGTATTTGAGTAAACAAGAAACTGACAATCACACAGATCCAAACATGGGAGAAACCAAAGTTATAGATCACAAAATGGCATAGAATCAAAATAAACCCAATTCAGTAAACCTAAAATTCACACATTAATATGTATAATAACATGAACATTCCACACTAATAGGAAGGGGGAAAAAACTTTTAACATAAAAAACTTGCCTGGAAAAACACTATAATCTTGCTTGACATCAAAGGGGCGTGATTCAAATCTGGGACCCAAAATCCGAGAAGTTTGATTGAGAAACCCGGCCCGAGCAGCGAGCCAATATATTGAGCGCTGGGAGATCATGGGGTTTTGTTGTTGTAGCTTTGAAGTGGATAGTGCGTTAAGATCAAAGAGCTCACTAGACAGATAGAGAGAGAGAGCTTTTAGGGTTTCTGATTGTAGATGAAAGCTAAGGTTATTTTAAGTTGCAACTTATAAGTAAAAGCGTTCGACATCAATTTGACTTATAAGTCATAAATTAAGTTAAAACAAATTATGAAGGTGTTCGGCTGATAATAACTTATAAGTTAAAATCAAATGTAAATATTACTAAAAAAGATATTAATAAAAAGATACATTGATTCAATATAAAATGGACGTTGTAATACTACATTTAACATCATATGAAATGCCTACTGATACTATCTCCCGATTCCCGAATGTTGAAAAGTCTCTTATATCAATCTATTTCCAGCCCCATGTGTTAAAAGTCATCAAGAACATGCCTACTTGTTCTTCCATAACGATATCATATGTGAGTTTCAATCCATAATTATTTCTAAAATCACCTCACAAGTCTAAAAAGGTATTTTTATCTTAACAAAAATCTTGATAACATCGTGATTCATGACCATTTAGTATCTCCATTATAACATGTATCTAGTTCTTCAAGAATTCCAACATGATTCCGTACAAATAAAACTCTCATAATTCATAAATTCCAAGAGCAACCATTTTAGACATTAGTAACCATTCTTTAACCTTTTCCTACCACTTTTGAATATCTACTCTCTATTTCTTATAAACTCTTCTTCATTGTAATGATTGTTATAAAAAAAACTAGCATTACAAAAATGAAATATCCCTTCATCCACTTGTGCTAGAATATGATTCATATCCATTTTAACAGCAGTAACAACTAAACAAGTAAAAACTTCAATTAACTCTTATTCATTTCCATAACGAGACCTATAAATTATAGATCATATTTAAGAAAAAGAAATTGAAATTTAGAAAAAAGCATATGTATGATTGGGATTTACTACTATGTGAGAGTGACATTAACTTAGAACAACCTGGTTCACATATTCATATCCAAGAGACAGAGCAACACAAATCAGTTAAGCATGATAACATTCGAGTTACATTTATATAGACAGTATATTGATCACATGTCTCAAATAATATTGTAGTTCAGATTCCAAACAGCATACATATTAATAAGCATATAGAATTCAACACATTTATTCTTTAAATACACATCTCAGATGCCCAGATAATATTGTAAGAGTCCCAATCATTAATTTGATTCAAGTAATATATAATCAGAGTTTAAGATGGAGAGAATATTACACACATATAAACATTTAATAAAGATATAGTCATACAAACTTATCTGTGTAGAAAAAGCATTCACAAATAGTAAATATTTGCTTTGACTTTTCAGACACTAAATAATGATTTGCACATCTCTAAATCAGTAATATATTACAGAAAAACTTCTTTCATATGACCCTAGATTTACAACAGATCTTAATGTGCAAACAAATATAACACTTTTTAGATCATGAGACATGATACTCACACTACCAAACAATAATATAATATGAGAAATGATACTCATACCACCAAAATGCATAGTATAACATTAACAACCATTAACAAATCTTCTAATAATATTATCTAGTTATCTAGAAAATTCTAAAAGTTATGATCTTTAACATGTAGCCGGCTGTTGCCAGAAAATGTGAACAGATGCAGATAATAAAACTCGAGGAGAACAACATGATGGAAATGCTCATTGCACCGTAGACAGCAATGAGTTATAAGGCGGAAATTAATTGACGTTTTCTTTCGCACAAACTGTTGCAAAGTTGGTACTTGGTAGTATATTGAACAAAAGAACAAAACTTTAATATTTCAAATACATAATTCATACCAAAATTAGTGAAACAGTGACTAGAAAATCCATCTACAGAATTCATACCAAAATTACATTAACCATACAGCAGCAGGAGGGTTCCTTCACCAAGAGAAATGATTAAGAATGAGACTTAAATTCTCTCTAATAGACAAAGTTTCCAATAATTATCAGCCTCACAATGTCATCATAACAAATGTTGAGAAAAATCCTCTTCGAGGCAAATCATAAGGAAGACCAAAATGGTGGCAAAACAGTTTATCTGCATATTTGTAGTCTTTTGTTTGGCATCTAAATTAAGCAGAACCTAAATTAGGCCGTGCAAAGGATGAATATCAAAATTTCATAGTATACCCATCTAGAGTTAGCTCCCACAAACTAAAACAAGTCATTAAACTAAAAAGGGGACAATTTTTATTCTCTTCAAGAAAGTAGTCTTTGATAGCCTTGAACATATATCACGCTGGAGATTCAACTAATTTAAACCTAATAACTAAAATGAACTTATATAATAAAAAAAAACCTAATAATTAAAATGAAAACACCAAAAGGGCCATCAGAAGCCATCAAAATCTGATTTATAGGAAAACACAAGGTCAACTGATACATATGTAGATTGGGGTTGGGGTCTGAGGCCTGGGCCTGCTCTGTGTGTGTTTGTTATACCGGGCCACCAGGCTCCAGGAACTATGGGTCTGGAAGAAATCAAATCAAAAAAAAAAATTGTTTTATAATCATCACAACAACCAGCAAGCAAACCCAACTTTACTCGGAGTCACAGCAAAGATGGCCCAACAGTTCAAACAAGTAAAACAATCCCTACCTGCCCTTCCTACAGGAACATTGAGCTTTTTCCATATAAAGACGCTACCACAATTTCCTAGTTTGTAGAATGTTAACAAATTAAATTGTAAGTGTATAGGATTCTAATAATAAGAAACATTTTGGAACATCCCAGACATCCTTTTGGGACTCTGGGATCAGTGTATTGCGCTTTAGAATATAACAAGGTCTGTATATGAAATGGAGCCTTTTGTGTATGTGAAAAGCATGTAAAAATGATCTCTTGAAATTCCTGGATTATGAATTCTTATTATTATTGGCTAATATTGTTGCTGGTATTTTTTTTTGGTGTAATAGACCCTTATTATTTATTGTAAAATTTTGTTAATGAACTTGAAGCAAACATGGTAGTTGGCAACTTGTTCAGTCACCCAAAAGCTTTGTTTGCAAAGTGTATCTGATGTTGAGACTCTGTATATGGTAACAATGGCAGAGCAGTATCAGAATAGGCTAACTTGGTATACCTTCTTTTTTTTTTCAATTTTTTATTAATAATACTTTTTAAATAGTTTATAATAATTATGAACATATTGAATAAAAACAAATGCATGCATATCAATTATTAAAATTAAATTTTCAAAAACTGATTTAAACATGTCAAAATAGGAACTATCCCTTCACTTCAAGTATAATCCCCCTGAGGCATTAATATAGGCTACTTGATTGAATAAAAATACAATGCAGACAGTAAAAACATGTTTAAAGCCAGAATTCGCCAGAAGATCAGTACAACATTGCACATATTCAGAATCCGTAGTTCTAAATTGAAGGGAACCAATATAGCCACATCCAAATAACATGAAGATCAAACAGAATATTGGGGTCGTGCACAAAACAAAAAAGTAAGGGCTAATAAAGAAGAACGGACCACAATAAGGGCATTCTTTACCAATGAAGTCACTGGACACAAATTACTTGCACAATTAGTCAGTTGTCATTGCAGAATCCTTGATTTAGTCATAGAGTTCTCACCCAAAATGGGAAGAAGATACCTTGAAAGCCGGGTGATTTTGTCCCTAAACCCTGTTGTAGGAGGAAGCTTGTTCCCAGCGAAGCAGGGAGTTCGGCAAAGTGAGAGAGAGGCGTGAGAGAGAGAGAGATAGTAATTTTTCTTTGTTATTTTTTTTATTTCTCTTCCTCTCTTGTACTGACGTGGCAGAGCCACATCACCCGGTCGCCAATAATGTCCCTAAACCCCGATCGTCCCATAATTATTGTTATCATTTTGGTAATGATATATTTTCAATTTTGTATACATTCTAATCAAATACAAATGAATAATCGCTTAATACAGTGCTGACACATAGACAAGAGATGATAATCTATGCGCTTGCATGTCAGTACTGTATTAATCATAAACTTTACAGTAACTCTCCCAACTCTTACATATAATTATTTCAAAAAATCTCATTTCTTATTACTACTACCAACTGATACATATAATTAAATTTATATCAAGATTTCAATATTTTTATATTTTGTCATTATTAATAAACTAAGTAAATACATAAATATAAAATAAAATTTTATCAGTGAAAATGTTCCGCGGCAGTTTATAAGTTGGTAAAATCAACTTATAAGTTAATTTGTACTATTAAGATATTTGTTTGCAACTTATTTTTTGATTTATAAATCAAAATTAATAAGTAAGAATTTTTAAGTGGAATATTTAAAACTAAAATCATTCTTAATAAGTTGGTTCGATTGAATATACAATACAGTCCTTCTAGGCTGACCGGTTTCTAGCGATCGGTCCAAATTTTTTATTTTTTTTTATTTTTTAAAATATCACCTAAATAATTTATAAGATTTATTGTAACTGGAATTTTTACAGGAAAAAAGTGTTTTGGATGTCATTTGGATACATGTAAAAAATATGCCTGTACAGACTGTACAGGCATATTTTTTACATGTATCCAAATGACATCCAAAACATTTTTTCCTGTAAAAATTCCAGTTACAATAAATCTTATAAATTATTTAGGAGATATTTTAAAAAATAAAAAAATAAAAAAAATTGAGACCGGTCGCTAGTCCGGTCGCTAGAAACCGGTCGCTCAAGACTTTTCCAAATGTTAATGTTGTTGGGTTTAGATAACACAAGAATTAATTAAGATAATAAAGTTGTAGGCTTTAAGTAATTAAATTGTGTAACAAAATAAAAATACTTTAGATTTAAAACTTAATAAGAGAAAGGTATAAAGAATAAAAATGGGGAGAAAGTTTTTAATAAAGTATGAATTTAGTTTTGGACTATAATTTTACAAAACAATCTTCCTAAACCAAAAATTACTACTCCATTCGTTTTTTAATATAAGTCGTTTTAGAGTTGTGCGCAAAAATTATATAATATCAAATATAATATCAATTATCTATATTATCTTTGTATTAAAAAAAGAGTCGTATTTATTAGGCAAAAAATAATAAGAAAATCAAAATTATATTTATTATTTAAGAATATTAGAAATTAAATAATTAATATTTACTTGAAATTCTGAAAAGAGTTGGTATATTAAAAAATAAAAACAATTCTCTAAAACTGGTTATATTTTCTCCTCCTATCTTCCCCTTCCCCATCCCATCCCCTTCCCCATCCCCATCCCCTTCCCCTTCCCCCCATCTCTCAAGATTCTCAACAATGGAGTTACTTTCCTCTTTACTCCAGTCTCCTCTCACTCTCTCATTCCTTCCCCTCCTCCGTCGGATCTCTCAAACTCCCCAAACCCACTTCATCCTCATCTCTCCGCCCTTATATCTACCTTCCTGTAAGGAACAAGGCGGGCAACTCAAGATTCAGATTAGTTTAAGCATAAATTGAGTTTAATGAGTTAGTTAAGTAACAAGGGTATTTTAGTCTTTTAGCTGTTGTTAAGATGGATATTATTGTCCTGATTTGTTGAGTCGGTTAGATTTGTTGCTAGGAATACAGGAGGCATGTGGCCATGTGCTCAGTTCCTTGCTCATTCATTTTCCATTTCATTCTTTTTGCTGATGAAGGGAATATGTAGGCAATCTATCTCATTTTTTACGTTATGAATGAAATACTAGATCTATTTTCCTCTCTCTAATACTGTTCTCTCCTCTTCTCCTCTCTAGCTCCCTCATCTAAATCCAAATTATGCTCTCTGTTCTCTAATTTCTTCTAAATTAACTCTATCTGTCTTGCCGTTTCCTTACAATTGGTATCAAAGCCTTCGAATCTTCTCCTATGGCCACCAACAACCAACGATTGAGCAGTTTAGAGTCTCAGATACAGGATCAAAATTCGAACATACAACAACTGTAGACACAGTTGCAGAACTCAGTTTCTACTCTACAGCAAGGGTTTGATATGAAACTTGAGCAGATGATGAAGAACTTTGAGGCACTCCTAGTCCAACGAGTGCACCAGAAGGACCCTACTCAGCCAGGTTCCTCATCTTCACCTTCAGGTTCAATTCTAGGTCAGTATGAGCCCACTCCCATGCCATATAAGTATGATGACATATTTAGAACGGTTAAGTTTGAGTTTTCAAAATTCAATGGTGAAAACCCTAGATCATGGATCAAGAAGTGTAACAAGTTATTCTCGCATCTTGTGGTGGCTGAAACTCAAAAGGTGTACTTAACTACCTTGAGTTTGGAAGAGGAGGCTGAACAGTGGTATTCAGGATTTATGCATGAAGGGCCAGAGCTAACTTGGAATGGGTTAATAGATGAAATAGTGGCTAGATTCAGTCCAGAAGCCAGTGACAACCCATAAGGGAATTGAAGAAATTACAACAAACTGGAACAGTGGATGATTACAGAAAAAAAATTTGAAGAACTAAGGGGTTGGACTTTAGCAATGAACCCAATCCTTAATGAGGAGTTCTGCTTCATGGGGGGTTTAAAATTGGAAATTCAGTTGGGAGTTTAGGAGCTGAAACTAAAGACTCTCAAAGACATGATCAGATTGTCTAGGGTGGAAGAAGCTAAATTGGAAGCTTGGCTCAAAAGGAGTAGGATGATGAATAAGCCCACTATGAACACCACTTATTCTAGACCTGTAATCATGCCCCAACCCTAAACCTGTTGATATGGGAAATGGAAATGTTGCGAGAACCTTACCTGTGAGAGGATTGACTAGGGAACAGATTGATGAAAAGAGAAGGAAGAGGTTATGCTTTTCATGTGATGAACCTTTTGTGCAAGGCCACATATGTAAAAAACCACAACTATTCATGTTGCTTCCTTCTAATGGTCTGGAATTTAAAGAGGTTTAACCTTGTGAGGAGGATGAAATAAGAGGTCCAACTGCAAAATGTGAAGAGTAAGAGGCTCAAATTACATTGCATGCCCTCTTAGGACACAGTACTAACAATACTATCAGATTGCTTGGGATGTCTCAGAGAAGGTTTCTGAGGATTTTAGTAGACAGTGGCAGCACCAATAATTTTCTAGACCCTTAGGCAGCTAAAAGGATTAAGGCTGCAGTAAAGGATACCAATGTTACCAATGTGACTATGGCAGATGGGTTCAAGGTCTCTAGTCATCAGCATTGTCCAGGACTTCCTTGGTCCATACAAGGGGAGGAATTCAAAACAGATTTCAGAATACTACCACTAGGAGGGATAGATGCAGTCTTGGGGGTTCAGTGGTTACAATCCTTCAATCCAGTCACCTTTGATTTCCACAACTTGCAACTAAGTCTAGAAAGGGAAGGGAAAGCTATAGTATTGCAGGGTGAATCTGATCAAGTCACCCCAACCATACATTACCTTGAATCTAATGAGTTCAAAAAAGTGCTGAAATCTATATTTCATGGGTATTTTGGTTACTTGTTTGGATGGTATCAAAAAGCTAATGAAGAGCTGGGAATGGAAATGGGGGATTAGGGCATCACTATAGAGAAACAAGTGGACAATAAAGGTAATAAAAGTCACATTACTACTGAAAACCAACCTAAACTGGAAAATCTGCTGCAAGAATTCTCAGTGGTTTTCCAAGAGCCAAGAGAATTGCCCCCAAATAGAACTCAAGATCATCACATTCCATTGAAAAAAGGAAGCCAACCAGTTAGCCTCAGGCCTTACAGATACCCATATGTTCAGAAAGGGGAAATAGAGAAGATTGTCAAAGAAATGTTGCATAATGGAGTCATTCAGCCAAGCAACAGCCCTTATGCTTTTCCAATACTCCTAGTTAAAAAATATGATAGCACTAGGAGGATGTGTATAGATTATAGGGCCCTGAATGCTATGACTGTAAAGGATAAATTCCCTATACCAGCAATTAATGAGTTGCTTGATGAATAACATTACTCAATGTGGTTCTCAAAATTGGATCTAAGGTCGGGGTACCACCAAATCAGAGTCAACAAAGAAGACATACCAAAAACAGCCTTTAGAACCCATAATGGTCATTTTGAATTTATGGTTATGCCTTTTGGGCTCACTAATGCACCAGTCATTTTCCAATCTTTAATGAATGAGGTATTTCATCCATACCTAAGGAAGTTTGTGTTAGTGTTTTTTGATGATATATTGGTCTACAGTAGCAGCTATAAGGAGCACTTGGAGCATTTGAGGTTGACTTTACAACTACTGAAGGACCATTCCTTGTTTTCCAAAAAGAGTAAGTGTGTTTTTTGGTACAGAACAAGTTCAATATTTAGGTCATGTGATCAATTCTGAAGGTGTTTCTACTGACCAAGACAAGATTTGTTGCATGCTTAATTGGCCTTTACCAGTTAACATAAAAGGGTTGAGAGGATTTTTTGGTCTCACTGGTTACTATAGGAAGTTTATAAGGAATTATGGGCTTATCAGTAAGGCTCTAACTGACCTACTTAAAAAAGATAAATTTGCTTGGAGTGATAAAGCAGCTACAGCCTTCAAGGAATTGAAAGAAGCCATGACACAAACCCCAGTCTTAGCAATGCCCAATTTTAATAAGCCATTTATTGTGGAAACTGATGCCTCTCATTTTGGCATTGGGGAAGTGTTGATGCAAAAAGGAAGACCTATAGCTTATTTGAGTAAGGCAATAGCACCCCAACATCTGGGATGGTCTACCTATGAAAAGGAGCTAATGGCAGTGGTGTATGCTGTTAATAAGCGAAGACATAATTTACTAGGAAATAAGGTGTACATTAAGACTGACAACCATAGTCTCAAATACTTGTTAGATCAAAGGATTACAACCACCAACCAACAAAATTGGATAACTAAATCGATGGGGCTTGATTATGAAATAGCATACAAAAAGGGTAAGGAGAATACAGTGGCTGGCAGCCTCTCTCGAAAAGTGGAGGTGTGACACCCCCAAAATAGGTATACATCACCCATATTGAGTCGCCAAATATATGGTACAAAATTCAAATACAACTTAATAATACTACTGTCATGTAAAATACGACAAAACATAAGCTGAAAGTTTTAATAAGAATATTGTCATCTAGACAATATCCACACTCAATGGAGTCCTCATTACATTTATTGTCACACTATTTAACAGAATAGTGAGGACTACTAATGCTATCATCTTGACCGTCACTCCGTTCCCCGACTCGTCCCAGCTATATTCTCATTTCCTGAAGAGAACAGTTAAAGAAAGGGTGAGCTCAACTAGCCCAGTAAGAAATATTATGACTAAGATAATGTAGAATAAATTATCATTAGCCTTCAACAGTATAACAACTGATAGAATATAATAGACAACAAGTTTTAGATCAACAACTGCAGCGGAATAAGCAATCCATTAGAAGAGTCAAATAGAGCATAAAATCTACTATCTTCTATGATTTAAAAAGTTTTTCATCAACTTTATCGCTGAGACTCAGCTTAATAAATAAAATCAAATCATCCATGCACCATGGCCAATGATATTCATGTAATCATCAATGGTCATGATTATACCGAATAATCCCTGGTCATAATCATACCAACAACTGTCCGTCAATGAACTACAGGCCAATGAGGACTTTCACCACATCATTCGTCACATTGCGGTCATGATTATACCGAATAATTCCTGGTCATAATCATACCAAGTCCATCTATGCACGTAAGCCAAAGATGACTTTCATCACAATATAAGCATGAGGATGATGACAATGACATAATAATTCAATAAAACAAGTTCAAGGATAAATTTTAAAGATTTATAAATTAATTTATCCAGGAACCAATAACGTCCAAATTGTCAACATGATACTGCTTTGTGGAGTAAAATTCAAGAATGCACAGAAGAATATTTCCATGAAAAGATACTGGATGAAGCGTAAATATCCAGGATATTCTAGTAATTTCATGAAGTATAGAAGCCAAAACTTTAACCAACTGAGTATAATAGAATATATGAAATTCAAAATAGATTTTTGTCCGTCATGCGGTAATCCACGTAGACAGATCATTTCAACAGAATAATAAAGAATGGAATAACAGAAGAATTCACCATGCATGCGATAGACCGCACAGACAGATTATTCCCAACAGAATAATAAAGAATGAAACTAGGTCATACGTAATCCGCACAGACAGGATATTCCAACAGAATAATAAAGAATGGAACCAGGTCATGCGTAATCCGCACAGACAGGATATTCTAATAGAATAATAAAGAATGGAACAAGGTCATGCGTAATCCGCAAAGACAGGATATTCTAACAAAATAATAAAGAATGGAATAACAATAGAATTCACCAGGCATGCGATAGACCGCACAGATAGGTTATTCCAATAGAATAATAAACAATGGAATAACAGAAGAATTTCACCATGTATGCGGTACATCGCATAGACAGGTTATTCCAACATAATAATAAAGAATGGAATAACAACCCTTACGAGTATTGAAAGAAAATAACTCTCTTCATAAATACGAAAGAATAATACCCCTTACCTTAGAAGAAAACTGGATACTGGAATAGTGAGGTAGCAGACTTCTCTTCTTCTTTCTCTCTATAATTTCTCTCTATAATAATTGCTCTATAGCTTTAGTGAATTGGTTAGAAATGAAGGAAGAATGAGCTTCTATTTATAGTAAAATATAGTTTTGATAATTGCACATTTTGGGCCTCGAAATATTACAGTATATTACCTTTGTAAGACCCCAACTTTTATTAATAAAGATGAATTTTCTATAATTATCATTTTTGAATATTATGGAATGAATTTGATATAATGTTATAGTTGTGGGTAATAGTTATAAATTTTGCAAAGTACGCAAGTTGTTATATAATATTCGATTGGTCGAGGAATATTCATTTTAACAGGGAATATTCGTACGATGGCACAATCATTGGTGGACCCCACTTCACAACGGAATTATTGTCGGATTGAGAAAATGACAAAAATATTTTATAAAAATAACGGCGGAAGTTTTATCGTTAACTGTTGAAACACCCGGTGTTAAAAGTATAGGAATACGCGTGGTTGCATAGTAGCACACGGTATTGATTATTGATGTTTACATGAGAAGTCACTCAGTTTTGTTCAATTATTGCTTCAGTAATTGTTGCATAGTATCTCACGTTAATTGATTCAATTATTGTCGATATTTTATATATTATTAAAGCAATAATTGAGACGACAAAGTTATTAATATTATTATTTGCAATATTAACGATGTCTAGAAGTTCTGCCAAGGAGAGGTTTGGTCACCTAATTGCGCGCCAATAGGGAGAAATTCTTATTGGAATGCCCCTCTTTTTCCTAGGAACGAACTAGTCGATTAATAGTGTGAATTATAATAATGATGATGAAGTTTTGTTTTATTAGTATTATTAATATAATAAAACAGAAAAGCTTTTTATATAAAAAAGAATACTTTTATAAAGTTATTCGTTTTATTAGATTATAAATAGAATATATTATATTTTATTTAAAAAATTTTGTTTTATTAGAATATTTTATAATAAACTAATCTGGATCGTCCGTTTAAAAGTAAATCAATCTGGACCGTTCAAGAATTAGTTACTATTCAGTCCATTCTCCTATAAATAGAAGCTCATTCCTTCATTATTTTTTACGAATTCACTGAAACTCTAGAGAGAGAAACTATAGAGAGAAAGAAGAAAAGTATTCTGCTACTTCACTACTCCTATATTCAGTTTGTTCTAAGGTAAGGGGTATTATTTCTTTCGTATTCATAAAGAGAACTTCTGTTATTCTATTTTTTTATTCTGTTCGAATAACCTATTTACGCGGTCTACCCTATACTTGGTGAAATTCTTCTGTTATTCTATTCTTTATCATTATGTTGGAATAACCTGTCTATGCGAAGTACCGCATACATGGTGAAATTCTTCTGTTATTCCATTCTTTATTATTCTGTTGGAACATCCTGTTTGTGCGTTTACACATGACCTGGTTCTGTTATTTATTATTCTGTTGGAACATCCTGTCGGTGCGAATTTCGCTTGACCTGGTTCCGTTATTTATTATTCTGTTGGAATATCCTGTTTGTGAGTTTACGCATGACCTGGTTCCGTTATTTATTATTCTGTTAGAATAACCTGTCTGTGCGGTCTATCGCATGCTTGGTGATTTCTTTTGTTATTCCATTCTTTATTATACTCAGTTGGTTAAAGTTTTGACTTTTATACTCCATGATTTTTGTGGAATATCCTTGATATTTGCGCTTCATCCAGTATCTTTTCATGGAAATATTCTTCTGAGCATTCTTGAATTTTACTCTACAAAGAAGTTTCATGTTGAAAATTTAGATGTTATTAGTTCCTGGATAAATTAATTCTTGAACTTGTTTTATTGAATTCTTATATCATTGTCATCATCCTCATGTTTATATTATGTTAAAAGTTATCTGTGGCCTGTAGTGCATAGATGGATTTTGTATGATTATGATCAGGGATTAATCAGTATAATCATGATCGTAATGTTACAAATGATGTGGTAAAAGTCCTCATTGGCCTGTAGTGCATTAATGGATAGTTGTTGGCATGATCATAACCATTGATGAATACACGAATTTCCTTGGCCCGTAGTGCATGGATAATTTATGGTTGTGATACTAATGAATATCCTTGACCGTAGTGCAAGGATGATGTGGATTATTTATTAAGCTGAGTCCCAGCGATAAAAATAATGAAAAACCTTTTAAATCATAAAAGATAGTAGATTTTATTCTCTACTTGACTCTTTTAATAGATTGATTGTTCCGCTGCAGTTAAACTTGATGTTTGTTATATTGTATTAGTTTAACACTGTTGAAGGCTAACAATAATTTATTTTTTATTATCTTAGTCATAATATTTTTTACTGGGATAGTTGAGCTCACCCTTTTACTTTCATTGTTCTCTTCAGGAAATGAGAACGTGCAGGGACTAGTCGGAGAACGGAGTGACGGTCCAAATAGTAGTATTAGTAGTCCTTACAATTCTATTAAATAGTGTAATAATAAATGTAATGAGGACTCAATTGAGTGTGGATATTGTCTAGATGACAATATTTGTATTAAAACTCACAGCATATGTTTTGTCGTATTTTACACGACTATTGTATAATTAAGTTGTATTTGAATTTTGTACCATATTTTTGGCGACTCAAGATGGGTGATGTATACCTATTTTGGGGGCGTCACAACCTTCCTCTTTTTCTTCATTTTTAATTTAGTCCTGCAAGTATTATCAAACTTGCACCACCTCCCCTAATAGTAAATCATGTGAATCAATATTAAATCATATGAATCAATAGTTCTAGACATGTGAAAATACGAATTACAGTATAGTACCTCCATCTATTCCTCCATTTTAAACTTAGTCATGTAAGTATTATCAATCTTGCACCATCTCCCCTAATAGTACAAGAATATGAATTAATAGTACACACATGTGAACAAATAGTTATAATCATGTGAATTAATAGCAATTAATTCTTCATTTATCCGATTAATTATCCGATTGGTCAATATAACCTCTAGACATCAATTATTATCGAAATAAATGTCGATTTCTACTAACACTAATAATTCTAACACAATGGAACTATCAATTTCATCATTAATCAACACGAACTTATTCATCATTAATATTATAACTCACAATATTTAACAACCAGGTCGTTCCCAGGAAAGAGGGGGCTTTTCGATAAGGATTTCTCCTTATTGGCGCACAATTAGGTGACCAAACCTCTCTTTGACAGAACTTCTAGACATTGTCAATATTGCAATTTAATAATATGAATAACTTTGTCATCTCAATTATTAATTTAATAATATATCATATTATGTAGATGATACTGTGACAATAATCGAATCAATAATATGAGAGATATGATGCAGCAATTACTGTAGCAATAATTGAGTATAACTGAGTGACTTCTCACGTAAGCATCAATAACCAATATTGTGTGCTGTGACACCCCCAAAATAGGTACACATCACCCATCTTGGGTCGTCAGATACAAGGTATTGAATACAAATACAAATTAATTATACAACAGTCGTGTAAAATACGATAAAAAATAAATTGAGAGTTTTAATAAGAATATTGTCATCTAGACAATATACACACTTAAAGGAGTCTTAAATACATTTATTGTCACACTATTTAACAGAATAGTGAGGACTACTAATACTATCATCTGGACCGTCACTCCGTTCCCCGACTAGTCCCGACTACGTTCTCATTTCCTGAAAAGAACAGTGAAAGAAAGGGGTGAGCTCAACTAGCCCAGTAAGAAATATTATGACTAAGATAATGCAGAATAAATTATCATTAGTCTTCAACAATGTTAAATTGATAAAATACAATAGACATCAAGTTTAACTACAGCGGAATAAGCAATCTATTAGAAGAGTCAAGTAGAGCATGATATCTACTATCTTCTATGATTTAAAATATTTTCATTAATTTTTTTCGCTGAGACTTAGCTTAATAAATAAACCATATCATCGAGTCATCCCTGCTTTACGGGCCAAGGATATTCATTAAATTATCAATGGTCATTACTATACCGAATAATCCCTGGTCATAATCATACCAAAAATTGTTCGTCAATACACTACAGGCCACAGAGGACTTTTACCACATCATTTATAACATTACAGGTCATGATTATACCGAATAATTCCTGGTCATAATCATACCAAGTCCATCTATGCACGTAAGCTAAAGATGACTTTCATCACAATATAAGCATGAGGATGATGATAATGACATAATAATTCAATAAAACAAGTTCGAGAATAAATTTTAAAGATTTATAAGTTAATTTATCCTAAACTCAATAATGTCCAAATTGTCAACATGATACTGCTTTGTGGAGTAAAATTCAAGAATACTCAGAAGAATATTTTCATGAAAAGTTACTGGATGAAGCGTAAATATCAAAGATATTCCACTAATTTCATGGATTATAGAAGCCAAAATTTTAACCAAATGAGTATCATAGAATATATGAAACTGCAATGGATTTTCACTCATCATGCGGTAATCTACGTAGACAGATCATTTCCACAATTTAATAAGAAATGAATACGAAGGGTCATTCACCATGCATGTGGTAATCCACATAGACATGTTATTCCAACAGAATAATAAAGAATGGAATAACAGAAGAATTCACCATGCATGCGATAGACCGTACAGACAAGTTATTCCAACAGAATAATAAAGAATAGAATAACAGAAGAATTTCACCATATATATGCGGTACTTCGCATATACATGTTATTCCAACAGAATAATAAGGAATGAAATAACAGAAGAATATCACCATATATACGGTACTTCGCATATACAGGTTATTATAAAATAATAAAGAATGGAATAACAGAAGTTCTCTTCATGAATACGAAAGAAATAATACCCCTTACCTTATAAAGAAGAATACTCCGACGGGTAGGGCGGAGATATACTTGAAGAAAACTTGCACTACACTCAAAGCTTCTTAAAACTCTAAAGAAATAAGCTCAAGATTATAGAAGAGAATTCTCTAAATTTTCGGTGTGATTTCAATTCTAACTAAGCATCCGATTTATAGGAAAATAGAAAGGATACTATGTAATAAAATATAATGTAATATATATATATATATATATATATATTATTTAAAATTTAATAAAATAATTAACTTTATAAAAGTATTTTGTTTTATATAAAAATATTTTACTATACAAACACTATGCAGGTACTATGCAAACACTATGCATAATAAAATATATTATATTCTAATTATTGTCTAATAAAATAAATAATTTTATAAAAGTATTCTGTTTTATATAAAAAGATTTTACTATACAAAATACTATGCATAATAAAATATAATATATTCTAATTATTGTCTAATAAAATAAATAACTTTATAAAAGTATTCTGTTTTATATAAAAAGTTTTTCTGTTTTATTACATTAATAATACTAATAAAACAAAATTTATATATATAATGTATAATATATATAAAATTCCGTGACTTCATAAAAAGACACCTCACTATATTTAAAAATATTTATTATTATTGTTATAATTCACAATATTAATCGACCAGGTCGTTCTCAGGAAAGAAGAGGCTTTCCAATAAGGATTTCTCCCAATTGGCGCGCAATTAGGTGACCAAACCTCTCCTTGACAGAACTTCTAGATATCGTTAATATTGCAAATAATAATATTAATAACTTTGTTATCTCAATTATTGATTTAATAATATATAAAATATCGACAATAATTGAACAAAACTGAGTGACTTCTCACGTAAGCATCAATAATAAATACCGTGTGCTACTATGCAACCACGCGTATTACTATACTTTTAACACCGGGTGTTTCAACAGTTAATGATAAAACTTCCGCCGTTATTTTTATAAAAATATTTTTGTCGTTTTCTCAATTCGACAATAATTCTGTTATGGTATCCACCAATGATTGTGCCATCGTACAAATATTCCCTGTTAAAACGAATATTCTCCGACCAATCGAATATTATATAACAACTTGCATACTTTTCAAAATTTCTAAATATTACCCATAACTATAACATTATATCAAATTTACTCCATAATATTCAAAAATAATATTTATTAAAAATTCATCTTTATTCATAAAAGTTGGGGTCTTACAACCTCCCCTTCTTATGAAATTTCGCTCTCGAAATTAGGGTACATACCTGATATGTCGAAGAGGTAAGGATACCTTGATTTTATTTCAGATTCTAACTCCCAGGTCATTTCCTCAACATCGTGATTTCTCCACAAAACCTTTACTTGAGGTATAACCTTGGAGCGTAGAATATGTTCTTTCTAATCCAAGATTTGAACAGGAATCTCTTCATACGTTAAATCTTCCGCTATTTTGTCTGGTTCTAACTCAATAATATGGTTCGGGTCTTTCATATATTTACGTAACATGGATATATAAAAAATGTTATGAACACGAGACATACTTTGCTGTAAAACGAGTCTATAGGCCACAGTTCCTACTCGATCGAGGATTAAAAATGGCCCAATGAATCGAGGATTGAGCTTTCCTCTCTTTCCAAATCTCGTAACTCCTTTCCATGGAGCAACACGTAACAACACATGATATCTAATATCGAATTCCACGTCATTCCAATGAAGATCAGCATAACTCTTTTGTCAATCTTGTGAGGTCTTTATACGTTGTCGGATCATTTGAATCTTTTCTGTAGTCATACGTACTAACCCCGGTCCCAACAACGTTTCTTCACCCACCTCACCCCAGCATACTGGAGAACGACACTTTCTTCCATACAACGCTTCGAATGGAGCTTTGCCAATACTTGCTTGATAGCTGTTGTTGTAGGAAAACTCCACCAACGGTAAGAACTTGTCCCAACTTCCCTTGAAGTCAAGGACACAGAGTCTTAATAAATCTTCAAGAGTTTGAATAGTCCTCTCTGATTATCCGTCCGTCTGAGGTTGATATGCTGAACTAAATCGTAAATCTGTGCCCATAGATTTTTGCAAACTAACCCAAAATCTTGAAGTGAATCTTGGGTCTCGATCAGAAACTATGGATACTGGCATACCATGCAGTCTTACAATCTTGTTTATGTACATACGAGCAAGACGTTCAAGTGTATAAGTGTCTTGTATTGGTAAGAAGTGAGCAGACTTGGTCAATCTATCAACAATGACCCAAATTGCATCTATGCCTTGAGAAACCTTGGGAAGACTATTAACGAAATCCATGGTAATGTTCTCCCACTTCCATTCTGGAATTTCAAGTGGTTGAAATGGACCTTTTGGCACTTGATGTTTCGCCTTGACTTGTTAACAAGTTAGACACCTTGAGATAAACAGCGTTGTCTCTCTCTTCATATTGCTTCACCAAAATGTATGACGAAGATCACGATACATTTTTGGTACTCCCAGGATGGATTGCAAACGGTGTGTTGTGCGCCTCCATCATGATTTTATACTTTAAATCAGGGTCGTTAGGAACACAAAGTCTGGAGTTGACTCGAAGTATTCCTTCTTCATCGATTCTTACTTCTGGCATAACACCTTCTTGCACTTTCTTCCTCCTACGCATCAGCTCCTGGTCTATAGCTTGAGCAGCTTTAACTTTATCAATTAAAGTCACTTCTACTCGTATATTTTCCATCAACACATGGGTCCCTGGAGTTTTTAACTCTATCTCCATCCTTTGTAAGTCATACCAAATGGGCCTTTGCGTTGACAATATTGCACTCGTACCCGCATATGATCTTCTACTCAATGCGTCAGCTACCACGTTCGCTTTTCCAGGATGGTATTGGATGGTATGATCATAATCTTTCAACAGTTCAAGTCAATGTTTTTGTTGCATGTTGAGTTCCTTTTGAGTGAAGAATTATTTGAGGCTTTTATGATCCGTAAAGATCTCCATTTTCTCCTCAAACAAGTAATGCCTCCAAATCTTTGAGTTGCCGAGAGGCATAGGCTATGAATTTTTCATGTTGTATGAGAACACATCCTAACCCTTTTTCCAAAGCATCACTGTAGATGACAAATGCCTCTGAGCCAGATGTTATTGTCAGAACAGGTGCTGAAATGAGTCTTCTCTTGAGTTCTTGAAAACTCTTCTTACATTCTTTGCTCCAACCAAACTTTGTATCTTTTCGAGTTAGCTGAGTTAATGGAGTAGCGATTCGAGAAAATCCTTCCACGAATCTCTGATAATAACTAGCTAAACGGAGAAAGCTACGTACTTCGATCACTGATTTAGGTTGCTCCCAGTTTTGAATTGCTTCAATCTTTGCTGGGTCAACAGATATTCCATGACTTGATACTACGTTCCCAAGGAATGCTACTTCTTCAAGCCAGAACTCGCATTTCTTCAACTTGGCATAAAGCTTATTTTCACGAAGCTTTTCAAGTATCAGCCTCAAGTGTTGCTCATGGTATTCACGGCTTTTGGAGTATATGAGGATGTCATCAATAAAGACGACCACAAAGTGATCCAAATATTCCTTGAATACTCGGTTCATCATGTCCATGAAGGCAACAGGAGCATTAGTCAATCCAAAAGACATAAATAGGAATTCATAATGCCCGTACCGATTTCTGAAAGCCATCTTTAGAATGTCATCGGTTCTAATATTTAATTGGTGATATTCGGAACAAAGATAAATCTTTGAAAAAAAATTGGCGCTTTGCAACTGGTCAAATAGGTCATCAATGCGAGGCAATGGATATCTATTTTTGATAGTGACATGGGTCAACTCCCGATAATCAATACAAAGTCGCATACTCCCATCTTTCTTCTTCACGAATAGAACATAAGCACCCCAAGGAGATGTACTAGGACTAATGAAACCGATGTCTAACAATTCCTGCAGTTGGGTCTTTAACTCCTGAAGTTCAATAGGAGCCATTCGATATGGGGCTTTGGAAATGAGTTTTGTACCGAGTTCAAGATCGATACAAAATTCAATTTCACGCTCTGGGGTTAGGCCAGGAAGTTCTTCTTGGAATACGTCAGGAAATTTATTAACAATAGAAATATCATTCAAAACTGACGTATTTTTGTTTAGATCCGTGACATGAGCTAAGAAAACTTGACATCCGTTTTTCAATAAATGAATAGCTTTATGGCTTGAGATGACAGTGATGAATTTTAATGGTTTGGTTGCTTGAATTCGCATAATAGGTTGGTTAGGAATATGAAAGCTAACAACCTTACAAAAATAATCAATTTTTGCATGATGAGTAGTAAACCAATCAATCCCTAGAATCACATCAAATGTAAGTATTTTCAAAGAAATAAGATCGACAGGCAACGTGCGATTACCGATTTGAATCAAACAAGACTTATAAACCGTGGATGTAATGAAGGTTTCTCCCAACGGAGTTTTAATAGATAAATCAAAGTCTAATTTCTCTGGAGTCAAATTTAAACGTTGAGCACAAGTAGGAGAAATAAAGGAATGGGTAGAACCGGTATCAAATAAAGTATAAACTTTGCTAGAGTTTATGATTAGTTTATCCGTGATCACCTCGTTCGGATTCCTCGCTTTTTGGGAGGTTACAACAAACGCTCTTCCTTGAACTACCGATTTTGTCTTGTCTGGGACACCCTTGGATGCCTCCATCCCAGTTGAACTTGACTTTGGTGCACGATAAAATAGGGCTAGGTGACCTTCTTTTCCATAATTTTAACATGCTTTGGACTGCATCGTGCAGTTTGGACTTATGTGTCCTTCCCCTCCACATTTGTAACATACGACCGGTGGTCGTTCTCCTTCCTTAACAGCGGGTGCTGGTGCTGACGTCTTTCCATCTTTGCTGAACCTTCTCTTTTTAAACTTTCCACTCCTATTGTCTTGGCCATGATTACCACCGAAATAGTTATCATTTCTGGGATGTTGATTCCCTCCACGTTTGTTGCCACCGCTTCGATGACTGCTACCACTGGTATTATCGACTTGTTGGCTGCTCTCTCTTGGTTGGGTTGACTCATTATTGTGCTCCAATAACTGAGTCATATTTACAACATCTGAATACAAACACAGTTTATGAGAGATAATGCATTGACGTATCTCGGGTTTCAAATCTCTTAGAAATATCTGCGTCATTCTCTCCTCATTATCAACCAAGTGGGACGCAAACCGAGACAACTCGGCAAACTTAGCTTCGTACTGCGCCATAGTCATATTGTTTTGCTCAAGCTTTATGAACTCCACCTCCTTCATGTGATGAATACTTTCAGGAAAGTACTCGTCGCTGAATAATTCTTGGAACTTCTCCCAAGACATTTTTAGTGCGGCAGGTTGAGTACGCTTTACAGATTCCCACCAGTAATCTACCTCTGCACGCAACATGAAGGTGGTAAAGGGAACTTTTTGTTCCTCGAAGCATATCTAGACATCAAATATCTTGTTGATCTGTTTTATCCACGTCTCCGCCTTAAGTGGTTTTGGCTCTCCAAAAAACTCCGATGGTCCCAGCTGCTTGAACTGCTTAGCGCTGACCGTCTGAGAGTTGTCAGTGTTTCTACATGTATTTTGGACAGAAGCCGCTCTCGCCTGATGTTGTATGAATTGCATAAAGCCTCTGAACATCCCATCGTTCACCATTTCATCGGTGTTATTGTTTTCATGAGGATTATTGTCTTGCTGTTCACATTGCTCTGGGCATTGATCGTTGGTGACTCAATGGTCTCATGTGCTTCATTGCTTATCTCAACATTTTCGGATGCCATTTTCAAATACTGCCACAAAACAATAACATTTTCTGTCATAAGTAGTTGAAGCAATGGAATTCCCCTCGGAAATTTGAGGATTATGTGGAGTAGCTTAGGATGGTCAAATACTTTCATAGGAGTTTTGAGGTAACATTAGTTTTACTTTTAGAATAATATTAGATATAACTGTATTAGGGTGTATACAAGGTACCTAAGGATTGAGGATTAATCCTCCTTATCTAATAAGGTAAAGCATCTTCCATCTCCCTGATTCAGTCTTCATAAACTGGACCTTGTGCTAGTTAGTACAGCTTGGTCTCGTATAATTGGGAGAGGAATACTTTGAGTGTTAGTTATCTAAAGAACGTAACAAACCTGTACTTCATCAGTAGTAGTCTCTTATGTTTCTCCTTTCACTGCTTCTTTGCAATAGCCAACTGTCCACAAAAGATTAAGATAAAACTTTGTTGGGTGAGTGATCGGGATAAGATGCTTGTCCACATCCTCAGAAGAAGAAATGAAACCTGGCAATGCCACAAAAAATACCTACATCAACTGCCCGAAACCAAGTCCCCGTAAATCAATGAAACTGGTCAAGCCTCTAACGTTACTCGTCATCTTAATTATATTTGATTCATAAATTTGAAATATTCTTGATACAACGATAACATTAGGCACAAAATTCATGTCTCAGTTTTTTAATTTGTTTGCATATGTGGCTGGATGTGACGTCGTTAACATTCCTGGCTTATTTATGCTTCTCTGATTTATATACAAGTTTTAACATTTTGCCAGTGCTACAATGGTCATTTACGATGTTGTAAAGCTAGTGAGGGCTTATGCCTGTGCCGGATAGGGTGAAAGCTACTTTGAACGACGAGGAAATGAGCAAAGACCCGAAGAAATTCTTGACTCCTGATATCCCTGATGATGAGATATACTGGGGAAATGAATGAATGTATACAATTTCTGAAGTTAGGTTTTATGTACTGGATTTCCAGTGGTTAGACTTTGGCAGTCGAGATTCTTTTAAGATACATGCATGAGCTTTTTGAACTTGTAATTGAGAATCAATGTGCTGGGGAAAGAGAATATAGAATGTACTTGTAGACCGTTGGTTTCTTTTCTTTTTGTTCATTGAGAAGAATGAAGGAAAAAGCAGTTACTGCTGAAACCTTTATCGTTCTGCAAAATTTACCTCTTTTATAGATGGGACGGCAAGAACAACGCTGTAAAGAAAAAAAGAAACAATAACAACCTCCCATGGCAACCAAACACCTCCTCCACCACCAATCGTAATAACTATCAATTACTCCTCCTTCGAGCTGGCCCACGTCTTAAACCTCTGCAACAAGTCCACGCCCACCTCACAGTCTCCGGCTCAGACATTCCCTCTCTCCTCACCAAACTTCTCACTCTCTCCTGCGCCGCCGGCTCAATCCTTTACACCTGCAGTCTGCCAACTCTTCTTCTCAATCCCCAACACCAACTCTTTCCTCTTCAGTTCCCTCATTAATTCCTCCACCAAATTCCACTTCTGTCTACATTCCATCCTCTTTTACCACCACATGATATCTTCTTGTCTTATAAATGGCCTTGAAGTCAAGCTTTTACAGCAGACTGCAGTGATATGATCAAAGCCTCTGCTAAATTATTGACTTTTAAATTCGCTAGAGTTCTTCATTGCCATGTTTTGGTATTTGGATATGCTTTGAATTTGTTTGTTCAAGTTGGTTTGATTAGTTTTTATGCGAAATGTGGTCAGTTGAGTGTTGCCAGGAAGGTGTTTGATGGAATGTCGGATAAAATGGTTGTTGTGTGGAATGCTAAGAATAGAGATACAAAATAAACAATACTTAACAGATCTGAAAATGACTTACTTTTATTGAACAATCTTAGGCTTATAAATAGTCTTTTACAAACTTAACAGAATGAGATGAAATAGCACACGTTCTCAACTACTCAACGTGATGACTGCAACTACAAAAATTATGAAACACTAACCAAGTACCCTAAAGACCAGGACTTATCTAAGACTTATTCAAATAGAAAAACAACAAATTTCTCTTCATTCCCTCCCTTAAACTAGTTACTAACTACAACTAGTTTAATTCAGGAACTTGACAGACTCCCATCTGACGTCGAAACCTCTAAAATGCATCCACTGTGAGAGGTTTTGTCATCACATCTACCAACTGATCTTGTGTTCCACAATAAACCAATTCAACTACTCCTTCTTGTGTGAGATCACGAAGAAAATGAAAACGCACATCAATGTGTTTGCTTCGACCATGTAACACAGGATTTTTTGACAACTTAATTGTGGAACTGTTATCGCGAAGAATTGTAGTACACTTACTTTCTTCCAGACTCAGCTTTTCAATTATTCTCTTCATCCAAACAGCTTGACTAGCACAAGCAGCTGCAGCCACAAACTCTGCTTCTGTGGTCGAAAGTGTGACTATATGTTGCTTTCTTGAGGACCAGGAAACAGCTCCAGATCCCAACATGAAAACATACTCTTCTATATCTCCTGCATAGTCACTATCTGCATATCCAACCAGATCAGCATATCCAACCAGATCTTCACATCCTCCCTTTTTGTAAAAAACTCCAAGTCCAATAGTTCCTTTCAAGTACCTCAGTATCCTCTTGGCTGCCATCAAATGCAACTCAGTTGGTTTGGCCATGTACTTGCTAATCAAGCTTACTGCAAACATCAAATCTGGCCTTGTAGCTGTTAAGTACATGAGACATCCCACCATCTGCTTAAACAAAGTCTCATCAACATGAACCCCATTTTCATCTTTAAAAAGCTTAAAACCTGGAACAATGGGATTATGAACTGATTTTCTATTTTCCATCCTAAACCTCTTCAACACCTCCAAAGCATACTTCCTCTGACATATTAAATCATCAAACTCCCTCAACATGGAATTCTTAAACTAAGCAAACATCAATTCATCATTGCCAGTAAATATTAAATCATCAACATATAAACTGACAATGAGAATCTTACCTCCCTTATTTGTCTTAATGAACAAAGTATGCTCACTATAGCATTTCTCGAACCCTTCATTTATGAAATGTGCTTTAATATGACTGAACCAAGCTCGTGGAGCTTGTTTCAGTCCATATAGGGTTTTCTTCAACCTGTAAACTTTCTAAGGACTGTTCTCCAGCTCATAACCCTTCGGCTGCTCCACATACACTTCTTCATTAAGTTCCCCATACAAAAAGGCAGATTTAACATCAAGTTGATAGAGAGTCCACCCTTTTTGAGCTGCTAGAGCCACAATCATTCTCACTGTGTCCATTCTCGCAACTGGTGCAAATACTTCTGTGTAGTCTATCCCTTGCTTCTGCACATACCCCTTTGCCACCAAACGAGCCTTTAACTTGTCCACTTCTACATTCTCCTTGAGTTTGGTTTTATAAACCCACTTCACTCCAATCTTCTTTGCACCTTTAGGAAGATTAGTGAGTTCCCATGTGTTGTTACTCTTTATAGCCTGCATCTCCATGTCTATAGATGTCCTCCATTTGTCATGCTTCACTTCCTCCTCAAAATACACTGGATCTGCTGAAGCAAACAAAGCCAAATTGACATTTGCATCTTCTTTTTCCGACTCCTCCGAAAGTCCTTCCCCAGTTACATAATCTCTCATCCACCTTGGAGGCCCTCTGTTTCTTCCTTCTTCAGAACTAGATGATTCTCCTCTATTTTCACCATTTTGAGGACTACTAACCGGTTCAACGACTCTTTCTTCTTCCTCACTCACTGCTCCCTCATTCCCTGCGTTCACGGCATCATTATCTTCTTTATCATCCCATTCCAAATCAGCCATTATGTGCTCTTCATTACTGTTATCCCAGCTCCAAAACTTATCTTCCTCAAATACTACATCTCTGCTAACTACAATCTTCCTTGCAATTGGATCATAGAGTCTATATGCCTTAGACTCTTCACTTACTCCCAATAACACACAAGCAAGGATCTTTGCATCTAGTTTTTTTCTTTTCACATCAGGAACATGTACATGCGCCACACATCCGAAAACTCTAAAGTACTCAACCGAGGGTCTGCTTCCACTCCAGCCTTCCTCAGGTGTTTGATTGTTCACAGCCAATGTAGGACTCCGATTCAGAACATGTATTGTCCAGTTCACTGCCTCAGGCCAGAAAGTGCCAGAAAGTCTTCGGAATCCTCCTTTCAGAGAGCATGAATCGAACCATGTTCATCACAGTTCGATTTTTCCTTTCCGCTACTCCGTTCTGCTGTGGAGTATACGCTGCAGTCAATTGCCTCTTGATGCCATGCTCTGTGCAGAACTCATTGAACTCAAGTGTTGTGAATTCTCCTCCTCGATCTGTTCTCAAACATTTAATATATCCTCCTACTTCTTTCTCAACATAGCTCTTAAAACGTTTGAACATGTTTAATGCTTCAGATTTCTCCACTAAAAAAATAAGTTCATGCTTTTCTAGTAAAGTCGTCAATAAAGCATATAATGTACCTCTTTTTACTGTTAGAGATAGGAGAGATTGGTCCGCAGAGATCTGCATGAACAAGCTGAAGCTTTTCTGTGGCCCTCCAATTGCTCTTCTTTGGGATTGGATCTCTGTGTTGTTTTCCAATCATGCAGTTTGCACACACTGTTGTTGGAGTCCTGAACTATGGTATCCCATGTACCATCTTCTTAAATTGAAGAATCCTCAACCCCTTGAAGCTCAAATGTCCATAACGACAATGCCATAAATGTGTCATATCCTGTGTGGAGGTGTAGAGGCAAGCTGGTTTCTGTGACAGTGATGTTCCCAGCAACACAAACATCCGATTTGCTAACATCCCGGTCTGTATTATAAGCCCTTTCTCAGGATGATAAATCTTGAGCATTCCATGTTGGATGAGAATCGCCAATCCCTTTTCTTGTAATTGACCAATGCTCAACAGATTGTTTTTTAGTTCAGGTACAAAAAATACTTCACTAATAACATGTGTAAAGCCACTTACTTTCAATCTCACATTGCCTTTTCCTAACACATCCATCCTTGTGTTATTTCCCAGCTTTACCTTCTGCCTGAAGTCCTCATTCAGATCAACGAACAAACTCTTGTCACCACACATGTGGTTGCTACATCCAGAGTCTAAGAACCAGACATCTCCCCTTTGAGCACCAGTCATATCCACATATGACATGAGCATCATCTCTTCTTCTTCTTCTCCTAGTTCAGCATAGTTGGCTTCCTTATCCTAGTTTGGACATTCAGATTGAAAGTGTCCAAGGTTGTGGTACTTGAAGCATTCCACTGTTACTTTATTGTAGGGCTGACGTCTCCCTCTTCCTCTGCCTCTGTAAGCACCTCGACCCCGTCTTCTTGCACCAAATCTGTCTTCACAACTGATCTTGAGTGCTTGTTCTTCTCCTATATGTCGCTGGAATTTTTGTTCATGAACAATCAGAGAGCTCTACAACTCATCAATGGAAAGTTGATCGATGTCTTTGGACTCCTCAATCGAGCAAACAACATAATTGAACTTCTCACTCAGCGATCTAAGAATTTTCTCCACCACTGTGACATCTTGCATCTATTCCCCATATGTTCTCATTTTGTTGGCCACTGACAACACTCTTGAAAAGTACTCAGAGACTCCTTCTCTAATCTTCATTTCTAAGATTTCAAAGTCTCTGCGAAGAACTTGTAAATGTGACTTCTTGACCCTAGCACTCCCTTCAAACTTCTTTTTCATAGACTCCCAAATTTGTTTGGAAGTTTTTTTCACAAGAATGGTTTCCAATATCGTCCGATCTATAGCCTGAAAAAGAAAGTTTTTCACTTTTAGATCTTTCAGTTTTAATTCTTCTAGCCTCTTCCGCTGTGCTTCTGTCTGCACCGATCCATTTGATGGGTCCTCATAGCCACTCTCCACCAGCCCCCATAATTCCTTAGATCACAGGAAATTCTCCATCAATATGTTCCAATGATCATAGTGACCATCAAAGCGAGGAATGGGTGGTTGTACAAAACTCCCTTCGGTAGTCATCTTCTCTGCTACTGCAAGAACGTCAAAGACTGCTGCTTTGATTTTTGTCAGGCCCAGTGGGGGCTTTGATACCAGAATGTTAAGAATAGAGATACAAAATAAACAATACTTAACAGATCTGAAAATGACTTACTTTTATTGAACAATCTTAGGCTTATAAATAGCCTTTTACAAACTTAACAGAATGAGATGAAATAGCACACGTTCTCAACTATTCAACGTGATGACTGCAACTAGAAAAATTAGGAAACACTAACCAAGTACCCTAAAGACTAGGACTTATCTAAGACTTATTCAAACAGAAAAACAACAACTTTCTCTTCAGAATTCAATGATTTCAGGGTACGAGCAATCTGGGTTTGTTGATGAGGCTGTCAGGCTGTTCTGTAGGATGCGGGAATTGGGTGTTGAGTTTGATTCAGCCACTTTTGTGAGTGTTATCTGCTTGCTCACAGTCGGGGGCTTGGGCTTTGGGTTGTTGGGTGCATGAGTATATAAGGAATCATGGGTTTCATGCGAATGTGGTTCTTGTCACTGCATTGGTGAATATGTATGCTAGGTGTGGTAATGTAAGCAAAGCGTGGGAGGTGTTTGATTCCATGGATGAGCGGAATATTGTGGCTTGGACAACTATGATTTCAGGCTACGAAATGCATGGCTATGGTAGGGAAGCCATTGAACTCTTTCATCTAATGAAAACCCACGGGCCACATCCCAATGATGCGACATTTGTTACTGTTTTTTCGGCATGTGCTCACGTGGGGCTAGTCCAGGAAGGGCGCCTGGCATTTGCTAGCATGACGCGTGATTATGGCTTAGTTCCCGGAATGGAGCACCATCTTGCAATGGTTGATATGCTTGGGCATGCTGGATATTTAGACAAAGCATTTCAACACACCAAAGGAATAGATTCTGTCAAACCTGCACCAGCTGTGTAACACCCCCTTCTCGAAAAGGAAAGGGAGGTCACGTGCAAAGCACAACAAACCTCAAAATACGAAAACAGAGCACTAACAACCTCAAAACATTAATAGTGGTGATCCATTAATAGCGTACTAAATACAATTCACCAAATAGAGTCAAAATAATCAAAGTTAAAATTTGAAACAACCTAGATGGTCAAGGGCAACTCTCTCATCACACTAGCTAGCCCTGAATCACCCCTGCAAACCTGCCGGAAGAAAAACACAGCATGAGCCAATTGCCCAGTACGGATACAGATATACAAAAGATATACAACTGATGTACGAAAATAACTGAGACAAAATACTGAACAAAGCCTCAAGTGCAAATACGAACGAAAATATAATATCCAAAGATCTGAATGGAATATATTTGAATCAACGTAATGAATATGTCTGAATCAACGTAATTGACGAAACCAATAAAAGAATAAAGAAATAACGAACTGAAGTAACTAACTCAATGACTTGAACTGAACTAAAACCAACAAAACTAATCCAATAAAATAATAGGCTGAAAGAAAAGGCTGAAGTTATTTTATACCGAATGAGCTCAGAAATATACCTTTCAACACAGGCAAGTCACAATAATGCCACACAGGCAACGAAAATAATGCCACACAGGCACATCAAAACAATGCCACACAGGCAATCACACATTGGACCGCGAATCCAAATGTATGCAAATCGGATAGGTGTGTTTGGCACAACATCACCAATCCGCATAACAGAAAACTAGGGTTAACCCATACGCCTCCCACAACAAAACACCAAATGACCCGCTTCCTCCAGAGCCCAAAATGGAGACTCCGTGGACTAATCACACCGCCACGGAAAGTGTCATGCCTCTCGTGCCAAGACGACATGTCTGTGGTACCCCCACAGGTGGTTATAGCTCAGGTATACCCTACGGTATATTCTAACAAAATACCATGTCACAACACATGCGACATAATACCAACAAAAGGGTTCTATATGTACATGTTGAACCAAATCAAATTATAGTCATAAGGTTTCAAAAAGAAGGTAGCAACATGTACCGCTCTACAATTATCAAAATAAATACTATACATGATAACCTGATTCAAAGAGTACAAGTACGAGTCCAATGTGTCAACTCCAAAATGAAACAAATATATCAATTTCACACGAAGCAATTATGTGAAATAATAACAGAATTTTAAAATAAGGGACAAAACGAATAAATCAAATTTAACAAGAATGTCGCTGAAAGAGTACGGAATCCGTACCTGATACCTCCAAATCATTTATAGCACACTCCACACAATCTTACCCTCAAATGCCAATGATATCAAATACGAAACGTTATTCGCAACCTAAACATATTCACCTCAAATTAAAGACAATCCAAACTAATAATTCCAAAATAATTCATAATCTATTTAATATGCCTTTAATCATCGCCTTTTATCAATTATTAATACTCCAAAATTTATATACTAAGCATAACTCTTAAAATTCTTTCCGTTCCATTTAAATAATTTAATAAAATTCTATAACACTCCAATCATTAATAACATAATAATATTAAACGTATTATTAAAAACTTTTACAACTATATCCACAAAATTAATTAATTCAAATTAATATACATAACTTCAATTGATTTATTAATTTTGTTATAAATTTCATGACCAAAACTTTATTAACATATAATATATATATATATATATATAACAAAAATCGTCACTTGCAGGAAATCCTGCAATCAACATTATATACAACTATATATAAAATCCCTATATAATAATAATATATATAGCAACAATAAAAGCCTGCAAAAAGTTGAAATCTTACATAACTTACTAAATATATATATAATCCTTATTATGCTACACTAGCTAGTATAGGAGCTTCCATCTGAAATCTAACTTCTTTTTTTTTTTGAAAAGCAATCATCACTTTCTAAGCACATCAATTCACGTGAACTCCACACACACACACACACACACACACACACACACACACACACACACACATATATATATATATATATATATATATAGAATGATCAGAGTACAATATATATATTATATGAATCATATATATATATAGATGATACTGATGTACCATACCTGAAATCACAAACTATAATCCAGTAATCTGATTTCTCCTTCTCCTTTGCACGCCGCCAATAGCTTTCTCTTTTTATTTTCTTTTAAACTCGTATCAGACGTGCTCATAGGATTAGGTTTTACACTTATATATTTATTATTTATCTTATTGTGTCTCCTAA